>CM077152.1:19615792-19715360 GCA_039583875.1 Platanthera guangdongensis
CCCTGCCAACTAGGTGAGAGCCTGACAGCGGGATCTGCTCGGGTCCACAACTACCGTCATCGAGTGACTTCCGGCCCTGCCAGCTAGGTGAGAGCCTGACAGCGGGATCTGCTCGAGCCCACGGATGACACCGAGTGACTTCCGGCCCTGCCAGCTAGGTGAGAGCCTGACAGCGGATCTGCTTCGGGGTCCAAAACTACCGCCATCGAGTGACTTCGGCCCTGCCAGCTAGGTGAGAGCCTGACAGCGGGATCTGCTCGGGGTCCACAACTACCGCCATCGAGTGACTTCCGGCACTACCAGCTAGGTGAGAGCCTGACATCGGGATCTGCTCGAGGCCACGGATGACACCGAGTGACTTCGGGCCCTGCCAGCTAGGTGAGAGCCTGGCAAGCGGGATCTGCTCGGGGTCCACAACTACTGTCATCGAGTGACTTCCGGCCCTGCCAGCTAGGTGAGAGCCTGACAGCAGGATCTGCTCGAGGCCCACGGATGACACCGAGTGACTTCCGGCCCTGCCAGCTAGGTGAGAGCTGACAGCGGGATCTGCTCGAGGTCCACAAACTACCGCCATCGAGTGACTTCCGGCCCTGCCAGCTAGGTGAGAGGCCTGACAGCGGGATCTGCTCGAGGCCCACGGATGACACCAAGTGACTTCCAGCCCTGCCAGCTAGATGAGAGCCTGGCAGCGGGATCTGCTCGGGGTCCAAAACTACTCGAGGACTTGACTTTGCTCGAGATGGAGACATCCTATTTACTTAAGAGGTGTTGGAGAGTTAATTGCACCGATGCTTTTACAAATGGAGGACGCATTCTTTTCATAAGAGAGATGATCTGGATGTCGTCAAATCGGGAAGCTGGCGTCCGAGCCTGTTCCTAATAATTCCTCCAATCGGAAGAGAGATGCAATCGGGGGGACATAGGCCGACATGCAAGGGGGGGGGAGCTGATCTCGACCGTCAATGCAAAGACTCGGTCTTACAGTAGCGCTTAGAGTCCCGAGGCATCGTCCCATCATCCGAACTAGGCTATTTAAAAGGAACGGGTTGGACGTTTGGCTTCCGGAGTCGATCGCGAGGCTAACCCTTGAAGCCCTCAGAAGCTCGAGGTGAATTGGTAATAAAGCAAAACCTTGACCGCTACTGAATTACAAGAAAGAGATAACATATTACCGCTAGGGAGGGAACCCTTTCAGGTCACCCCGGCTTCTAATACCTCTCAGCTGCTCTGTTACTTGATCTTGAAGACAAGAACCTTCAGGTTTCTCGTTGATGTAATAAGTGGGGATACATGGGTTTTCATAGGTAGAAGCGCTTCAAATAGGTGCAAATCCTACTACAAATGCTATGAGATTCAAACAACAGCTATGAGAGGGGACAACTCTGAGTATGAGGATCTTACATACAAGGTATCAACGTATGACCCTGGTCGCCACTTGTTTCCTCTTTTACAGCCATGACGTTCGCCAGAGTTCTTCTGTGCTGGTCACTCTCCACGCTCACCGCACCAAAATGTTGAAACCGAAAATCGGTCTCCTGTGGAGTTCGACCCTTGGGGAAGGGGTGACCGCGCACCTACTACCCCTCAGCGAACGATCTAGGCATAAGACTAGGAACACGAGGGACAGACCCAAGGTCTCAGCGTGGAGGACCCGCCGCATACCCGGAAGACTAACAAACTCTTCCCTCCCAAGCCAAGGGCTGAGCTAAGACACCTTCAGAGGGCTCTCTTGGCCGACGGAACATCTGAGAAGGATCTCAAGATCCACTCCTTAACTAGAGGTGCCACCTCGGGTCTATGTAAAATGTTCCCCACCCGCCTTACTATTGACGCAAAACTGCCCAGCAGCCCTACTCTACGCAGTCCCAATTGGGCCGCTAACAGCGGAACTCCGCTATTCTGAAAGGATGACAACAGGCCATCAGGGGCTTCCCGGCATCTATTCCTCGGGGCCCATACGAGGGGAGCGGTTCACGAACACGCCGCTCTCCAAGACAGGAGTAAAGTAAACTCATATTCACAGAGCATCACAGATATGAAAAATATTACAGGAATATAAATTCCATATTCAGCAAGCAGGCGGCAATATAAACAAAAAAGGCCTTCGAGGGCCGGCACGAGCTCGGGCTTAAGCCCGCTATTCCCCGCTTGGTACTGCAACACCTGTACGCCAACGTCTCGACAAGCGGCGGCCAACTAATCATCGGTCGACTAACATAAGCGGACCAAACATATTGCGCACACACCCTTTTTTGGGGCTATGGTGCGCATTCCCTGCAAATGGCTAATAAACAACTTCCTCGGAGTCTTCTCCGGGAACCCCAGAACATCACCAATCCGGCTCACAAGTCCGGATGGGCTTCACACAGCATGCCTAAACCCGTACTCACGTTTCTGGTACTATGCAATTAACTGCGGGGACGTACACGTCAACCCGTCGGGGAGCTCCCTTTCCCCCACTCGTTGGTGGAAAGGGGCTTCCGTGCAAATATGTAAACTGAAGCTTCACCTGCCCAAGTTGAAACATCGTTACCTTGTCGCGTGCTTGGCGGCGGGGCCGGGAGGAGGAGCTCCGGGTCGAATCCTGCTGCGTGCGACCGCGTCGGTGGTCGCTCTCCACTCTAGGCCGAGCCTTGCTCCAGGCTGAGCCTCGCTCCAGGCCGAGCCTCGCTCCAGGCCGAGCCTCGCTCCAGGCCGAGCTCGCTCCAGGGCCGAGCCTGCTCAGGCCGAGCCTCGCTCCAGGCCGAGCCTCGCTCCAGGCCGAGCCTCGCTCCAGGCCGGCCTTGCTGCCGGGAGAGGGGGGAGGTCGAGGTGTGCTGCTCCAGGCAGGGAAAAAGGGGAGGGGGGCCGGGTTGCTCCAGGCGGCTTGAAAAAAGAGGGAGGCCGGGGTGTGGTTGCTGCTGTAGGCGGCCGGAGAAAGAGAGCTGGACGGAGGCGGGGTGCTGCTCCAGGTCGACGGGAGAGAGAGATTTGCGGGGCGCTCGGGGCCGCTGCTCTATACGGCCGGAGAAAGAGAGAGAGAGGGAGAACGCTCGGGCCGCTGCTCCAGGCCGAGGGAGAGAGAAGCGGCCAGGGGTTGTGGCCGTGCTTTGCCGGCGACGGGAGAGGGGAAGAAGGCGGGTTGCTCCAGGTCGAGAGAGAGTGGAAGGCGGCGCTCGGGCCGCTGCTCCAGGCCGACGGGAGGAGAGTGGAAGGCGGCGGAGACGGCTGGGCTCCAGATCCTCGGCTAGGGTTCCCGTTTTCCATTTTCTCCCGTTCTCTCTTTCTCCCCCTCGCCGCTGTACCCGAGCCCCCGTTTTGTTTTTCTTTCTTTTTTTTCCTGTTGTACCCCCGCCTCTCCTTTCCCTCCCCCCCCCCTTTTTCTCATCTCATAACATCTAAATAATATATATAAATATATTATATATATTATAATATAATATATATATATATATATATATATATATTATGAACCTATGCGCATAGGACCTCCGCACGCACGGCACGCACGAGGACCGCACGTCTTCGAACGGGGTCGGACCAACTCTATCGCCCATAACACGCCCCTAGGCTGATATTTGGGGAGGGCCCCACTCGCCCGGCTACGGGGTTGTACACCCACCCCGTCCATTGACTTAGTCACGACCTTGATTATAGACTCGCCTTTGAGTCCCCATTCATATAAGTGTATCACATTTTCGTGATGAGTCATGTCCCGAGTAAGAGTAAAGGGTCTAACATTTACTTCGTTGTAGGTGTTCCACTTGTTTCCATGAACACTACAGTTATTGATGAATTTCTTTTAGAGGATCACCCTATCATTGTTGATCTCACCGGGGAACCCTTCATTGTGTCCCCAAGAGACCCATTTGACAAGCCTTCCTTTCAGGGAACATTCACCTTAGTATGAATCGCTTGAGTCTTCGCACGAGTGACCATCACATTTGCGATAAATTTTCTTATATCTCCCGACGGGCTTTACCCTTTGCGAGATACCCGACATACCCATGTGTTGCATTTTTCTGTCACCATCTTCGACATTCATTCGGGTGATGACATCATTCGTCATGAATTTTTATACCAACCACCTAGTGACCCCCTAATGATTCACATCCCTTGAGAGACATTTGACATTCAATGATATTGTATCGCATTGTTGATGTCTTAGTCAATAGTTTGAGTGTTCTCCCTACACTCGACGAGTATTTTTACAATCCGCCCAGGGAACCTCCAGATAAACCACCCAACTTTAGGAACCTTCATCACTACTGGAGTCCACGTTTAGTTAGTCTATCACATCAATTATTGTTTGTTTGCATCTGTTACATGTTTCGTATGACATAATTTGACGTAAAGTTATATTAAAAAAAATAAAACTTCTAAAACTTGGTATGTAATTACTTGAGAAAGCAAATATTCAAAAAAGATGATTGAGTGATGATTTGCACATTATTTGAGAGATTCTCGTTGGAGACTGCTTTGACTGTTAGTGCTAGGCGGATAAGTCCATACACTGTCATGAGAGAGCCTGAGTTAAATTTTTTCGAGCTTGATATTACTAAAATACGAGCCTTCATCTTGAACTCAAGCAAATGATTTGTTTATCTATTACATGTTTCATATACCATACTCTGACATAAAGTAATAGTAAATAATAAAACTTTTAAATTTGGTCGGTAATCACATGAAAAAGAAAAAAATCAAAAAATATGTGTGAGTGATGATTTGCATATTATTTGAGAGATTCTTGTTGGAGACAACTTTGAATGTCAGTGCTAGGCAGATAGGTCCATACACTGTCATGATGGAGTCAAATTTCTTCAAGCTTGATATTACTAGGAGTACTATCACTCATCTTGTACTCAATGTAAAGGATTTGCTCTAGATGTGGAGCCACCTAGTTTAGAACCTTCAACATTCCATTTTAGCTCCAGATTCCACCATCACTAGAGCCCTCAAATGTACCTCCATCTCCACTATAACCAAACCCATCACCACTGTATCTCTAGTCTCTATCCTTCACCCCTACAAGTTGACCTTATGCGGAGACAGTTCTACCAGGAGTGGCAAAAAGTCTTGCTGGGCTTGCTTCAAGAGAATGTAGTCTCCATTTACCAGAGATGAATGTTTCTTGGTCGAGGAGATTGATGGAGATCAGTCGTGTGACATTGAAGACGATTGAATCAACATTTTTGAATCATATGTTTGACGATCAGAGTTCGTGATTGCGTAAAGCTCATTATTTTTGAATTTCATCATGTATATGTTTTTACTTTTATGCATATTGTGAAATTAGGTCAAGTAACACGATTGAACGATTTGGGCCATCAGATTACTTAACCTAACCACAATCTTTATATATGAATATTCCCATTAGCCGATAGACTATGACGTTGTGAGTTACGACTTCCATACGAGAAAGCCGCTTGTTCTCGCCTGTGCCGAGTCCAACACTTGGTGCGACGAGGAGCATCTGCCACTTCGCCGCCCCCTCCACCACCCTCAGCCTCCGGTGAGCCCCCTCCTTCCTTCTCCAGTTGTTTCCTGCCCTATCTGCCACCACCACCGGATCTTCCTTTTCTCCACCAACATTGATTACTTGGTGAGTTTTTTTCTCCACCAACATTGATTACTTGGTGAATTTTCATTTCATTTTCTTTTATATTGTGCGAGTACTCTCAATTATTGTCGGTAATATTTTTTGCAAATTAATTTCAGCAAAAACAAATGTAATCTCCAATTTTGATACATTTTGTTGCAGAAAATTTTGGGAAGTGTAAAGTCTCCAATTTTTTGTGTGCCTTGTGATTAAGGTTGTCCTGTATTTGGATGCCCCGTCACTATTTTATGTTAGTAGAGTGTAATCTCCGATTTTGATGCTACTACTATAACCCGTGTTGTTTATATTACTGTGTTCACAGTAATATAAACAGGAACGTAAATATCTGTTTATATTACTTTGTTAATTTATTATTTATTTTATGATTCCGCATAGTTGGACCTGGTGGAAGTCCAGATGAAAATGGAGAAACTACACTAGACGCTCTTGTGATGAATGGGGTAAAGTTGAACGCTTTCCATTATCTGAGTTTCTTGGAGCAAAGAATACAAATTATTTGTTTTCTGATAAGTAAAAATGGTGATCCATTGCTTGTTTGCTAAGAGTGTCTGTAGATAACAATGGATGTTGGAGCTGTGGCGGCCATGAGATATGTCAAAGATGGCATAAAAGCTGCTAAATTAGTCATGGAGCACACCGAGCATACTTTAATTGTAGGAGAGAAGGCCTCGATTTTTGCAATTTCAATGGGTCTTCAAGGCCCTTCAAATCTGAGCTCTCCCGAATCTCTTGAGAAGTGGATTCGGTGGAGGGCAAGTTCTTGCCAACCGAACTTTCGGAAAAACATCAGCCCCACGAATGGCTGTGGCCCTTATCATTTGACCGATCGCTGTGACAAAAACTTGTCTGAAGACGACATATTTGCAGCCTCAAGAGCGAATTCCGTTCTTTTCAATCGTCATAATCATGACACGATATCCATGGCTGCTATAGATAAAGTAAGTCTTGACTGGAGCTGAATGAGTGCCATGTTGCATGATTCTATGATACGTTGATCCTTCTGATACTTAAATTGGTTATGTTCAGGCTGGAAGAATAGCAGTTGGTACATCTACTAATGGAGCTACATTTAAAATACCTGGCAGGTAATTATCTTTATGGTATTAACGCCATTATGTTAGTAATTCAATTTACTGGAAAGTAATTAAAGGATGATATATCCTAAGTGCTTCATTTTAGAAAATATTTGGCACTTCTATTTTTGCATCAAGGGCCTGGAGCATGTTGCCTAATTTTTAATGTCGCTTAGAACATAAAATTTGCTTGAGTGTGCTTATTCAGTAATTAGAATAGTAACCAAAGGTTTTGCATCTAGGGTTGGAGATGGTCCTATTGCAGGATCTCCGGCATATGCTGATGATGAAGTGGGTGCTTGTGGTGCAACCGGAGATGGTGACATCATGATGCGTTTTCTTCCATGGTAGGATTCTTATCCTAATCTTTTGGTTTCGCTAAATTAAATCATTTCATACTTCTTAGGACTAGGAATTACATTATCGTATGCCCTTTAACAATAAAATAAAGAAACTATCATATGCCCATTAACATAAGAATAATATTCACCAAGTATTTTATGGCCATGGGAACCGAGTATAAAAGGGGCAGCCAGGTGCACAAAGCATCCCCGCGCATCGAGGGTCTAGGGAAGGGTCCCACCACAAAGTTGAAATGAGAACAAAAAATACTTTATAGTTCCCAACCAAGTGAAATATGTGAAGACTGAATAATGTACACAACCTTCAAATGCCATTGAAAAACAAACACAAACACAAGGAATTTTAGCTTGAATAAACTAAATCAGGTTTAAAAATCACTGGATGAAGTTCAACCCAAAAAGCCCTTCTCTATTGAAATAAAATTGAAATGAGAACAAAAAAAAATTTGTAGTTCCCAACCAAGTGAAATATGTGAAGACTGAATAATGTACACAACCTTCAAATGCCATTGAAAAACAAACACAAACACAAGGAATTTTAGCATGAATAAACTAAATCAGGTTTAAAAATCACTGGATGAAGTTCAACCCCAAAAGCCCTTCACTATCTAAATAAAGAAATCACAATTAACTATTTACAAGTTTTTACATGTATTATCTCACTTTAATGAATAAAAAATAAAGCTATCAAATGTGGGAAAACAGAGACTAAACAATGTGAATCTCTCTGGACGATCTTTCTTGAATAACCTTCAAGTTTTGGAGCTCTTGACGATTTCCCACACAATGCTGCATATAACCGAATGCTTTAGTATAAGGGTCTGTTCGGCGCGCAGATATTGACTTTTTGAAATTGGCTTTGTGATGTAGTGGAAGGACGATTCAGGGCAGACTCGCTAAATGCACTCCTAAATATGATGAGAATGATGAAATGCAAGAGCGGATCGGTATTAATATTTGCAGCGGTAATTTACTAATATAAAAAAGAATTAGCAGGAGCACAAACAATCCCAAAACTTTAATTAAAAAAAACAAGTAATGCTCACGAATGAGCGCAACACAATTACTATTAAACACACACAGAATACGCCATGCAAATCATACAACATATAATGCTAATAACAACGTATAATACTAATAACAACGTATAATACTAATAACAACGAAGTAATCATCCACTACCGGTTAGGTGCCAATATAAACAACAATAATGGATAAAACTACATACCACAACTCACACGCGCCGGTGGTGGTAAATACGGATGTAGGTGGGCAACCAAGGTCGTAGCGACAGAAGAATGAGTCAGAAATAGAGTTTAGGGCCGGTGGATACTTGAGGTGGGCAATATGGTGGATGTTATAGGTAAAATATAGTGGTGGTGGGGTTTTCTGTGAAGGGGTGTGGGTGGGCCTAGTTGGGGGAATTTTGGGGGAAGAGCTGGTTGCTATGAGTGACTCCACGACAAGGGGAAGCAAAAGGGGGAGGATGGGGGTTGGAATTGGTGGCTGACGATGGTGGCGTGGACTGAGTAGGGGTGGCTCAGCCTCTGGCAGCGGCGGAAGATGGCTGGAAGAGGGGAATCAGGGTGGTAGAATGGTTGTCCGGCTAACTGGGAGGTGGCAGGCAGGTTTTAGACGAACAAGAAGGAATTCTGGGCGGAGGAAATTGGGAGAACGACAGGGCTGAGTGAGCGTTGGGAAGAAAGAGACAGGGGAGGGAAGATCGACTCACGTCGGCTGATTGGCAGTGGCGGAAGAGGAAGAGAAGGCGGGACCTCGGCGTCGCATCGAGGAGTTGCTCTAGGCGTTGCACCAGGAGATAACAGGCGGTTTTGGCTTTCTCTGAAATTCTCGATGCCTCCTTCCGTGAACCGCTGTATATATATATAAAACCCTAAAATAAAACCGCTGCATAACCACATAACCCACATAAACACTCGAATTGAACGGTTTACACTGTTTTGGCCGATCGGGCAACAAATACAACTCAAAATAAAAAAAAAGTAAATATGAAGTCGACTCAGATCGACCATCCAGACGCAAGCACAGTCTTGGATCGCTCGCCGGGGCAGCGGATCATCGTCTCCTGCGGGAATACACGTGTGTCGGTCGTGGCGCGCTGTCAACTCCCCTCAGCTTAAAAGCACTCATCTCCTGTGAGTGCAGACAATGTTTTAAATATCAGATATCAGCGACATATCAGATTGAGTTTTTAAATGTCTGATGTCAGAAGTCAGAGACTTGTCAGAGATATTTTAAAATATCAAATTTTTATGTATTATAAATATATTTTTTTTATTTTTATGTATACTACCTATAATTATATGTTATAAAAAATAATATAACAAATAAAAAAAATAAATCATTTATATTATAATATAAATCGAATAGTACCTGTATCTAAGACAAAATATTATTAACAAATACAAAATGATACATTGTAAAATATATTTAATAATATATAATAATTTTATTTTGATAATAATAAGTTTATTACAAATAAATAAGATTTAAAAGATAAAAATTTTTGCTTGATTAAAATTCTTTTCAAACTTATAAATTTATATTAAAAACATGCAGACAATCAACTAATAAATGTATTAAATATTTTTATGTTTTTATAATATGAAATTAAAAAATTATGAAATAATTATACAAAATTTATTGTAGAAATAAAATGTTAAATAAATCAAAACAATAAGTGTAGTCGATTTAAACATACATAATATTATAATATTATGTATATAGACGATTTAAACTACGCTGATAGTTTGCTAATATAACATAAAATAAAATAGCGTGCGGTGTATTTAAAAATCGTGTCGACCGATATATCGGAAAAAATCGGATATGTCGGCCTCTATTTTACAAAAAGACTTACTATATATTTTTTAGAAAAACATATTGTTTTGCCCTAAAAAATGACATGTTGGGAGACCTGTCGGACATGTCGGGGGACATTTAAAATAATGAGTGCATATGGTCATCCTCGCTGTGTAGCCACAAGGCGAGTCTCTCAAGCTCCTCTGAAGATATCCAAGTGGCATTGTGTAGTGGCCGACCGTTCAAACAGACAAGATAACACACAATATCTCGCCCGCCCGCGGTGTTGTAGTCATGGCCGATGATCAGAAAAACACTGTCTGTAGAACTTGGTTGCGTTGGCTGTGATGCATCTCCGTCTGTCAATAATGTATCTCTGTCTGACCATAATGTATCTCCGTCTGGCTACAGTGTCGGTGGAACCGCCGATGGCATAATGCGATATGATGGCGCGACTCTGCGGGTGGCAATAAAGAGGGAGTGGTGGAGGCAATAAGCGGTGAATGCTTATGTATAGGGGCTAAGAGAAAAGAAGGCTCTGGTAGAGGTGTGGAAAAGGAGTCCACATACACGTGCTTCTCGTAGTAAGGAGTCGAATTCTCTACGTTGAATACTCGGTTGATGCTCATACCATGAGAGATGTCTATCTCATATGCGTTCGTACCAATCCGCCATACAATTGTATATGGGCTCATTCTGCGTACGCTTAATTTCTTTATTGTTCTTTATGGGACCCTCTCAAATCGATTGCGAATCGGTACTTGTTCTTCTGCCTCAAATATTTGTTTATGTCTGCGCTGGTCTGCACGATCCTTATAATAATCATTACAAACTGCAATTTTTTTTTGGACCAACTCATGAAGGGCAGTCACATGTTGTTTGAAAGACTCTGTTGGTTCCTGCGAATGATGCGGATCATATGATGGACTCAAGTCACGCAACATTGGAGAGTGATGCACTATATGTGAATGACCATGCATATTATGCAACAGACGTAAATGACTGATGACCGAAACGACAAACTGACAAGACACATACGCAAAGTGGCAATGAAAGTCTCTAAGGATGATTGGTTTCTCTGGAGGTTTCTTGAGCGGAGTGTAGAACTCATTAAGTATATGAGGACCACCCAACCGACTAACTGAAATATCGACAATGAGTCGCAAAATTAGAATATGCCAAATATCTCTTAAGCGATACAAATCATCGGGAGGTCTACCAGGTGGTCGATGAAAATATTTGGCGAGAATAACGTCATCACCCGAAGAAACGTTGTAGATGGTGACAGAATTGTGCAACGCACGAGTGTGAAGGGTACCTCTCAAATGACAAAGCCTGTCAGGCGGCTCACCAGGGGGTGTATACCAAAAGTCATCATGTGTGAGATGATCACTAGTGCGGATACATGACCCATCAATAAAGTGCAAAGCAGGTGTTGAAGCTTGGGGAGATCGGGCGGTTTGATGTCTAGCCGCAGCGGTCAGCTAATCTCCCCGGTCTGGTGGTTTGGCTCAGCGGTCTGCTAGTCTCCTTGTTCTGACGGTTTGGTTCAGGGGTCTGAAGGTTTGCCGCAACAGCGGTCTGCTGGGTAGCTGCATCAGCGATCTGTTGGTTTGTCGCAACAGCGGTCTGTTGGTAAGCCACAGCTGCAGTCTGGAGATTAGCCGCAACAGCGATCTGTTGCCAAGCCGCAGGTGCGGTCTGGAGGTTAGCCGCAGCAGCGGTCTGATAGTTTGCCACAGAAGTGGTCTGATGGTTAGCCGCAACTGCGGTCTGGTGGCAACCCGCAGTTGCGGTCTGACGGCCTGCTCCAGCGGTCTGGCGGTCTTCCCTAGCGGTCTGGCGTCTTGTTTCTGTTGCTGCTGAGTGATCTTTAGTTGTTCTTTGTATAATGTGCGGTTTGACTTTGTCAAACCGCATAGACCGCGCAGATTGTATTTAGTCTCACATATTTTGTTGTATTCTCTCATCTTTCTCATTTTCTATAAATAAGGAGACATACCTATGTATTGTTTATCTTTTTGAAGTAATAAAATTTGCAGTTTATTTACCTTTTTTGCGGTTTATTCAGCTCTTTTTCGCATGGTATCATAGGAAACCGATGCTTTACTCTAATTAGATTTTAGTTTGTTTGTCTAACCGCTTCTGGCTTCTTCCGGCCCCTTCCCGCCCTTGCTGGTCACTGTTTTTGCGACTTGTTTCCTTGCGAACGTTTCTGTTCACGCGGCCTTCGTTTTAGCCGCTTTCTCTTGCTCTTTTCCTGCTTGTGGCGGCTTGTTCGCGCGACTTTTCTGTTGTTCACGCTTCCTTTCTCCCGTGCTCCTGCGACTTCTTTCTTTGCACGAGTTCTGTTTGCGCGGCTTTCTTTGCTAGTCGCGCTTCTTGGCGAATTGTCGTGTTCGCATGGCTTATCAGCTGTTCGCTGCGGCTTCTATTCTCTGCTGCGGGCTCCACATTTTTGTCGCGACATCTTTCTTGTCGCTGATGTGTTGTGACCGTGACTGTGCGGTCTCTCCTATTTTTGGTCGCGACTTCTTTCTTTCTGGATGTGCCTCGTAGTCTTCTCACTCATATGCATGTTCTCTGGTCTTATTGGGGTCATGCTGTTCCTCTCTCTTGCTTTCTCATTATTCGAGTTCCGTATTCGGTTCTTCATGACAAGACTCCATTTTCTCTTCTGTATCCTGATGCAAATCATTTTCCTTTACCTTCTCGTGTCTTTGGGTGCACAGTGTTTGTCCACTCTCCTTCTTCTGGTCGTGACAAACTCTCTGCTCGTTCTGTCAAGTGCATTTTTCTGGGATATTGTCCGACCCAGAAAGGGTATCAGTGTTTTGATCCTGTTCTCCGGAAATAATATGTTTCAGCAGATGTCACTTTCTTTGAGGATGTTCCTTTCTTTTCTTCTCCCTCTATTCTCCCTTCTAATGATTCTCCTTCTTTTTCTCTTGTGTCGACACCTCTTACAGAGTCATTCCTTCTCCTTCCATTTCTGATTCTCTTACTGTCTCTAATTTTTCTATTGGACTGTTGCCAACAGCTCCTGGGCCAGCAATCCTTTCTTCGGATGGTACTGATACTGTAGACCTGACAGACCTTGGATCTTCTGATTGCTCTTCGGAAAGGTGTTCGGTCATGCACTCAACATTCTCTTCAGGATGTGGTTTCTTATACGCGGTTATCTCCTTCGTCTCAGAGCTTTGCTCTTGATCTATCAACAAATATTGTTCCAACTTCCTATAAAGATGTTCTTGGTATTCCTCATTGGAAAGCTGATATGGATGAAGAGATGAACACTCTCATTGAACGAGGTACTTGGACTCTTGTTCCAACCTCTCCAGGAACTGATGTGGTTAGCTGTCGCTGGGTCTTTGTCATCAAATTTCTTCCTGATGGTACTATTGATTGGTACAAAATCCGGCTTGTTGCTAAAGTGTTTACGAGAACCTACAGTGTGAATTTCTTTGATACATTCTCTCATGTTGCTCGGATTACTACAATCCGTGTTCTATTTTCGGTGGCTGTTAATATGGACTGAGAAATGTCTCAATTGGATGTGAAGAATCCCTTTCTTTATGGAGATTTGCAGAAAACAGTATATATGAAGCAACCTCCTGGGTATGTTGCTCAAGGGGAGTCTCAGGTCTCTAAACTGTGAAAGACAATCTATGGTCTTAACCAAAGTCCCAGGGCCTAGTTTGACAAGTTTAACGAAGTTATTTCTGTGATTGAGTTTGCTCGGAGGGCTTCAGATCATTTTTTGTTCATCCGTAAAATCTCGGCTGCTCTTGTTATTCTTGCGGTTTATGTGAATGACATTCTTCTTACAGAGAATGATAGAAACGGTATTGACATGACGAAGAAGCACCTGCTTCCGCATTTTGTTACCAAGGATATGAGGTCTGCTAAGTACTTTCTGGGAATTGAGATATCTCGGAAGTATGGTTCTATTATTCTTTCACAGCGGAAATATGTCTTAGATCTCTTGAAAGAGACAAGTCTTCTTGGGGCTAAACCCGTTCGGACTCCTATTGTTGTTGGAGATGACAAATGCTGGAATAAGAATTCTCCTGTTCTTAAAGATGTTACCAGATACATGTGTCTTGTGGGTAAACTTATTTATCTGACGGTCACAAGGCCAGATATTTGTTATGCAGTAGGGAAAGTGAGTCAGTTTATGAAAGCCCACAAAGAATGTCATCTGCAGTCAGCTCTAAAGATTTTAGAGTATGTAAAAGGTGCACCAGAAAAAAGGCTTTTGTTTAAGAAAAGGGACATTTGAAGTTGATGCTTATTCTGATGCTAGTTACGCAGATGATAAGGAAGATAGAAGGTCTACATCTGGTTTCTGCACTTTCGTTGGAGGTAATCTAGTCTGCTAGAAGAGCAAGAAACAGGTTGTAGTTGTCAGGTCAAGTGCAGAAGTTGAATATAAAAGTATGACTCAGACTGCTTGCGAGTTGAAGTGGCTCCAAACACTCTTGCTTGATCTGTGAGAGTTTTATGATCTTCCCCTACCTATGTTCTGTGACAATAAGACAACCATATATATTTTGGGAAATCCAGTTTTTCATGAGAGAACAAATCATATCGAGGTGGATTGTCACTTTATCAGAGATGAGATTTTGAAGGATCAGATCTGCACACCTTTTGTTACCTCAGAGAAAACTAGCTTATTTTTTCACCAAACCAGTTACTTCTTTTGGGAAAGTTTGTAGCAAGCTGGGCATTGTGGATATATATGCTCCAGCTTGAGGGGGAGTGTTGAAGTTTGAGGAGACCAGACGGTTTGATGTCTAGCCGCAGCGGTCAGCTAATCTCCCCGGTCTGGCGGTTTGGCTCAATGATTTGCTAGTCTCCTTGTTCTGACGGTTTGGCTCAGGGGTCTGGAGGTTTGCCGCAATAGCGGTCTGCTGGGTAGCTGCATCAGCTGTCTGTTGGTTAGCCGCAGCAGCGGTCTGTTGGTAAGCCGCAGCTGCGGTCTGGAGATTAGCCGCAACAACGATTTGTTGGCAAGCCGCAGGTGCGGTCTGGAGGTTAGCCGCAACAGCGGTTTGATAGTTTGCCGTAGAAGTGGTCTGCTGGTTAACCGCAACTGCGGTCTGGTGGCAACCCGCAGTTGCGGTCTGGCGGCCTGCTCCAGCGGTCTGACGGTCTTCCCTAGCGGTCTGGCGGCTTGTTTCTATTGCTGGTGGTTGATCTTCAGTTGTTCTTTGTATAGTGTGTGGTTTGACTTTGTCAAACCGCATAAGCCACACGGATTGTATTTAGTCTCACATCTCTTGTTATATTCTCTCATCTCTCCCATTTTCTATAAATAAAGGGGCATACCTATGTATTGTTTATATTTTTGGAGCAATAAAATTTGCAGTTTATTTACCTTTTTTGCGGTTTATTCAACTCTTTTTCACAACAGGGAAGCTCCTCAAATGAGCCTCTCAGCGACTTAATCTTGGGGAGGTCAGCAATGGCATGATGACCCTCCAAGAAGAAAACACTAATAATGGTAGTGTCGATGAGAACAAGTAGGTTACCTACAACAAAGTCAATGTTCTCATAAATGAGTGATGCAGTCACTCTGAAGTCAACCCTATGCTCTCAGCTGTCAGTAGTGATGTGACTCGAGATAGTACTAAGGGAAGTGTAGGGAGTGCCCAGACTCAAGTGTAGGCCATTCAGAATAGTGTCGAGAACTGGATCCCTTGCCCACTGGGGACACTAGGTCTAAGTGAGGTGTGAAGGATGAATATATCATCAAAGTGTCACTGGGTCGCTCATCCTCACTCACGTGACCACGCTCACTAGTCATACTAGTATCGCTCTCCACCTGTATCATAAGCATGATCAGATTCAACAACAAGATCACATGGACCCGGAGCCTTGTCAAAAGTGAAAGTAGCAAAATCAGGTGTCAGGTCTCTAATATCAATGGGAGCACTACTAGACGTATCAGTAGTTTGATCCAAATCCCTAGGCTTTCTTCCTAAAGTAGATCTTATGTGATCAAATTAAGCATCTAAGAGATCAAAACGGTCAAGAACTAATCGCTTAAATTTAGCCTCAGGTAACTCTATTTGTGGAACAATAGGAGGATCTTGACATATATTGTGTTCTTGACATTGGTGAACTTATAGGGTTCCTGAGGGTCATCTAGATGGTAGTACCTAACATAATCAGATTGTGTTCGTGGATGGACGTGAGCCCTACGAACGTGAAGTGGTGGACACATATATAGACTCGGGTTCTCAAATAGAGGAGATGTGTGGCGACGCTGAATTGAACAATATTCAACTCTGCCATCATAAGGTTGATGAGAAGTGGATTGATGATAATGTGAGGACCTCTCATCGTGGTAGTCATCTCTAGGATAATGGAATCGTCTCGAAGGGTCGACACGATCCCGGAGAGTGTTGTACCGTGCATGAGGATAATCCTCCTAGTAATAAGAGTGTCGCTCAAATGAAGGCGAAGGATGACGATAATAGCTCGACATAGGACAAAATTTATACTCAATAATTTCATGCTAATATAAAACCCGAACCTACCTTTGCACATAAAAATGTGGCCCAAACCTTGAGCTCCAGTACCAATTTGATGCAGTGGAAGGACGGCTCAGGGTAGTCTCGCTAAATGCACTTCTAAATATGATGATAATGATGAAATGCAAGAGTGAATCTGTATTAATATTTGCAGCGGTAATTTACTAATATATAAAGAATTAGTAGGAGCACAAACAATCCCAAAACTTTAATTAAAAAGAACAAGTAATGCTCACGAACGAGCTAGGCACAATTACTATTAAACACGCACAGAATACACCTTGCAAATCATATAACGTATAATACTAATAACAATAAAATAATCATCCACTATAGGTTAGGTGCCAATGTAAAAAACAATAATGGATAAAACTACATACCACAACTCACACTTGCCGATGGCGGCAAATACGGATGTAGGCAGGCAATCAAGGTCGTAGCGACTGAAGAATGAGTCAGAAATAGAGTTTAGGGCCGGTGGAGACTTGAGGTGGGTTGTACGGTGGATGTGATAGGTAAAATACAGTGGCAGTGGGGTTTATTGTGAAGGGGTTTGGGTTGATAGGGCTTAGTTGGGGGAATTTTGGGGGAAGAGCTGGTTGCTATGAATGACTCCACATCAAGGGGAAGCAAAAGGGGAAGGATGGGGTTGGAATTGGTGGTTGACGGGCACCGAGGTTGGTGGTGTGGACTGAGTAGGGGTGGATCAGCCCCTGACAGCGGCGGAAGATGGCTGGAAGAGGGGAATCAGGGTGGGAGAATGGTTGTCCGATTAACTGGGAGGTGGCGGGCGGGGTTTAGACGAACGGGAAGGAGTTCCGGGACGAGGAAATTGGGAGAACAACGAGGCTGGGTGAGTGTTGGGAAGAAAGAGACATGAGAGAGAGGATCGACTCATGGCGGCTGACTGGCGGTGGCAGAGGAGGAAGAAAAGGAGGGACCTTGACGTCACACCGAGGAGTTGCTCCAGGCATCGCACCAGTAGATATGACCGATGCCTCCCTCCGTGAACCGCTGCCCATATATATAAAACCCTAAAATAAAACCCCTGCATAACCACACAACCCACATAAAAACCTGAATCGAACAGCTTGCACTGTTTTGGCCGATCGGGCTACAAATACAACACAAAATAAAAAAAAGTAAAATATGAGTCAACTCGGATTGACCATCCGGGCGCAACGACGGTCTCGGATCACCCACCGGGGCAGCGGATCACCCCCTCCTACGGGAATACACGTGTGTCGGTCGTGGCGCGCGTCACTCTGTCTTCCAGAAAGCCAATTCTCTTTTTCGACGCGCTAGAATTAGATGGACATTGGTTTTCAATTGAAAACTATGGGTTTTCCCATAAACCTAAAAAATCCGTCCCCCAAAATTTACCTCTCGTTGTGGTTTTTTCAGGTTTTGCTTTTCACGGCTCCCGCTTCAGTGCCGCAACCCCGCTACTGCTCCTGTGCCCTAAATCCCGCTCCCGTGCCCCGACCCCGCTCCCGCTCCCCGCTCCGTGCCTCGCCGACAGTGCTGCTCCCGTGCCCTAAATCGCTACTCGCCACCGGTAACTCCCCTCCTCCTCCATCCTATTTGCGGTTTTCCTCTTCTTCTTCCTCCTCCCCTTCCTTCTCGTCTTCTTTTTCTTCTTCCTCCTCTCATCAGTGGTTTTCTTGCGTGCCATACTTTTGATCTCTCGGGAAGGTTTTTGTCTTCTAGTCTCTACATTTTTTATAATCAGAAGCTTGCATTCTTGCCTTTTTAGATGCGATCGGAGCCCCTTCAATCTTAGATGAGAGCAGGCGATAACAAATTCTGATTGGTTAACGTGCATTTTTGTTCAACATTTAGACTCCCAACCTCCTTCCTTCTTTTTACTTGTTTGCTGAATAAATTTTGCCAATGTAATCCTAGAAACCTGTGTTAATTTCAAGCTTGTGCAGTGTTGAAGGCAATCTTAATAGAAACCATCCTTCAGTGCCGTGTTGAAGGCAATTTAGCAGTAGTTTTAATTGGTAGGAAATGATCTCAAAATAATGTGATCAAAATCAAATTAATACTGTTGATTCTCATCTAATTAAAATCAAACTAATACTACTGTTTAAATTTTAAAAATTTCAATTCTAGAAAGTCAATTCTTTTGTGCCGCCGAATAGCTTTTAGGTATAAATTCCAATTCTGTTCACTGAATATCATCTTGCAGCCGAACAACAAAATTGATCTTCTGCATAAAGCCAAATCTTGCAGATATTGATTTTCTGACCAAAGTCAATTCCAAAAAACCAATACCTTCCGCGCCGAACGGACCCTAAAAGACTTTATGTATCTCTTCCTTAATATCAAATCAATCGATACCATTAAGCAAAATCAAATGGCTACCTAAAAAGCCCCTTGCATCGGCTGACTGAGGCAGATTGCCATCATTGTTGTGTTGTTGTGTATGGTTGCTCGTGGCTCGCTCTGTTGCCCGTAACTTGCCCTGCTTGGAGAGTATGTATGCTGCTTGCTAACTGAACTAGTCTTGTCTGAAACTTGACCTCTTGAGCTTCTTGGCTCTTGTTACACTTTGGTTTCTCCATCTAGGAAGGGAACTGAAATTCAACAAATATTTCCCAATCTGATGATCTTCATACATATATCTAATTTTCCCCTTAGCAAAATATTTGTCAACATATCTTCTCCATTGTCTTCTATGTGAACCTTCTCAAACTTTAGCGCCCTTTTCCTCTAGCACATCTCGTATTCAATGATATCAAGTTTTATATGCTTGGACTTGCTATTAAAAATATCTTCGTCACTACAATGATTTTTTCCTCCATCATAAGACAAGATAGTATATATATTCAAATACAAATGTCATAATATTACTCCACCGGTGGACATCATCACATAACATGAAGTAGATCTATGTATACAACCCGTATTCATGGAGGGTGGACCCAACCACCTAATATGCCTAGTACAGTAAGAAGATTGATCTTTGACCAGGGGAAACATCATCCAAAGAAGAGCATAAAGTAGTCAGAAGACATGATAAACACGCTCGCCCACAGGAAAGACCCCTCTTGAAGTCACCAATAAGCGAGGTCCCTTTTGAGTTCGGCCCTAAGCGAGGTCCTAGGCAGCTCGTAAACTAGCTCGCAGGGAAATCTTCAAACTCACGAGGTCATTCTACACAATCTTAATAGCCTCGCCGAAGCCCTATGCCATGGTAGGTCAGGTATCTTTTTAGGGAGGGATATTTGTAGACCGACCCCGCCCCCTCAGTCTGGATTGCCCATAAATGGGACCCCATAGCACAGAGGCAAGACACGCTGCCCCCTCCCCCCCCCTAAGGTTCCCCATTTGCCAAGCTATCGTCTTCTATGCGCTTAGCACGGTCTTGGTTTAGAAGGGAAAGTTTCTATATATTTTCGGGTGTGTGGTGGGACCTCCTCACTGCAGCTCATAAGTCTTATTTGTAGGCAATGTAGCCTTTAGCCCTTACGATCTTCCCTCTCTTGCCATCAGATTTATTGTGTTAGACTGCAGGATCAATAACCTCAGGTTACCTTTTTGGTCCGAACTTTGAGAACCAGTTTCTTGGTTCCAACATTTTTGATGCGGTGAACGTTGACCGTATCCAAATGAAGGAATTCTTGTGAGAAAGCACCATGACTCACGATGGCGAGCCAGTGACCAACACCAACAACTCGCTAGTTGATAGCGAGTTCGTCATGTGAGCTGATTTCACAAACTTTAGCAAAATGATGTAGGTCATTGTGCGATCTTTGCTTACACCTTGTGCGACCTCACCACGAAACATCACCTCTTTAGAGGAGGCTGAGCCATCTCGGCGACCTGGCAAGGAGACCGCCTAAGAAGAACCCGAGCAACTTTATCAGTCGTGAGGTCCCCCAACTAGCTCGCACAAAATTCACTTTCGTGAGTTCGAGACTTCGGCGAACGACCGCTACCTACCAGCTTGCCAGTATAGACCGACGAGCCCATTCTGTGATCAATTCTTGCTGCCCCTAGTCCCTGAGGGGTTTAGGGAGTCTGTCTTAAGTTGCTACATGGGGAAGGCTGACCCCGTTTAACACATCCAATGGTTCTAGGACATTGTGTTTATCCAGACTATGACTGGTGCTTTTAAATGTAGGTTCTTCGCAATCACCTTCAACGGGAAGGCAAGAGACTGATTTCGCTAGTTGCTAGCAGATTCAATCTACTGATTCGAAGACCTGTGCCGTGGGTTGATTTTGCGCTTTGCAACATTCAAGATAAGGAAGTAGGGGCCTCCAACTCTCTTCCTCCTTAAGCAGGGACCCAGGAGACGTTAAGGAGATACATCGTCTGTTTTTAGGAGGAGGTCCTGAGTATCTAGGAAGTGGATAGTTTTACTTTGCAGCTTGCACAAACGTGTGGTTTGCAAGAAGGCCAGTGTATGCTTGAAGTGAGTAGAGATCCGTCGGTGTCCTTTGAGGACCTGATCGACCGAGTGGGCTGATTCATTGAAGTAGAAGCTACAAATAGTAGTTTCTTGGCCTTGCTTACGATGCTGAATCGAGCTAAGAAGTTAGGGTCTCGGAAGGGGGACGAGGGCCAGAGAAAAGGAGGCAGGAGGAGCCAAGAAGGCAAGCGGTGAGGAGGCCAGTCATGCCTCCGGAGAATCGGGGACTTGACAGGAGGTTTCAGGTCCCGATGAGCAGGTCATCGTGGAGAACGACAGGAGGACCTCGTCCCATGGGACCGTGAATACGCTTCTCTCTTGAGCGACAAGCTTGTTTCAATCCTCTCAAGAGGCCGCAGGGAGGTGGGAGACGGAACCGGTCTCCTCCCCGGGAAGTTATGAGTCTATGACAATTCCTGCCAGGGAGGTCGGCCCCATGGGAGATGCCGACATCAAAGACATCAATGCTGGAATGCCCTTTCCTACTATAACTTGCATCAAGTGGAGGGGCATGTCACTACCACGTTCCTAGAGTTCTTGGAAGCAAGAAGGAGAGCCGGAGAGGGAAGAGCCCAAGGAGGAGGACAAGAGGATTATCAACGATGAACTCCTACTATAATGTCATCTATAAAGGTGTTGGAGCGGAGGTCTCCCGAAGGGGAAGGTTCTATTCAATATATTGTCAGTGTTGCTTTGACCTCCTAAATGCATCCCCGGCAGGAGAGATCACCTTCTCCGAGGAGGATATGTTGGGTAATGAGAACTCATTTCATGACGACGTCGTTTTCCAGACAACTATCGAGAGCTTCACGGTTTCTCGGATCTCGGTGGATAACGGAGGTTCCATTAATGTGGTATTCTAGAAGCGTTCAACGAGATGAAGATTGAAGCCAAGAGGATAACAACGTCAACAGGCTGCTCTTTGGATTTTCATTAGAAAGTAAAGAAGTATAGCTCTTCATCACTCTCAGTGGAACTCCAAAGAACTATCGATTCGTCATCGTTGATGCACCGAACAATTATAACACCATATTTGGAAGGTTTCTGATCAGCGTCTTCTAATTTGTACCTGCCTCTTATCATCAATGCTTGAAATATTGCTCAGGAGTGGTTCAGATCCAGATCTGTAGTGATCCCACAGTAGCTTGGGAATGTTACCTTAGTGTTGTCAACACTTTCTACTGGAAGGAGGCGGCGGAAGTTGACAAGGTGCTACAAGGAATGACATGCTTGGAGGTAGTAGAGGAAGTCGAGGTTGTCACTATGAGTGGAAGGCCCGAAAGTGTGAAGGTCACTGGGGAACTGACAGAGGAGAACAAATAGAAGATCGCGTCGTTCTTCCAGGAGAACATCGACGTCTTCACATGGAGCGTCGCGACATGCCCATCATTGATGCAAATGTGGGGTCTCATCGCCTCAACCTTGATCCAAGTGTTTGCCCCATAAGACAAAAGAAGAGGGCAGTGACCAATGCCTTGGCCAAATCCATCCGTGCATAGGTTGAGAAGCAAGATGATGCCCTTCAGTCTCAAAAATGCGTGATCAACCTATCAACGGATGATGGATCGCGTCTTTAAGGAGCGGAAGGTGCAGAACTTTGCGGTCTATGTAGATGACCACATGGTGAAGAGAAAAATCATTCAGGAACATCTCGAAGATCTTGACAACGTTACAAAAGTATAAAATGTGACTCAACACAGTAAAATGTGTTTTTGGAGTTGGGAAGTGAAAGTTCTTGGGTCATCTTTTAACTCAGCAGGGGTGGAACCCAACCCTGACAAGCTGAAGGTCATCATGGAGATTGCAGCACCGAGAGATTCCAAAGAAGTGTGGCGCTTGACTGGTTGGTTGGCAGGTTCCTGCCTAAGGACCGAGAGAAGTGCTCTCTGTTATTCAAGACTCTTAGGAACATCCGAAAGTTTGAATGGACGGTGGAGTGTGAGAAAGCTTTTTCCAAAACTTGAAGCATGCACCGTCACTGCAAGGGCCCAGGGAGGGAGAAGACCTCTTCCTCTATTTGGGAGTAGGGGCAGAAGCAGTGATCTCAATACTTGTCTGCGAAGAAGGGAAGAGGCAACTCTTGATCTACTACATAAGCAGGGTTTTGCGAAAGGCTGAGCTACACTATCCAATTATGGAGAAATTGGTTTTGCCTTAGTCATCTCAGCTCGGAAGCTCAGGTCATAATTTCAAGCACATATTAATAGAGTGTTGACCGATCATCCCCTACACATAATCACGAAAGGGGTAAAACATTCAGGATGACTTGCCAAGTGGTTCGTGGAGCTTAGCGAGTTTGATATATCTCTCTTGCCCCGGATGTCCATAAATGCACAAGCATTGACGTATTTTCTAGCAGACTTCACCATAGAGGCCGATGAGGGAACAAGCTCTCTTGAGTATGTATCATGGAAGATGTTTGTTGACGGGGCTTCATGAAAGAATTCTCTCGGCGTATGTATCGTCTTGGTGAGCCCACAAGGAATGAGGATTGAGCAAGCAGTAGAGATCCTCTTCCCCGTCACAAACAACCAGACTGAGTATGAGGTCATACTTGCAGGCCTTCGCTTGGCCAAAGAGTTGAGAGTACAAGATCTTGTGGCTCACACATATTCGTTGGTGATCACATCCCAGATCCGTGGGGAGTTCGGAGTGAGAGAATCAATCTTGATACAATACCTTGTAAAAGTGCAAGGCTTGATTGGATCTTTTTGATCCTTTATCCTGCATGTGCCAAGCGAGGAGAATGCAGAGGCTGACCGGTTGGCTAATTATGGCCCGAGGATCAGAGGCACCACAACCGAGTTATTTCAACCATCTATCGAGGAAGGAGAGTTGATGAAGATTGATCAACAAACATATTTGGTCAGCTTATTTGTCATTTTCCTTAACACAGTCCGGTTTCCATCAGAGATTGAGGACAAAACGAAGTTCTGATACAAGACAGATTACTATATACTCCATGACGGAGACTAGTACCGGAAGACCCTTTCTGGATTGCTAGCCTGCTGTGTCACTGAGTCAGAGGTTCCTCATATCCTAAAGACATTCATTTTGGAGAATGTGGAAATCATTATGGGAGTCGTACCCTCGAACAACGAGTTCTAAGGCAAGAATACTTTTAGCCTACTATCAGGAAGGATGCAACAGTCTTCTCTAAAAAGTTTCTAAAGTGTCAACTTTATGCCCCCACTCTAGCAACAACCAGCTCAGCAACTTCGGTCAATGACGACCCCATGGTTGTTCGCTATATGGGGGATGGATTTACCGGGGCCATTCCCTTAGGCGAGTGGTCAAAAAAAGTTTATTCTAGTCATGATTGACTACTTCTCGAAGTGGAGTTAGACTAAGACACTAGCCAAGACAACAACCCAGGTATTGAAGATTTTCATTTGGGGAGAGGTTTGGGATACCTCTCGCGATCGTCACAGGCAAAGGTCCATAGTTTGTCAGCTTGGAGTTGATTGATTTCTATAGCCAGCTGGGAACAGATTTTCGCTTCACATCTGTCCATCGTATCCAAAGCAGCGGTGAGGTCAAGGAATTTAACAAGTTCATCCTCAACATCCTAATGAAGAAAATAGAAAATCTCGAGGAGAGTTGGATGTAACAACTTCCCTCAGTCCTCTAGGTACCTAAAAACTACTCCGAATTTCGCGACAGGTTAAACTACTTTTAAGTTGTCCTACGGTTTAGAAGCTCTTATCCCCATAGAGTTCGAGGTCAGGAGTCCAAGGGTGGTAACAACAGAGGGTGGAGAGGAGGAACAGCGTCTAAAGAATGTAGAAGCGCGAAGGCTTTCCCTCGACTTCATCGAGGAACTTCGAGACCTCGCCGCTGCTCCGCGGGAAGAGATCAAGTGATGGATGACGAGATATTTTGACAATCACATTCGAATCAAGCAATTCCAGAAGGGAGATCTAGTGTTGAAGCAAGTTGATGCATGAAGATCTACCGCCATCGGCAAGTTCAACCCAAACTGAGAAACACCATTTGTGGTTCTGGAAGCTCTGAAGACAGGATGATATCGCCTGGAAAACTCAGAAGGAGAGCTCCTCGGGAACACTTGGAGCAAAGATGATTTGAAGCAGTTTTACCCATGAGCTCCTAAACACCAAAATGGGGGCCAGGTTATGTTGTTTCCAAACATGTACTCACTTATCGTTCAATGTTAACCTAAGGAGGTTTAAAAAATTGGGCTTAATGTAATATTAAGGTGAAATCTATCTCCACAAGTGCTTTAGAGATTGAACCCCTACCTCTCTTCTTGAAACCCTTAGATTGAGTGATGAGACAGAGCATCAGGTTTATAGCGCATTCTCCTAAGTTCAAACCTTTGCATGGGCGGCCGAGATTAGCTCCCCCCTTGTATGTTGGTCAACAATCTCTCGGGTGCTCTTCTCACCCGTGTGATGGGTTACTAGCAGAGAGTCTAGAGTCATCGCCTAAAAAATCTTATAGGTGGCCCTCTATTGACTACAAGTCACCTAGTCTCTATAGCTGGGGTGTCTTTAAGAGTAATCAACTTAATAAGGCTCTAAGCCAAATCATCAAACAAATTTATTTATATTATGCGCCCTCGAAAAACTACCGGAACTAATCCCTTCGATCTTTTAAAGTGACAGGGTGAGCTCTCCAGTATTGGGACCTTCGGTTCTCATATGTAGATATTCTAGAAATGATTGAATCCCTCTAAACAACAAAAACATATTTGGTTGGGTGATTGAACAACGCCTCGGTTTTCAGCGAATCCTCCTAAGACCATGCCTCTGCATTGCCGGTTGAGATAAGCTCCCCCTTGCATGATGGCAGACAGACTCCTCAAGTTCTCTCCCTTCCGAAAGCATATTAAAAAGTGTGATGGGACAACGCCTAGGGTTTTCAGCTAGTCCTCCTAGACTGTCTCTGCATTGTCAATCAAGACTAGCTCCTCTTTTGCATGCTGTTCGACGGACCCCTCCAGTGTCTTCCTCCCGAAAGCATATTAAAAAGGGGTGATGGGACAACATCTCGGGTTTTCAGCAAGTCCTCCTAAGACCATGCATCTGCTTTGTCGACCGAGTCTAGCCCCCACACCCCCCCCCACTCGCATGTTGGCCGACAGACTTATCAAGTGTCTCTCCCTCCCAAAAGCATATTAAAAAAGGTGATGGGACAACGCCTCGAGTTTTCAATGAGTCCTCCTAAGAGCATGCCTCTGCATTGTCAGCCAAGATCAACGCTCTCCTTGCATGCTGGCTGACGGACCTCTCGAGGGCCTTTCCCTCCCGAAAGCATATTAAAAAAAGGTGATTGGACAACGTTTTAGGTTTTCAGTGATTCCTCCTAAGACCATACCCATGTATTGTCGACCGAACCAACTCCCCCCTTTCATTCTGATCAACGGATGCCTCGTGTGTCTCTCCCTTCCAAAAGCATATTAAGAAAGGAAATTTGTCACTCCAACGAGGAAATTTCACATTCTGAAAATATGCCAAACTAAAAGCCTATCTAGTTCTCAACGCATGAGTTCCTAAGAGCCTATCAAGCTCTCAATGCGCGATTTCCTAAGAGCCCATTGAGCTGTAAATGTGCGACTTCCTAAGAGTCTAGCGAGCTTTCAACGCGCGAGTTCCTAAGAGCCTAGCAAGCCCTCAAGTTGCAAGTTTCTAAGAGTGTAAACAAGCTCAAGTCGCGAGTACCTATGAGCCCGCGTGAGGGTGACATAAAAAATATGCAGTCAAAATAATCTTTCTTTACTGTTAAAAAGATTTCAAAAGTTGTGGATCTCGCCCATGTACATAGTGTCAGATAAAAAAAACATCTTCGCAGTCCCGGTCAATGAAAATCAACGTCTTATCCTTAGAGTTCCTAGAGTGCTCGGCTGTAGACTCACTTCTTCCCAAGTCACCACTCTTTGAGCAGCCCTCGCTTAAGGAGTAACCAGAGCTGCTGTTGGAACTAGAGGACATGGCTAGCTTGGCGGCTTCAAGCTTGGGAAGGAGCGAGTCAACATTCTTTGTCCACTCGACCTTGGTCAGGCAGCCCCCCCTTCGTAAGTCGAGCTAGAATCAGTGTGCCACTCTGCCAAGCAGCTTGTTGGCGCATGGCCTGCTCCTCGGAGGTCGTCATGCGGGTTGAGGATTTCGACGAGAAGAGGTCCCCATAGGAGTTGACGTCGTAGCAGTCTGAGTCTCCAGCTCGGCAATATGAACTCAGACTTTGTCCAGCTCGGTCTGACAATTTGTGAGGGTCTTCTTCAATATAGAGAGCCGTGACACAAACTCGACCTCCTGCAAGGTGAAACACTAAGGATCTAACAGGAATTCCTAAGAAGAGGCAAGGTAAAGGTAGTGAGTTCGTGTCTTGCTGCGGTCTCATCAACGACTTTCTTTTTCCTTATTGATACCTTGGCCTCTGCTCGTTTGGCCTTAGCCTCATTGAGCTTCGCCTCAGAGGCTTGGAGGGATACTTCTAGCTTGCCGACCTTCCTCGAAACCTTGAGGTAGTTCCGAGCGGTTTGGTGGAAAAGCTCGATACTCCAAATAAGAGACCTGACATCCTGATCGACGAGGTATCTCAGCGAGGCGTGGCTTAGATCATCGACATCGTCTCACATATACAAGCCAAAGGCAACATTAAAAGCGTCGTCATTTGGCCCGCCATCCTCGACCTAGATGGTAGGTGCGGGTTGAGACAAACTTTGTTCTCCTCGACATCCCATGCGAGGAGAGGGTCGCCAAGGATATCAAAACCCCTGAACCACATGTTGTAGTTAACATGCTTTTTGAGGTCCTCAAAGACATCATCCTCGCTGACAGAGGTTTGCTCATGGCGGATGGACGTCTTTCGCCGCCGCTCCAATGGCGGCGACAACTCTGACCGCAGCTCAATAGATGGCTCAGTAGAAGGTTAGCCCACCTATTCGCCGAGGTCATTGACCCCGAAAGGGCGAATAAGAAGGGACGACTGCTGTGGGCGGGGTCACGTCGACAAACATTGGAAGAATGGTGTTGGGTACAGTGCGAGTACCTGCACAAACAAACATACGCTCAAGCTGAGATGATCACTTTGGAAATAAGGGCGAGTAAGCTAATGAGCTCTCCCACACTAATCTTCGCCCGATTTGATGAACCTAAATTCGTCGACCCGTTGGCGGAAGCAGACAACATCGAACTTTCTCTTCTTGAGAACGTCAAAAAGATCGAGCCGAGGTCCCTTTGGTAAGGGGACGAAAAAGGCCTCCGGGCCCTGCCGCACTGGCTGAAGTGGAATGTGACCGTAGTCTCCTTTGCCAAAAACAAATTGCTCGGTCCAGCAGTTTACTTTGTTCTATGTCCTCGGGAACTTCAGGCCGTTACTTCCACTACCGAAGTAAGCGACCCCGACAGTGGTCGACTTCATCACGAAGACCTTGCGTAAGAGCATGAGTTTGAATTCTATGGCCTCCTCGCAGAGGAAGCATAGGTACGCCACAATGGCCGCTATGCCATTGAGATTGATCTGAGCAGCGACCAACCCGAATTGGCGAAGTATTTAACGAAACTCCGGTCAGAGAAGAAGTCGAAGGCCCATTTCAAAATGGGCCAACGGAAAGGCGAGCTCGCCTTCGATGAACGTATTGATATGCTCGCCCTGGTTAGCTCGCCTAGCTAAATTCCCCGGGGGCAAAAAGTGCGACTTAACATTGACTAGGTTGTCAACCGTCGTTTTGAAGTCCTTAAAAACATGTGCGACGAATCTATTCCCACAGTGCAAACGGCCTGATTTGTGCTCGTCCGGAGCAGATATGACTACAACTCAAATCACGCATACTAGCTCACTCTGAAAGGATCTCGAAATAAAGTGCATTTATTTCGGTCCTGGGCCCCTCTATTTATAGACAGAGGTTGTTGACGCCAACTGTTTCAAGTTGAACGATGCTCTAATGGCCCTAGCTGAGGATGGGTTAGCGAGGTCCCTCGTCAGCTCGTCAATAAGGTGATCCAAGCATCAACCCCGGCTATTTGTTAAAATTAAAGCTACTATTCACTGGAGCGCAATCTAACCAAGCGAGTATAAAGCACCAAAACACCAAAACACCATTGCAAATAAGCTCGCCAAAGAGTAACCTGATTAGAAACACACCACCAATCAGAAGTAAAAACAAATGCGCCCGTAGGCGAGCTAATCGTATGAATAGTGGTAGAGTGTACGTTACAACAAGGTTACAAAAATACAATACAAAGAAGAAAATGCCTAAAGCATGGGTAGAGGGCCACAACGATGCGGAGTCTGGGCATGGCGACCCTGCCAACCTAGCTTGCAGGCTAATCAAAATTCTTTGTTGGCCCTCCCAAATAGTTCCTCGTTGTGGCGAATATGTTCCGTCATTCTCGACAAGGTGCTGATGGAGCCCATACTCGTGCGAAGATCGTAAAGGCCGTCTTGCTGCAAATTTTGTCGATGCTCCAGGTCGGCCACCCGTCTCCCCAAATCGTTGATCGCGAAGTACTTCTCCTCAACTCCCTTGAGCCGATGCTCAAACTCCTCCATCTTCGACACTGTAATTTCCAGCATGGCGAAGCGTCGATTCGGTTCGCACGTCGCAAGCCTATCCACTTTTGACTAGAGGGCGAGTTAGGTTGAAATGAGGCGAGTCTGGAACTCGCTAGGGGGAGCGCATATGGCATCGAGAAAGGCGGCAGCCGGAGAGGTAGCGCGACCTGAAAAAACTACGTGAGTTCAGAGAAATTCCCTACGAATATGAGGTTGATCGAGGACGCCTACCTGGACGAGGATCAGCTTGCCTGACCTCCTGTCAAGGTGAGTTGTGGCGCGGCCTAGAGCAATCATGTTGGCGAGGGAGATATTGAGATGGGGATCACCCGTGCAGACGGTTAGGTCGCGTCGTCCACTCGTCTTAGCATATTTTGGCAACACTAAGGGGGCCTTCCTAGGGGAAGGCGGCCTGCAGAGAGTTCCGCCAAAAGAATCTGTCACGTCCGAAGCCCGCAAGGGTGCTCGCAGAAGGGGAGGTACCTTAGGTGCTGCATCCCCTTTAGGGGGAGGACCGGGAGGAGGGGAAATTTCACTCGTTCAGAAGGCGAAAGCTCGGCAGCCGAAGTAGTTGTAGGGGTTGGAGTCGTGACAGACAGCGTGCCAAGGGAAGGATATGGGTCCTCTATAGACAGCTGGTTGGCCCTGGTGAAGGGCTCTAGCAAAGAAGATTCTGGTGTGAGGTCTCGCGGGAGGCGAGATCCCTTGCCATCCTTTGAAAATAGCGTCTCGGCCGCCCCACCGGTGCGAAGTAGAGATTCGCCCAACGATGTAATCTCTGTTTGAGGTCTGCCGGATGGTGCGACCACACGGGCCTCGGCCGGATCGCTGTCATCGCCAACTAAGGGGGACGAGACATGGAAGTCATCAATATAAAATTCGTCAAACAACCAAAAGTCGAAGGGATCCATGCTCAGATGAGTTCCTCCATCGTCGTTCACCTCAGCGATATGATCCAGGGTGGGCGTTTGGGGGTGCTCCAAGGTTACGATTGGAAGTTTGCCCCCATTAGTAGGAACTCTCTCATTATCGCTAGGAAGCTCGGTAGAAGGCAAGGAGGAAGCACTCTTGCGCTTTTTTACTTTGCCGCCTCTGTTGTTACTTCTCGCGCTTCTTCTTATGAGAGGACTGATCACGAAGAAGGGAAGTGAAGCTCGCAGCTTGCGCGACAATATCCGACTAAAGGTCCATTTTGTCAGCTCACAATCAAGGTAGGACTTGTCGGGACCCTTGCCTCATATTTATAATCAGGGAAGCTAGCGACCTATCAGCTCGCTTAAAAGTCAGTTCCTCACATGCAGCTTGCCGAATAAGGGTTGGACAATTCTTTCTGAGCTTAAGAACTCGCTCGCAAAGAGTGGAGATTGTGTATAACCTATATTCGTTCAGGGTGGGCCCAACCACCTAATAGACCTACTACAGTAAGAAGCTTAACCATTGATCTGGGGAAACATCATCCAAAGAAGAGCAGAAAGCAGTCATAAGACATGATAAACCAGATCGCCCACAGGCGGGGTCCTTTTGAGTTCGCCCATAGGCAGGGTCCTTTTTTGAGGTCGCCCCTAAGCGAGGTCGTAGGTAGCTTACCAACAAGTTTGTAGGGTAAACTCTAGACTAGCGAGGTCATTCTACGCAACCTCAATTGTCTCGCCGAAGGCCTACACCATGATTGGTCAGATATCTTTGTGGGGGCGGATATTCGCAGACCTTCCCCCCGGTCTGGATTGCCTATAAATATGGCCCCACAAAGAAAATTCATGTTGCCCCCTCCAAGGTTCCCCATTATCCAAGCTCATGTCTTCCTTGTGCTTAGTGCAGTCTTGATTTAGGAGGGGAAGTTCTTATATAATTTTGGGCGTGTGGTGGGTCATCTTCACTGTAGCTCACGGGTCTTGTTTGTAGGCAATCTAGTCTTTAGTCTTTGAGATCGTCTCTCCATTAGATATGTGGTGTTAAGCCGCAGGATCAGTAACCTCAGAATACACTTTTGGTCCGAACTTTTAGAACTGATTCTTGGTGCTAACAGTATGAGCCGCAGGTATATCTGACCAATTTCAGCATGTAACCATCTAAAGTGAAGGCTTCAAGTGAAAGTACCCGGAGGATATTGAATACCCACTTAGTTGTACAATGCTTTCTTCTTGGATTCAAGAGATACTTGCTAGTTGATCTGACCACATAAGCTATATGTATACACAGTGTAATTAGACTTTCCACAAATGAAACATATGGAACCTTTTTCGTGCTTTCTTTCTCCTTCTCATTCTATGGACACTGCTCTGTTATTAAACTTGAAGTGGCATGGTTACCTTCTTCAAACTATCAATCTGTAATCTCTAAAGTGCTTTTAGGATGTACTTATTTTGAGATAACCACATCATCATGGACCCTATATCTCGGTAAATCTGCAACCGCATAATGGCCCTCACTGCTCCTAGATCATATCCTCTGAAGTATATCAAAAACTCACGATGATCAAAAGTTCATTTCATGTAGCCACGTTCCTTTCTAAATGACCCGAATTTATTTTACCCCAACCTTTGAGCTTGTTTCAACCACACTCTTTTTCAGTCGGTGAATCAAATGTCCTTTACCTTTCTCAGTGAACCCCTCTAACTGATCCAGGTACAACTCTAAATTGTCATGGTGGAATATCATCTTCAGTCTTCACATCTATCTGTTCAACATTTAAATTTAGCCTAATTTGCAAAACCTTCTTCCCACAATTATAACACCTTAAATTTTCATGCCAAGCCTTGGACCTCCTTTTACCTATGTGTATGCTACATGGACCTCTATTCTTATTTCTCCCCCTACTCTCTATATTTATGGCTTTGTAATAGGATGCAGAGATTATCAATGGCTACTTGTCCTAAGATTTCCTCCACAGCTCATTCAGAATCTTACTATTTACTAAATTCATAATAACACCACCATCGAGAGTTACAATAAACATAGATATTCAGTGAATTTCCAACAAGCCTCGTAGAGTGTCTCACAACCTAAATTTTTGGACCATGTCGCCAAACACGACCTTCACGGCTTACAACCTTCCCATCAGGCCAATCACGCCCTGAACTTTTTTTGACATGTTCTATAATTGGGGTATCTTTTTGTGCCTCAGCCCCGTAATCTATGTAATTAAACATAACTTTTTAATATCGCCACTCTTGGTACACAAATTCTCCGATGTCTTTCACAGAGTTTTTGCATCCTCCATGGTTGTTGTGCAATTGAAGTCGTTATCCGCCCATGGTTATCAAGATCGCGATCCGGCAATCTAGATTTTGTAAGTCGATCCGGATCTTACCTAGGATTTAAATAGGCACATCTACGGCTGGGATCGCGATCTGGATCTTTAAGATTACTATCCCGATCCGATTCCACCGGTCCGGCCAAAGGTAACTAGAAACATGTCCAACCCTATCCCGATCTCATTCAATCGGTCCAACACCCATAACTCATTGTTTAACCTTATCCCAATCCCTCTCACATACCCCATCACAGAATCATATCATGTTGCTTTACTGTATCCCAATTGTTAATTTCCGACTGCAAACAGAGGCCAAGAGCGACGCCTTTGGTCGCTTCCAGTCTAGACAATGTTTTTTGTTTCCTTCCTTACTAGGTACCATTTCAAGTGGTTTCAGTGTCTTATCTTATATTTTTGCGTATGAGCAATCCAGTAGTTGTAATTCTGTGACTTCCTGCTTCCTACTTTCAGCCCGATATTTTCTCTTCCTTTCTAGCGTATGAGTAATCTAACAGTTAGAAATCCAGTATACGAGCAATTCAAGCTTCCTGCTTTCGGCGTACGAGCAATCCAGCAGCTTGGGTTCGTCTTCCTGCTTTTAGGGTTCCTCTAATCCATCAGTCCAGATTTGTTTTTATTGTTAATAAACATTGAGTGTCATATCTGAACCTGAAAGTGAATTTAATATGATATTATCAATACTCCTCAATTTAGTTATTCAAAAAAAATTAATATAATTATTCACATACTGCTCAATTTATTGATTTTTTATTAATTGAGCATGTAATTGGATGATACAAAATTTAATTTTATATTTTTAGTCTTAATTTATGAATGTTGTAGGATCTTGCGATTTTCGATCTGATCTAACCTCGAAATGATCTCACCTAGGACCTCAGTCCCGACAACCTTATATCCTCCATATACTAATGAATAAACCTACACATTAGTTTGTGCTCATAGCTTATTCCGCTGCATCCATATCATTTTTGTATTTTGTGAAATATTGTTAGGCGCGTCCTCTTCACATACAATAAAGGTATCATCTAGAGATGACTTTGACTATGATTTACATTATTCTGGTTACAATACACGTTAAGACGTCCATCTTTCCACTCATTTTATTAAACAACTGACTCATGCATCTTAGAAACCGATAATTTCATAGATCAGAATCCAGAAAAATAGGGAGCAAACCAATAGTCGTCACCTACTATACTTGGATCGAAATTTTTTGAAATGACAAATTGGTTCACCACATCCTTACTTTGATACCTCTTTGATGGGAACACCGTATATATTCATCTGAAATATGTTTCCCTGGTTGAGAGGAATTTGTGAGGACCAAATAATGTGCTCAACTTGTAAACGAACATTAACCCAAACAAAAGTAAATGTAAAGGAAAAAAATTAGCATAAAAAACCGAAAGCTGGTAAAAATCCCAAAATTGTTCGGAGTCTGTTACGAGCCTTGCCCGTGATGCTGTCGATGGTGGTGGAGGAGGCGAAGATACAAGGGGAGCCAAGCTCAACCCGCGGAGAATACTAGGGGAGAGCACGAAGGGGATCCGTGCTTAACCCTAAGTCCCTAACCCAAGAAATGAGGAAGAAGAGAACTAGAGATAGAGAGAAAAAACTTGGAGAGGTAAAAAGAAAGTTGGATTTAATTCATTTCATATCATTCTCCCGACCCAAGGGGATTTATATATAATATTACAAATGACTTGACGAGTCTCAACTCATAATGACTCATGATGACTCGAGTCTCAACTCATAATGACTCATGATGACTCGAGTCTCAACTCATAATGACTCATGATGACTCGAGTCAATACAATTCGACTCCATGCCTAAAAACTCATAATAATATAGCCTCTAGATGACTGATGGCGTGTGACCCCTAACAGATCCAACATAAAAAATATCCACTAAGGGATTAGATAAATCACAATCAACTCTTTACAAGTCAACTGAAACTAACTGGTCCCATCAAAACATGTGTTGATTATTAGAACCCGACAAGTTGAACATGTGTTGATTTTGAGGCGCCTCACTGCCCTCACATCAATGCGGAATTTAATTTTTTGTGCCCGCGGCGATCATACATGATCTTTATGTGATCTCACAGGATATGTGATCATTATGATGGTGTGAAATCAACTTAGCGCACTCACGCACAGTCATCATTATGATTGCACGAGATCAGATGTGATCATCATGATTGCACGAGATCTTGGATGTGATCATCTTCATCGCATCTCTGGAGCTCAGTTTAAACAAGATCCGTCTTACTTCAAATAACTTCTCCCATCTTCCTATTTCGGAGAAATTTGGGAGCTTGTCACCTTGGCTTCTTAATCTCGTGTGAACATAATGACCTGGCCACATCTGATATCTGCTGCCACTATTGCAATCCCGCTTGATCATAACAATCATGCACAATCACATTAATCGCTTGTGATCAGCCAGGACTGAAAGTTGAGTTGGGACCCTTCACAAAATCTGGTGTCACCGATTCAAATGTAGCATTCCTCTCTCTCTGTGTGTATATATATAATGTGTGTGTTGAAACCAGAAATCACGGTTTCAACGAGGAGTTCGGACCTGGGGTGTTGCTCGTCTTTACTTCTCTCAAACCAGCGTCTTAGCCGAGGAGTTAGAGTTCGAAACCTTCCCGCCAGAATAACCTCAAACAGACCCTGAGCCACAACAAGGAGGTCCCGCCACACACCCGGAAGATCTTAGATATCTCTCTCTCCCAATCCAATGCTGGACCGAGCACCTTTGGAGAGCCAAGGGAACTTCCGACCACCCATCCAGAAACCGTGGTGAATGGTGAGCTGAAGTTTCTGCCCACCAAACTAGCTAGGGAGAGGAAAACTCAAAGAGAGGTCTTCTCCAAAGGTGCCCCTGGGGGCCTATTTATATTTTTCTGGGGATGGTCTGCCAATAGCGCGATCCCGTCTTTTTGTTTCTGTTAAGTGTCTTTTTGTTTGGAAAGGCTGTCAAAAATCAGAACACTAAGTAGCTCAAAGTGCCTGTAGTCCTGCCAACAGCGGAACTTATTCGCCAAATCCAGGGTTGCTATTTGGAAGCACACCAGCTTTGATTTTTTCCGAAGTGCTATTATGGTCATCAGACAGTCGCCAAAGCTGCTACCGAGCCCATCTTTGGCGGAGAACAACAGCGCCGACGAATGCCGCTGGGCGCCGGGCAGGCCGCCGGCGGCGGCAGAGGGAACCCGCGCTTGCCCGTCTTGCGGGGGGGGGGGGTGGGCGAGGTGAGGGGGTCAAAATGAGGGGGAGAATCTGGATGGGGGGGGGGGGGGGACTTTACAATCGGCGAGTCGGCGGGCCTCAGCCTAATCGCCTGGGTGGCGAGTGCCCGATGACTTTTTAAAAATTCTAATAATTAAAATTTAGAATACTTTTAAATTTTAAATAACTTTTGCCGGGGGCCGAAGCCCGCCGGGGGCCGCGAGTGGCAAGTACGGCCCGCCAGTGGCGGGTGTGGCCCCCGAACAATGTCGCCTCCCCCGAACAATGTTGTTGGTTTAACCAATGCCGTTTGTTTGTGGGCGAAGCCCGCCGGGGGAGGGCGAAGCCCGCAACGACGCATCGAAGAACGGTCTTCTCCCGTTGGAAGAGGCTAGTATATATATATATATATATGTATGTATGTATGTAAAATGGAAACTCATAGGGATTAAATTAGGTTTAGGGATTTTTCTCCGAGGAGATCTGCGGTTTTTGAGCTTTGGTTATTTGCCGTCCTGATCGATCTAATCCAATGACCATTTTGTCGATTTTTTCAACTCAGTTCAGATCCTTTGTTTGGGAGCTTCCAAATAGGCTTATGTTTTAAAGATACACACACACACACAGATACACACACACACACACACACACACACACACACACACACACACACACAAACACACACAACGGTGCCCGACACGGGCTTCGCCCCTACGGCCAAGCGCGCCAGTACCCGCACACCGGCAATCTCTAATATATTTTTATAATATATGTTAAGGAGGGCCCGTTGGGCTCTGCCTCTTCCCGACTGGTCGGTGCAACCCCAACCCGTCTCCTAGTGGCGCTACCCTGCTTCTCCGTCCAGGGGTGTTTCACCCAGGATCCATAGCACGGACCCATCGGGTTGTTGAGGTCAGGGCTCGAACCCTCGCCCCTCCTTTATCAAGCACTTCTCTCAAGGAGGGGCGAGGGTTCGAGCCCTGACCTCAACAACCCGTCAGTGGGGCCGGCTATGGATCCTGGTGAAACACCCCTGCGAGCAGCCAGGTACCGCCACTAGGAGACGGGTTGGGGGTGCACCGACTGCAGTCGGGATGAGAGGCAGAGCCCAGCGGGCCCCTCCTTCAACAAAAGTGCACTTTTGTTGGAGGGGCCCGCTGGGCTCTCTCCTCTCATCCCGACTGAGCTCGGTGCACCCCCAACCCGTCTCCTATGGCGGCTACCTGGCTGCTCGCAGGGGTGTTTGATCCATAGCCGGCCCCACTGACGGGTTGTTGAGGTCAGGGCTCGAACCCTCGCCCCTCCTAAATGATATCAGCACTTCTCTCAGTCCTAATACCCAACTGCACTGCAGTGCAGTTGGGTATTAGGACTTGAGAGAAGTGCCTATATAAAGGAGGGGCGAGGGTTCGAGCCCTGACCTCAACAATCCGCTACGAGTGGGGCGGCGGCTATGGACTGGGTGAAAACACCCCCGCCCCTACACCAAGCGCGCCAGTACCGCCACTAGGAGACGGGTTGGGTGCACCACTGCACCGGGATGAGAGGCAGAGCCCAGCCCCCTCTAATATATTTTTTATAATATATAATAGTTATATAATAATAATATATATTATATCATATATAATATTTTTGGATTAACTACAACTATTTAATATATGATATGTTAATTTTAACTTAGTTTCATTAGTAAAAGTACATATAAAAACTGCGCAAAAATGAAATGTGAAATTGTTATAGCTTGGTGGATAAGACGCATGGTTGTAAAGGTGGTGGTCGGCGGTTCAAGTCTCACCCGACGCCTTTTGTTTTTGTGTTATTAAAGGTACTCAAATTTAGTCCCACATCGTGGGTTGAAATCATATATCCCGGTATAAATTAAAAACATTGCATTTAAAATTTAAAAAGTGACATACCAGACAGGCTACATAGCGTGCAAGTCTTAACCGGGTTGGCTATGCCAGACCGTGCGGATTGGCGGGTTGGATGGCTTCTTTTATTATTCTCTCCAAAATTTTAACATAGGTTTAGGCCGCCCCTCTTAGGTTTAGGAGACCTAGGAAAAAGTGGAGAGAGAGGGTGTGGTTTGATCATACGTCTGATGAAATATCAGGACAGATCCGACGGTCACGATGCCTTTAATGAGTTTAAAATTCATGACAAAATTATTTTGTTTATAGTGATTTAGATATATATATACACACACACGAGCGGGCCTCTGGCCCGATGGTCACGAGCCACAGTACCCGGCCGGCGACGGCGGGTTTCGCCCGCCCCCAACCGCCTGCTTTTTTAAATTGAAAACATTAATAAAATAAATTATAAAATTAATTAATTAAAAATTTAAATTGAAAACATGAAAAATTTAAATTGAATTAATTAAAAAAAATTACATTGCTCTTCGAATAGACTGCTGATATGCCTAATGACAACTTCCTCGAATAGACCGCTGACTTGTCTAATGATAGCCTACCATAGCAGGTGTAGGAGCTCTACTAAAAAGTTTTTGAATTTTAATGAATTTTCATCATTACTCTAAATTTGGGGATAGTGTAATTACTTGAATAGACATTATATTTTTTTTTTTTGAAATAGATTTAATATATATCAAGTCATTAAAATTTAAAAATGAGGGTATACTTGACATTTTTGAATGTTGCACAAAAGGCAAGTTTTCCTATATAGTAGTGAAATATATATATATATATATATATATATATATATATATATATATATATATATATATAAAAAAATATATATATATATATATATATATATATAGTTAACCCATAAATCCACGATCCTCTCCGAGATAGCTAGCTTGCAAGCCGCAGACTGCTCCGTCTCATTCGGGGGGGTCGCGACCTATTTTCCAGCTAACTGCGCGGATAGACTTTTCTGTCCGCGCGGCTAGACTAGTCGCCCGGTAGTCGCCAGCTCTGCGTTGGCACAGACTGTTTCCCAGTCCGCACAATCAGGTCGCGCGGCTAGCCGGGCGGGTAACGGTCTCCTCCAGCCCAACGCTAGTAAGCAGACTCTCTTCAGCCCGCCTGCGACAGGCGGCCTCGCATTCCAGTCCGCGGTAACCTTATCATCAGGGTGCCTGGCAGTGGATAACGCCCAAGCTTGGGGCGGACTTAATCTCAGTTCGCCCAAAGGTGGCAGATTCAATCTCCAGCCCTCCACTAGTGGGCGGATAGCTCCCTGCTCCAGGACGCCCAACAATAGGCGACAACTCTCCAGGTCACCGAGCAGCAGGAGCGACCTGTTCCCTCATTCCGCCAGCAGTAGGCAGACTCAATCCTAGTTCACCCAACGTGGCGTACTCGGTCTCAGTCCGCCAACAAATGAAGGACACCAACTCGCAACAGGTGACGAACTCGCTTCCAACAGCAGCAAGCCATCTCCTCATCAGTCCACACAGCATGGCGCGGACTCAGCTTCAGTCCGCCTGGCGGTGGTGGACTTGCTCCGCCCAGCAGCTGGCGGATTCTCCCTCAGGCCGCACAGCACAGCGCAGATTCAACTTCAGTCTGCCAGTAGGTGGCGGACTAGCTTCTTTCCACCAGCAGGGGCGACCTACTCCTTCTATTCGCCAGTAAGTGGCGGACTCGGTCCCAGTCCGTCTAAGGGAGGTGAACTCTTTGCCCACCAGCTGACAGATTCTTCACCAGACCGCACAGCACAACGCGGACTCAACGTCAGTCCGCCAGAAGGTGGCAGACTCGTCTCATCCAGCAGCAGAGGCGGACTCACCCTGTCCGCCATGTACCAGGCAGACTCTTTATGCAGTCCGCCAGAAGCACTTCAGCTTCCCATTATCGGCTTCCCCCAGCAGTAGGCGAGCTACTCTTCAGTCTGTAGCACGTCGCAGACTCGATCGCAGCTCGCCCATATCATCGGGGTGACGTCATCAAGCCCAGTTCTGGACATCTCCTTGAGCCTATAAATAGACCCCCATACCTTTCATTTGGGAGGACGACCCCCGGGAGCAACCATCGCATCAAACCATGCGGCTACAATTTCCTATCCGCCGGCCTTGACCAGCGGTGTGTCCATCAGTCCGGACGGACTCCCCAGACAGCCCGCGCGACTAGGCCTTCAAGCCGGTGACCACCAGCTCGGCGAACAGCTTTACCAAGGCAATCCGCGTGGCTAGGCGACTTGCCAGTTCAGTCCGCGCGGCCTCAACGGCTTCTTCTTCTAGCCGGCAAAAGTTTCTTTTGTACCCTTATAATTTTTCCATGTAAAGGAGCAACTCAAGCTATAATATTGATTCATAATCAAAGGAAAGCTCATCGCAAGAGTGACATTTAAGCCACGGCGGACGAACTCTGTTGTTGTCGCTGCTAGCGGCCCCTCTCTTTCTTCTCTCTTCTCTCGGCCTCAACTGCTCATTTCTAACCGTCAAAGTAACCGTCTGCTCGACAGTTCCTCATCACCTCTCTTACCCCCGCATCCCGGATCGAACGCTTACAACTCTCGAGCTCACGGAGAGGTGCCATTTTTGGCAATCAGTTAACACGCGACTTTCAGATTCGAAAGTCGGTGAAATCCAACGGTTAGCCATGACAGACCATCAACCAGCCGAGAACCTTGCTCCTTCAAGTCCTAGTGAAGATTTTCTTTTGGAAGCCTTGAAGCAATCACGTCGAGAAAAACGCCCAGCAGTTCCAGACAATCAACCGTACTCTAGCTGCTATCACGCATCGATTAGAGATGCAACCCGCAGCAGCGCCGGTTCCTCCAGTCAACCCGACACAACATTGGGGAATCCGCAAACCTATCCTCCTGCTTATCCACCTGTCTATCCTCCTGTTTATCCACTGACCTGTCCGACAACCTATCCGCAAGGGCAGGCCGCAGACCCTTGCGGTCTCAAAATGGCGATTTTATAGTCCGTCAAAACTTCTTCCGGGAAGCTGCCCGAGGAAGTCCAACAAGATTCTTGAACTTTCAGGGAAGTTATTCCTATCCTTCAGCTCTTGCAGTTGCTCCTCCCGCAACAACTTTCCTTCATATCGCTCCTCCGCTCCTTTTCAACTGCAGCTTATGCTCCATTTTTTCCTTTTCCCTTTTGTTCTAGGAGAGCAGGAAGAGCCATCGTCGTTTACAGATAGTATCCGGCAAGAACCGACTCCAACTCACTTCAGAGAGCCGCGGTTACCAACTTATACTGGCGAGTCTGACCCAATCGCACACTTGCAAGCTTTCGAGTCAGCCGTCGCTCTCAAGACTCTTACAGATGCTACCAAGTGCAAGCTCTCGTAATGTCTTTTGATGGACAAGCGAGAGAGTGGTTTTATGGACTGCGCCCTCAGTCCATCGCTTCCTTTGTTGATCTGTGAAGAGAGTTTCTGCTCAGGTTTTCTACCTCTACAAAGAGGAAAGGCGGTCTAGAAGCCCTGTTTGAGATCAGGCAACAGGAAAATGAGACTTGGGCTCATTTTGTTGATCGTTTTCAAAGAGATTCTAGACATTGAAAACATCGATCCAGAAATGTACCGAGTCGCTGTAATAAGTGGTTTAAGAGAAGGACCGCTAAAATTTGAGGCTAACGTCCGCGTGCCAAGGACATATCAGGAGATCATCAGTTTTGCCAACTTCTACATATGAGGTGAAAAGAGTAATCCCAACTGCATCTCCAGGCTTGTAACAGAGAAAGATTCCTCTTCCTCATACGGGCAACCTCCAAAGTCTCCTCAGAAGGATTTTCAACCACGAGTAAGGAAGGGAAGGAATTTTCGACGTCATCAACCCCTCTTCCCAGGCCAAAATCACTTCCAAAGTCAAAGATCACAATTGCCAGCTCCTTATCCGGCACTAGCTCCGCAAGCAGCTTCATTTTACCAACAGTAGGGTGATGGCTCGTCACAATTTGAACTGGACAGAGCTATGCAGGAAGTAATCCAAGTCATGAAAGGCAATACAAGTTATAAGAAGCCTTATCAGCCCGCAGATCGGAGATCCAAAGATTCAGATCCCTATTGCGAATTTCATAAAGAGAAAAGACATCCAATTGAAGATTGCCGAGCACTTCGTCAATTGTTGGAAAGAATGTTGAAGCAGGGAAAGTTGTGTGACTTATTCCAGAAGAATAACCACTCTGATTCGTCTACTTCGAAAGGCAAAGAAGTAGCAGACATTCTTTTCGGCTCAAAAGGAGTGAACCAAATCAGCAGCAGTGTCAACTCCAATATTAGCGAGTGCATCGATGTCAATGACGAAGGCACTCTTGGAGAACTACAGTGCTAAGGAAAAAGAGGACATCGCAAAGTCCCAAAAGCTCTTCGTAATCATGGCTGATCGGTTTTGTTCTCCATATTGAACATTTCTCTTACATATGTTCTGAACATTTCTAAGTTTTCTTTCATTCTTTTCAATAAATTTTACGTCAGAGATCCCATACTGATACTTTTTTCTTTTTGGAGTGTCTCCTCCTCTATTTTCTCTTTGCCAAAGGGATCGCTGAACCGACGAGATATCGCCGAGCCTTGTTTGGCCCCCCATAGTTGGTCTCTGGCGTAACACCACGGTGACCACATATAGCGGGGAGTGTTCGCATATGTGCAGTGGGAGCCGTCCAATCTGTGCAGGCGGACTTCAGGGCTTCGGATCCCAACCGGTATCTAACACACATCGCGCATCAAGGGAGGTCCCAGTGTGTTATCTCTACTGTGCTCCGTTAGGGATACATTACAGCTAAGATGATTGTTGCTTGACAAGCAATGACGTTCAAGTGTAGCCTTGTCTCTGCGATCATCTCATGTTGTGATCGTCTAACACTCTGAGGTACTCTCAAGCTGTGCCTTCGCGGGACCCACAACATTGTTGATCTTTTAGGGCGAGCAATGTAATAGACCACTTGACATATCTGGCCTAACTGATCAACGATGTGTGTAGCCCGATGCAAGAGAGCAGTGCGTCCGTCGTTCCTTCTTAGGATTTCTTCTGCATTTTTCTCTTTCGTGCCCTTCTGAGGGAGCGCAGTTAGTTCGCATTTTGTTGTAGACTTTCTTCAGGTCGCGACCTATTTTCCAGCTAACCGCGCGGATAGACTTTTCTGTCCGTGCGATAGACTAGTCGCCCGGTAGTCGCCAGCTCTGCGTTGGCACAGACTGTTTCCCAGCCTGCACAATCAGATCGCGCGGCTAGCCGGGCGGGTAACGGTCTCCTCCAGCCCAACGCTAGTAAGCAGACTCTCTTCAGCCCGCCTGCGACAGGCGGCCTCGCATTCCAGTCCGCGGTAACCTTATCATCAGGTTGCTTGGCAGTGGATAACACCCAAGTTTGGGGCGGACTTAATCTCAGTTCGCACAAAGGGCGGCAGATTCAATCTCCAGCCCTCCACTAGTGGGCGGATAGCTCCCTGCTCCAGGACGCCCAACAATAGGCGAGAACTCTCCAGGTCACCGAGCAGCAGGAGCGACCTGTTCCCTCATTCCGCCAGCAGTAGGCAGACTCAATCCTAGTTCACCCAAACGTGGCGTACTCGGTCTCAGTCCGCCAACAAATGAAGGACAGCCAACTCGCAACAGGTGACGAACTCGCTTCCAACAGCAGCAAGCCATCTCCTCATCAGTCCACACAGCATGGCGCGGATTCAGCTTCAGTCCGTCTGGCGGTGGTGGATTTGCTCCGCCCAGCAGTTGGCGATTCTCCCTCAGGCCGCACAACACAGCGCAGATTCAACTTCAGTCTGCCAGTAGGTGGCAGACTAGCTTCTTTCCACCAGCAGGGCGACCTACTCCTTCTATTCGCCAGTAAGTGGCGGACTCGGTCCCAGTCCGTCTAAGGGAGGTGAACTCTTTGCCCACCAGCTGACAGATTCTTCACCAGACCGCACAGCACAACGCGGACTCAACGTCAGTCCGCCAGAAGGTGGCAGACTCGTCTCATCCAGCAGCAGAGGCGGACTCACCCTGTCCGCCATGTACCGGCAGAATCTTTATGCAGTCCGCCAGAAGCACTTCAGCTTCCCATTATCGGCTTCCCCCAGCAGTAGGCGAGCTACTCTTCAGTCCGTAGCACGTCGCAGACTCGATCACAGCTCGCCCATATCATCGGGGTGACGTCATCAAGCCAGTTCTGGACATCTCCTTGAGCCTATAAATAGACCCCCATACCTTTCATTTGGGAGACGACCCCCGGGAGCAACCATCGCATCAAACCATGCGGCTACAATTTCCTATCCGCCGCCTTGACCAGCGTGGTGTCCATCAGTCCGGACGGACTCCCCCCAGACAGCCCGCGCGACTAGGCCTTCAAGTCGGTGACCACCAGCTCGGCGAACAGCTTTACCAAGGCAATCCGCGTGGCTAGGCGACTTGCCAGTTCAGTCCGCGCGGCCTCAACGGCTTCTTCTTCTAGCCGGCAAAAGTTTCTTTTGTACCCTTATAATTTTTCCATGTAAAGGAGCAACTCAAGCTATAATATTGATTCATAATCAAAGGAAAGCTCATCGCAAGAGTGACATTTAAGCCACGGCGGACGAACTCTGTTGTTGTCGCTGCTAGCGGCCCCTCTCTTCTTCCCTTCTCTCTTTTCTCTCGGCCTCAACTGCTCATTTCTAACCGTCAAAGTAACCGTCTGCTCGACAGTTCCTCATCACCTCTCTTACCCCCGCATCCCGGATCGAACGCTTACAACTCTCGAGCTCACGGAGAGGTGCCATTTTTGGCATCAACAGTTAACACGCGACTTTCAGATTCGAAAGTCGGTGAAATCCAACGGTTAGCCATGACAGACCATCAACCAGCCGAGAACCTTGCTCCTTCAAGTCCTAGTGAAGATCCTCTTTTGGAAGCCTTGAAGCAATCGCGTCGAGCAACCGCCCAGCAGTTCCAGACAATCAACCGTACTCTAGCTGCTATCACGCATCGATTAGAGATGCAACCCGCAGCAGCGCCGGTTCCTCCAGTCAACCCGACACTAACATTGGGGAATCCGCAAACCTATCTTCATGCTTATCCGCCTGTCTATCCTCCTGTTTATCCACTGACCTGTCCGACAACCTATCCGCAAGGGCAGGCCGCAGACCCTTTGCGGTCTCAAAATGACGATTTTATAGTCCGTCAAAACTTCTTCCGGGAAGCTGCCCGAGGAAGTCCAACAAGATTCTTGAACTTTCAGGGAAGTTATCCCTATCCTTCAGCTCTTGCAGTTGCTCCTCCCGCAACAACTTTTCCTTCCTATCCCCCCGCTCCTTTTTCAACTGCAGCTTATGCTCCATTTTTTCCTTTCCCTTATGTTCTAGGAGAGCAGGAAGAGCCATCGTCGTTTACAGATAGTATCCGGCAAGAACCGACTCCAGCTCACTTCAGAGAGCCGCGGTTACCAACTTATACTGGCGAGTCTGACCCAATCGCACACTTGCAAGCTTTCGAGTCAGCCGTCGCTCTCAAGACTCTTACAGATGCTACCAAGTGCAAGCTCTTCGTAATGTCCTTTGATGGACAAGCGAGAGAGTGGTTTTATGGACTGCGCCCTCAGTCCATCGCTTCCTTTGTTGATCTGCGAAGAGAGTTTCTGCTCAGGTTTTCTACCTCTACAAAGAGGAAAGGCGGTCTAGAAGCCCTGTTTGAGATCAGGCAACAGGAAAATGAGACTTGGGCTCATTTTGTTGATCGTTTTCAAAGAGATTCTAGACATTGAAAACATCGATCCAGAAATGTACCGAGTCGCTGTAATAAGTGGTTTAAGAGAAGGACCGCTAAAATTTGAGGCTAACGTCCGCGTGCCAAGGACATATCAGGAGATCATCAGTTTTGCCAACTTCTACATATGAGGTGAAAAGAGTAATCCCAACTGCATCTCCAGGCTTGTAACAGAGAAAGATTCCTCTTCCTCATACGGGCAACCTCCAAAGTCTCCTCAGAAGGATTTTCAACCACGAGTAAGGAAGGGAAGGAATTTTCGACGTCATCAACCCCTCTTCCCAGGCCAAAATCACTTCCAAAGTCAAAGATCACAATTGCCAGCCCTTATCCGGCACTAGCTCCGCAAGCAGCTTCTTTTACCAACAGTAGGGTGATGGCTCGTCACAATTTGAACTGGACAGAGCTATGCAGGAAGTAATCCAAGTCATGAAAGGCAATACAAGTTATAAGAAGCCTTATCAGCCCGCAGATCGGAGATCCAAAGATTCAGATCCCTATTGCGAATTTCATAAAGAGAAAAGACATCCAATTGAAGATTGCCGAGCACTTCGTCAATTGTTGGAAAGAATGTTGAAGCAGGGAAAGTTGTGTGACTTATTCCAGAAGAATAACCACTCTGATTCGTCTACTTCGAAAGGCAAAGAAGTAGCAGACATTCTTTTCGGCTCAAAAGGAGTGAACCAAATCAGCAGCAGTGTCAACTCCAATATTAGCGAGTGCATCGATGTCAATGACGAAGGCACTCTTGGAGAACTACAGTGCTAAGGAAAAAGAGGACATCGCAAAGTCCCAAAAGCTCTTCGTAATCATGGCTGATCGGTTTTGTTCTCCATATTGAACATTTCTCTTACATATGTTCTGAACATTTCTAATTTTATTTCATTCTTTTCAATAAATTTTACGTCAGAGATCCCATACTGATACTTTTTTCCTTTTTGGAGTGTCTCCTCCTCTATTTTCTCTTTGCCAAAGGGATCGCTGAACCGACGAGATATCGCCGAGCCTTGCTTGGCCCACCATAGGTTGGTCTCTGGCGTAACACCACGGTGACCACATATAGCGGGGAGTGTTCGCATATGTGCAGTGGGAGCCGTCCAATCTGTGCAGGCGGACTTCAGGGCTTCGGATCCCAACCGGTATCTAACACACATCGCGCATCAAGGGAGGTCCCAGTGTGTTATCTCTACTGTGCTCCGTTAGGGATACATTACAGCTAAGATGATTGTTGCTTGGCAAGCAATGACGTTCAAGTGTAGCCTTGTCTCTGCGATCATCTCATGTTGTGATCGTCGAACACTCTGAGGTACTCTCAAGCCGTGCCTTCGCGGGACCCACAACATTGTTGATCTTTTAGGGCGAGCAATGTTATAGACCACTTGGCATATCTGGCCTAACTGATCAACGATGTGTGTAGCCCGATGCAAGAGAGCAGTGCGTCCGTCGTTCCTTCTTAGGATTTCTTCTGCATTTTTCTCTTTCGTGCCCTTCTGAGGGAGCGCAGTTAGTTCGCATTTTTTTGTAGACTTTCTTTCAGGTTAACCGACCAACATAAGCCTATCCGGCGGATAGCGATTAGTTCCTGCGGTTATACTAACATGCTAAATTCCACCTGTCCAAAGGAATTGCAACACCATCTTTCTTGGTTATACTCGTTTTATATACTCGGCTTGCATAAAGCTCTGTCAGATGATGGTTAACAATGTCTCTACTACTCGTATTGAATGTTTCTTGCACCAATTGATAGTCAGGGAATCTGGTTCTCTTTGTCGACAAACCATTTGGTTAAAAAGTTTAGTCAAGGTGGTTTTATCTGGCTGATCTGGATTTCATATTGAGAATATCATGTCTGACAGCGCAATAAGACTTGTTATGGCTCGATTCCTGATCAACTCAACACTTCTCTATTCAGTTAATGGCAGGGTTTATTAGATTTTTCTCCTCCTGCTTAATTATATCTTCCTTACCGCATCAACATTTGCAAGCTCCCTTCAGGTACTTGCAAGTTATTTTTCTTTCATATCTGTTTTTTACTCTTTTTTTTGCAGAGATTAGCAGATGTTTGCAAGTTCCCTTCAGGTACTTGCAAGTCATTTTTCTTTCATATTTGTTTCTTACTCTTCCTCTTGCAGAGATAATCAAATGTTTGCAAGTTCCCCTCAGATACTTGCAAATTATTGTTCTTTCAAATCTCTTTCTTACTCTTTTTCTTGCAGAGATTAACAGATATTTGCAAGTTCCCTTCAGGTACTTGCAAGTTACTTTCCTTTCATATCTGTTTCTCACTCTTCTTTTTGTAGAGATTAGCAGATATTTGCAAGCTTCCTTCAGGTACTTGCAAGCTATTGTTCTCCTATACCTCCTCTCCCATTTATTTTGCAGAGCTCAGTAGAAGGCATTCACGAGTCTTCTTCACTTTGCAAGAACAATTCAGGTACACACAAGATGTGCCTTTTTTCACTTACAATCTCTTCATTTGCAGGAGAAAAATAAGTATTTACCGACCTTTCTGAGAAGAGACATCAGGTTCTATCTCTCCCTGCCCTTTATTTTTTCTACCATATTTCTGAGGGGCGGATCGCGATTTTAGGGGTTACCTCTACTATTTCGAAGTTTCCTGCAAACTTAAAAAAGTGTGGAGATTATGTTAACCCAGAAATCCACAATTCTCTCCGAGATAGCTAGCTTGCAAGTCGCGGACTGCTCCGTCTCATCCCGGGGGTTCACAACCTATTTTCCAGCTAACCGCGCGGATAGACTTTTCTGTCCGCGCGGCTAGACTAGTCGCCCGGTAGTCGCCAGCTCTGCGTTGGCACAGACTGCTTCCCAGTCCGCACAATCAGGTCGCGCGGCTAGACGGGCGGGTAGCTGTCTCCTCCAGCCCACCGCTAGTAAGCGGACTATCTTTAGCCCGCCTGCGACAGGCGGCCTCACATTCCAGTCCGCAGTAACCTTATCATCAGGTTGTTTGGCAGTGGATAGCGCCCAAGCTTGGGGCGGACTTAATCTCAGTCCGCCTAAAGGCGGCGGATTCAATCTCCAGCACGCCACTAATGGGCGGATAGCTCCCTGCACCAGGACGCCCAACAGTAGGCGACAACTCTCCAGGTCGCCCAACAGCAGGAGCGACCTGTTCCCTCAGTCCGCCAGCAGTAGGCAGCCTCAATCCTAGTTCACCCAAAGGTGGCGTACTCGGTCTCAGTCAGCCAACAAATGAAGGACAGTCAACCCGCAACAGGTGGCGAACTCGCTTCCAACAGCAGCAAGCCATCTCCTCATCAGTCCGCACAGCATAGCGCGGACTCAGCTTCAGTCCGCCCGGCGGTGGTGGACTTGCTCCGCCCAGCAGCAGGCGGATTCTCCCTCAGGCCGCACAACACAGCGCGGATTCAACTTCAGTCCGCTAGTAGGTGGCGGACTCGCTTCTTTCCACCAGCAGGGGTGACCTACTCCTATTCGCCAGTAGGTGGCGGACTCGGTCCCAGTCCGCCTAAGGGAGGTGGACGCTCCGCTCACCAGCTGACAGATTCTTCACCAGACCGCACAGCACAACGCGGACTCAACGTCAGTCCGCTAGAAGGTGGCAGACTCATCTCATCCAGCAACAGAGGCGGACTCACCCTGTCCGCCATGTACCAGGCGGACTCTTTATGCAGTCTGCCAGAAGCACTTCAGCTTCCCAGCATCGGCTTCCCCCAGCAGTAGGCGAGCTACTCTTCAGTCTGCAGCATGTCGCAGACTCGATCGCAGCTCGCCCATATCATTGGTGTGACGTCATCAAGCCCAGTTCTGGACATCTCCTCCTCGAGCCTATAAATAGACCCCCATACCTCTCAATTGGAGGACGACCCCAGGGGAGCAACCATTGCTTCAAACCCTGCGGCTACAATTTCCTATCCGCTGGCCTTGACCAGCGGTCTGTCCATCAGTCCGGACAGACTCCCCAGACAGCCCGCGCGACCACCAGCTCGGCGAACAGCTTTACCAAGGCAGTCCGCGCGGCTAGGCGACTTGCCAGTTCAGCCCGCGCGGCCTCAACGGCTTCTTCTTCTAGCCGCCAGAAGTTTCTTTTGTGCTCTTATAATTTTTCCATGTAAAAGAGCAACTCATGCTGTAATATTGATTCATAATCAAAGGAAAGCCCGTCGCAAGAGTGACATTTAAGCCGCGGCGGGCGAACTCTGTTGTTGCCGCTGCTAGCGGCCCCTCTCTTCTTCCCTTCTCTCTTCTCTCTCTCTCGGCCTCAACCGCTCATTCCTAACCGTCAAAGTAACCGTCTGCTCGACAGTTCCTCATCACCTCTCTTACCCCCGCATCCTGGATCGAACGCTTACACCTCTCGAGCTCACGGAGAGGTGCCATTTTTGGCATCAACATATATGTACATACATATGTAGAGACATATATATATCTATATATATGTGTGTACATCTATATATATACTATTTTAAAAAGAAGTATGAGATATGCCAATAAACATGAAATTAAAATTTATTGAATTAGCATTCACCGTCTGATCGTCTGATACTAATCTATCCTGCATAAAAACCAGGACCAACACTCTAAATAAAACCCGATAACCACGGTTGTCTGCCCTAGCCGTAAAAAAGCACGACAACACCCTACTCGAAACCCTCTGCCGCTCCCGTTCACGTCTCCTCCCGTGCAAGGCTGCTCGCCTCCTCCGCAACCGGCGATCCATCCATCAGATTCGGTGCCCGCCTACTCCAATTGATTTGCGGTAAGTCGCAACATCAAAGCATCTCCCGTTTTTGATCTCGATTTCCTTTGAGGATTTCTTCTAAGATTTTTAAAACTCAGTTTTTTCTTCAAACTTCTCGATTCTTGATCTCTTTTAATGACCTCCTTTCAGATAACGTCTTCGTTCCCATCTCAGGCTGATTCTTTATTTCATATTTCTTGGTAAATGATCTCATTTATGATCTCTTCTTTTGAAATTCTACTAATCTCCTCACTTTCATTTTTTTTTTCGTTTTCGCTTTTTTTTCGTTTTTAATTTACGATTTCAACTTCATATTTTCCAATTTTTTTATTTTTTGGGATCTTCCACTGGTCTCTTCTCATATTTTCACAAACAGTTTCAATTTCTGTAGAATATCCAAAGAAGAGATCAGTTATAAATAAAATCTAAGCGTACTACCTTAATTGATTCTACCTTAATGACAATGCTCCAATTTTGGAGAAGAAAAATAAACACTGTCCATATTACTAAACCAGCCTTTGAAGGAATTGTGAGTCCAAATGCAAAAACTGTGTACAGTCCATGGAGGTGCACCATTACTATAGTTTAGCATTCTGTAGGATAGTTGTTTTCTGTCAATTTCTTAGGTAGTCTTATGCTCTCAATACTGGTCCCCTTATATGTACAGATAGTTTAAAGTTTGATGTATAGATTGTAGTGTGATACGAATATACCCAATTGAAGGGGATAAAAGTGTTGAGTCCATTGATCACAATGTCCCAGATTTTTTTATGAGCCCCGAGAGCGAACGAAGCCCGCCGCCGCGGCCGGGTACTGTCGTGCGGGGCACGAGGACTGGGTACTGTCGCACGAGGCCGTAGGGGTGAAGCCCCGTGTCGTGCCATAATAGCTCACGTGTCCAATTAGACCTCTGATGGAAAAAGCATTCGTGAAAGGGTTCTCTAGATGCCGCCATTCCTTTTTCAGGTATGAAAGAGGGTCAGATAGATCCATTCAACCCAACGGGGCGGTTATTCATCAATTGATGCTTGTTACACTTCCTCTACGTCCGTTCCGAAGTGCATGTCCAAACTCCTTTGGATTGATTTTTGCATAACATATGGCATGCAGCTACCAAGCAGTAGAAAGCATGCGGCAAGGGATGGAGCCCTCACACGCAGCGGCCAATGCGATATCCCGAATCGCCTTCAAGTATCCAGATTTCATCGGAGCAGTCTTTGCCGTCAACAAAATGGTGTCCATGCCGGGGCTTGCCATGGATGGACGTTCCAATACTCAGTAAGAACACCGGGCATGGAGGATGTTCAAGTCTTCACCGTGGTTCCTTCAATTTAAGCGCCTTCCTCATTTTCATTTCTGTAGGGGAGCAGTGCTGAAGGGCCTTCCTCATGTTGAGTCGTTGTAGACTATAGTGAGATAAAAGCTTGAGTGTTGTTGTTGTTTGTTGGCTTTTGGTGATTCGGGCAGCTACTATTTGTTGCTGCATTGGGGGTTGAATTTGTCGTTTGATTTCGGACTATGTTTGTTTCCGTGTTTTTGCCCAATTGCTTTGAATGAAAAAATCCGCTTTCTCTACAGCTAGCCCGGAGCTCCATTCCATCGTTGCAACGCTCTTTTTACGAACATTAATTTATAGAAAATGCAGATAATTCAGCTTGTTTTGCGAAAATTAAGGACATGTAAATAGGGTTTAGGGGAAGAGTCATAGCCGTGCTCATTTTCTATTAATTATATTAATACTAATTAGTCAAAAATAATTATTTTAATTTATCAATTATCATATAAAGAACATGAAATTTAATTATGCTAAATTTAATTTAATTATAAATATTAATTGTCACGTTGTTTTATCAAATTGTTCAGTCCGTTTTTTAGTTGTAAACACCTAGCTTTGCAAATGTTGATTTTTCAAATAGATTTCTTCATTTTTAACTGCTCCATCTCATATTCTCACCATTTTATTCTCAATGTCATCGTCAAAACAAACGGACGCTTTTCATTTGGTCGCTGGCTTATATTTGTTTTGATAGTTAGACTGTTGCAGTCTGAGCAGCATCTATGGTTGATGCGCTGGTTAAGCACTCATTTGCGCGGCACGGTGGGAGGAGGCGTGGGCGGGAGGAATAGAGCCGCCGTTGGAACTGGAGGGGGAGGTAGCTGTTCGAAAGGGAGTTGTTTGCTCCATATCCCAAATGCTGCGTCAACAAACGAGCCCTAAGTTTGATTTTGGCTTGTTAATTTTAATTTATGGATTCCTTGAGGTTCTAGTTTGTGACAATGACATTCCATCTGAAATTGTTCTTCGAAACTCTATTTTCTTAAAATTTTGAGGTGCAGATAAAATAGATAACTTTTTGTTTTTTTGAATATAGCAATGAACTGTATGTAAATAGCGAGAACTTTTAAAAGAAGACAAGAGTATGATACAACTTAACATTCTTTTTTTTTGAATTTCTAAGGTTCAACAAAAATGTATCGATTTTCATATAAAAAATCTATCGTTGCAGATTTTTATCAATACTTTGAACGGAGATGTGGTAGCAGAGTATGTTATTTAAAAATTTATTTTTTTTCTTGTTGACCTGAGGATTGTTCTTTTGATTATCACTACCAGAAACTAGAGGTTATGCAATGATTTTGTGTGAGAATTATACAATGTACTGCTCCAGGCTGGTAAAAGAGAGAAATGATTTCGCACCGGTAGTAGATAAAAGAACGAGAGCTGAAATTGAATTAAATATCTTCTTTACAAAGCGAGATATAAATTGCGAGATATGATTTCGCAATGCACCCGATGGAAATCGTAAAAAATAGAAGAGCAAAATCGGCGAACAGAAACTGTAACCGCCCAAGCCGCAAAGTTGCCTGCTAACCGCCAAGGTCGCGCGAACAGCTCAGATCGCTTCTCTTAGCCGTGTGAACTACTGTTTATTGACTGCGGTGTAAAACAATCATATCCGCACTTCTCGGTCGTCTGACCGCAAAAGTCCACCGCGAACAGTTGAACTGAAACTAAGCTGCAACCTGTCCGCAACTCTTGGTCGCCTGACCGCCGAACTCGCCTGACCGCAGAGTTGGAAGAACAGCTTATTCGGACTGCTACTCAGTCCGCCAAAGGCGAACTGATTTATTCAAGTTGAGAAACTGCGAAGGAAGAAGATCGCCTAGTCGCCGAACCCACGACCTGCTGCTAACTGCTGCCGACTGCTACCAAGCTATTCGCACTGCCTCCTCTGACTTCAAAGTCAGAACTAATTTCCTGGCTGCCAAAGTGCTAGCCTCGCAATCTGCAAACACAGCAATAAACCAATCACTTCTCCTTGTCACACGGTTACAAAACCTTAATCGCAAGTTTAACCCAAGCTACAGTTCTTACAGTTCCAGATGTTTATGACGAGGCCAGCACCACTATTTATAGGCGGGTAAGCGGATACCGCCACCGTCCAGGGGGATAGAGTAACCGCCAGTGACAAGGAAGCTAGCAGCACCAGTCTGCCCAACATGCAGATTGCCAACACCAGACCGTGTGCGATTAACACCACCAGTCCGCACAACTATGCAGACAGCAACCTCAGTCCGCGTGGACTTAAGTAGCCAAGAAGACAGCCACGCAATCTGAAACCCAACCGCGCCAGCGGCGGTCTGCCGGTCTCCGCGGTCTCTTAGTCCAGGTCGCGCAGTCCGCAATTAGCTCAAATCTAACAGTGTGGTTAACATCTCAGGGAGCTTGCTGAGACAGACCGCAAGAAGAAGGATGGCCAAGGAACATGCCAGTTCGTCAGAGCCTAGCCGCGCGGCCTCCGCGGTCTCCGCGGTCTGCACACGTCAAAATGCTCACTTCACTTCAACATTTTCAACAACTCGTTAAACCAGGATCTCCAGAAGTTCGTCGGTGATTCCTCCTTCGTTGCCTCCTCAGTGCTCGCCAACGTCGCCCCGACATAGACACCGACGCATGGATGGGGCTAGGCTGCTATTAGCCAAGGAAATGAATTAAGAAAATTAGGTTTGAGGTGTTGACTTCTCTATTTTGAGGTATGCACATAATTATTTTTAGTGTGTATATAACACCACTCTTTAAATATAGCGTGAAATAATGATCCTATATACTTATTGTTTTTCGCCCCTATAATTGTCTACCCCTTTGGAATTTGACTTGTTTTTAAGAATAACATCCAATTGAATACTATATTAATTAGCATCTTAACTACTACATTATAGCCACATTTAATTATTTATACCCTATGGTCCATGTGCATCAATAATGCGTTCGCAATAATATTCTTGGGCTCCATTTGGCACGGTGGTCATCATAAACGCATGTGTTAAATCCTTATTCGTTAAGAATCATCTAACAAACATCATCCGTTTGAACAAAAAAGTGGATGAAGTTTCTTAGATGGGCGTTAATAAATGACAATTTAACCCTCACGTTCATAATCACCGCCACCGTGCCAAACGAAGCCTTTTGGCGGGACTTATTTTCTCCGTTCAAGCGGCTGCAACCGCATGAACCGGATCTTAATTTAGGTCCGATTCATACGATCGCAACCGCTTGACTAGTGAAAATAAGTTCCCCCAAACGAAACCAGAAAGAAAGTCGAGCGATAGCAAAGTTGGCGCCAACGGTGGGGAACGCTGTGCCTGTGAATCAGCGCTAATGAACGCCCGGTCTCATTCGAATTTTAACCACTTTCATTTCAAATCTAATAATCTTTTTCCAGGTGGCAGTCATAACTGTTGTGGCCTCTGTTACAGGGATTGGAATGCTTGTCATGAGTAGAAATGATTTTAATCTGTATCCATTTTCAACTTAGGATTCGTTTGATTCGGCTGCGTGGCTCCTTTTGTACCCGTCGTAAGAAGAAAAACCCCTCAAATACCGCTTTTCCAACTCCGCCTCCCCCCCAAGTTCCAACACTACATTTCGACCCGCCAGAAGCAAACGCCACTGCCGCATCAAATGAAGCCTTAAAAAGCAACCACATGAGCCCTAAATTGCTTCTCAAAACCGTAGCAAGGTGACTTTTTATGGTTCTTCAAGGGAAAACTACTGGAAATAGCAAATGAATTCGATATAGTAGGATCATATATAACTTCAGAACAGCTGCGCCTGGTGAAGAAGACCCATTTGAAGAAAACGATGAGATTGAATTCGATGATTTTCATTGAAATCAAACAGGCTGCCATTGAGAGTTAAAAGGACTTTTGCTCTGGCTGTGAATATCTTTCCTTCAGTAACAATTTTTCATGTTCTAGTTTCCCATACAATTACTCCTGTCTAGTATTTTCGGTTGGGCGGTACTACCTATGATTAAAAAAAACTAAGTTTTTTTCATGAAATCTAGTCAGTGGAAGAGTTTCAATTTGTTTTTGCAGGTTTCCCTCCTTTCTTCTTATAAAAGGAGCTCAAAATTGAGAGCAGAGCTTCCTCTGCTCATCTCTACGCGCAAGAAAATGAAGGCGAGAAATAAAAAGAAATTTATTCAAATACTATTGTTGATCAACAAAGTTATAAAATTTACAATCTTTTCTTACAGGGACAGGGGAAGCAGAAAGAGAACTCCGTTCGTAAAACAGGGAGAAACACTATCTACAGAGGAAAGCGGGAAACGCCATTAAAATTGCAGGATTTGACGGAAGAAAGGAAGGAAGAAGAAGAGGGGCGGGGAATCAAATGGTGAGGGTTATGTGATTGAAGCTGGCCATGCGGCTCCAGACATTTGAGGGAAGAGAAGAAGACGGGCGGAGGATGGCGTCGTGAAGTTGCTGAAGCTTGGCGACGAGGTGGACAAGGCGCCGGCAAGGTGCGATGAAGAAGGTGAAGGGGATGATCCAAATGCCCAGTGCCATTATTAGAATCATGGCTTCAAGTTGAAGATCACTGGACTCTGTTTCTGAGTTTGCCGCACAAGCTTCCCTTTTTATGGGCAAACGTTGCTTGTTCTGCTGGAAAGGCATAAAAGCTTTGTTTATCCATCCACTCACTATACGCAAATTAAGTGGGGCCTATGGTACTACTGGGTTGGCCTGTAGAAATAGTAAATCCCATGGAAGTGTGTGAGACACACAAGTCGATGAAAATTTATCTATTTAAAATATAATCAAATAGCCTCCATTTTTTACACACTGATAAATTGAAATCGAATGGAAGTGGATAGAATGGATTCCCTTCAATACGCTCAGTTTGACGCAGCTTATGACAACTTATTCGTTCCGGTGAGATTAGACAAAAACGTTATTGTATAGATGTATATTTGGTACCACAAATGTAAAAAAAAAATTAGTTTGAAACCAAAGATTTTGGTATGACAATGACATTTTTGTCCAACCTCACCGGAGTAAATAAGCCGCGATAAACCGCGCCAAACGCAGCCTAAGGCTTCATTTGGTTCGGCGGTGGCGGGTCGATCCGGCGGGTGGAAACGGAGTGTTCGAATCGGAGTGGGAAAACGGAGCAAACGCCGTCGGAGATTCGTTTGTTTACCCTCCTTCCGGCAGCATTTGCCCAAAACGCAGCGCCCAAACAAATAGAGCCTAAGAAGACTGAGAATAAGCTGAGTTTTTGACTTAATCTCCACCAAAGTTGAGTAGTTTAATTTGAAAAAAACTCAATGAAAACTTGCAGTAAAAATGGTTTTGTCTTGGTGAGGATTATGTTTAGTTTTCTATACTCTCTCGTGATTTAGATTTTGTAAACAATACCCCGTCCTATCGTATAATTTTTGTCATGTCAATATCAATTATATATGTACTTGATCATGTTCGAAATTGGATTTTTGGTTTTTTTGCTTGCGTCACTTGGCCGCCTCCGTCAGATTTTGATTCAACCTCATTTAGGCAAATAGATCTTTCTCTCTCTCTCTCTCTCTCTCTCTCTCTCTCTCTCTCTCTCTCTCTCTCTCTCTCTCTTGCAAGCATTATGCTTAATTTATTGCATCTGTCCTTTGATTACATGTCTGCATTCCTGTATATAGTTGATTCTGTCAAATGATTTTTAATTCATGAGTGACAAACTAGATAAATTAATAGTGTAAGGCTTAGACTATTGGAATTGACATAAGTTTGAGTAAGGAGGTAATTTTAATTAGATTCTCACTTTGATGAGTTTCATCTCTTTTGATGAATAATTTGTGGAGCAGTAAGTTTGAGCACGAGCATGAATTGGAAGATAATAATTGTAATGAATTATGAATAACAAATATATGTTTGGTGTTTCTATATCATGCTCGGTAGTGCATGAACATATGTTTACTTAGAAGATAACTGTGTCCTAGAATTATGTAACCTAGACAGGTACTCGATGTTTATAATCTGACACATGTCAAGTTACCTCTGCGATGTACTCGATAAATCTTCTTGTTATTATGACATTAACCTCTCAAATCCGCGAGACTCAAACTCTCTATCTAGTTTTCTTATGTCATCGAATTTGATTCTATCTTTATGCATGTATAGTTGTAAGTCTTAAGTGAAGTCAGTCTTTCACCTGATCATTCACTTTTAAGTGCATTCATTTCTCGACGAGATCTACAACTTTCATGTTGATCACTTTTCCTAAAAATGTCAAATAGCATGCCTATTTTCAAAAGGCACGACATCATGCGGAACTATTGCACACACACATATGAGCATCTTCGCACGGGCTACGTCCGTGCTCGATGCTCTTGGGCGGCTTTCGGCTGCATGCAAGCAGGCTTAGCGCGCCTTTGCACTGGCTTCGCCCGTGCTCGATGCGTCGTTGTGGACTGCGCACGTACTCAAAATCTTTTTTTTTTCAAAACATATTCAAATGTGCACTTTAAATGACCGCAAAAAATATGAAATACTATTCATATATTTATGTTATAAAATTTTACAAATTTAAATCTAAAAAAATTAATTTATCTCTCTCTTTCCTTCCTTATGACTTCCCCTTCTTTCCTTCTCTCTCCCGCCCCCTCTATATAGTTGTGCGGCTGTATGATGTCCATATTTGCTCTGTATTTTCTATAGCTATGTCTACATTTGTATTTTACAACAATAAAAATGTCAAATTGAGCTGATGTTGGAATTATTTGGTATATGTTGCTTTTATTTTATGACTAGCTAGGCCCGTTTTGTTTATCAACCCTACCCACCCGTTTGACAAAGGCTCTGTTTGGGAGGACTTATTTTCACCGGTCAAACGGTCACGACCGCATGAACCGGACCTTAATTAAGCTCCGGTTCATGCGGTCCTGACCGCTTGTCTGGTGAAAATAAATCCTCCCAAACGGAGCCAAAATATGTTGCATCTAATCATGCATATTAATTAACAAAATCTAATGCATGCATCCAACTAAATTTATAGACCCTAAGCCCCTAATAACAATTTGGTTAAAAAAATGATATCATCATAATTATTTACATTTGATATTTATTATTAAATAATAACAAAAATATATTAATTATTTTTTGTATTTGTGACACGACACACAATATTTGCTCTTGCTAGCAGAACACTTCCACTGCTTTTCACAATTAAAGGAAATCATCATACTTGATTATGAGTAACTGTCAAACTCATTTCTGGCCTTCAATTTTTCTACAATCTCTATTATTTAAAATTAAAATAAAGAGTCTGTTTGGAAAGATGATGGCTGTAAAAAAATAGTGGTGATAAATGAATGATGATTTTGAAGCTGTTCAGAAAACTGTTTTGAAAAAATTGTAGGCCCTTTTGATGGAATGGCAGCACAGAAACGAGAAAATTATATGCGAGTTACTCTCATCTAGGTGGGAGAATAAATAGTAAGATTTGGATCCCACTCCACCAATCCTTCCCAAAAATTGGGCGGAATTTTTAGGCCCAAAATTCCTCCATCTAGCGGCGACACCCCCCTCCTCCAGCGGCGACATTCCCCCCTCCTCCCCCGGCGACACCCCTCCTCCTCCATCTGCGATCTTCCTCCTCTTCCCGCTGTGACACCCCTCCTCCTCCTTCAGCGGCGACCTTTCCTCCTACTCCCGCAGCGAGACCCCCCTGCTCCACTTCTATTGATGGTATTTATTCCCGCGGTGAGACCTCCCTGCTTCTCCCGCGGTGAAACCTCGACCTCCTGCTCCACCAACGGCGAAACTCCGGCCTCGTAATATTTTGGTGAAATACTGATAGTTCTGACAGTATTTGATCAAATACTGTATATTATGACAGTATTATGAAAAAAAGTCAATAACAAACACATTGCAATATATTAAAATGGTATAATGTTACATTATGTAATTGTATTAACATCTTATCCCCACTATTATATTTATTATGATATAAAATATTTAATTTATGAATTATATTAAGCACGATATTGAACAATATATTGACAGTATTTTAGTGAAATGCTAAGACTTCTAATAGTACTTTGGTGAAATACTGAAAGTTATGATGAAATTAGGACAAATAATATCAGAACTCGCAGTATTTCACCAAAATATTGAGAGGTCGGGGTTTCGCCGTTGGAGGAGGAGGAGGCCGGGGTTTCACCGCTGGAGGAGGCAGGGTTTTCACTGCGAGAGGAGTAGGAGGCCGGGGTTTCGCCGCAGGAGGAGGAGGTCTGGGTTTGGTCGCGGGAGGAGGAGGAGGCCGGGTTTTCACCGCGGGAGGAGGAGGTCGGGGTTCGCCACGGGAGGAGTTCGGGGATCGTCGTGGGAGGAGGAGGTCGGGGTTCACCGTGGGAGGGGGGGGGGAGGTGGCCTTAGAGTTTCACCGGGAGGGAGATGAGAGATCGGAGGGTGCAAAAAATTTTCCCACTACACAAGAAGTTTAGTGCGAGCGGTGACAAAAAGCCACTGCTAGCAACCAGCAGCAAACAGCTGCGCTGCAGCCACTGCAGCGCTGCAATTCTTTAAAAAAAAATCAAAATTTAAACTTATAATTTTTATATATATTTAACTATATATATATAGTGTTAATAAATAATAATTTCTATTATATAAATTTTTATATTAATCACCTAATTTTTTTAACGTTGATTATTTACATTATTAATAATATAATTAATAACGTTATTTGTATTATAGGAACACTAATAATATCTATAATTTTAATTAATATATTAATTTTTATAATTAATTTATAATATAAAATTTAAATAAAATAATTAATTTTTATAATATTAAAAGTTAAAATGATAATACTTAATTATCATTTAATATATTATTTTTTATATATTAACATTTAAAATAAAAAAATATTTAATATAATATATTAATTATCGAAAGACTGAAAGGTGCTCATTAATCGGTCGAAAACGAACTGTCTTAGCCCGTTGGAATTGTAGCGTCGAGCCTGACAAGATTACGAAAAAGAAATTTGACTCGTCTGAACATATTTTTGGGAACCTAACCAATATTAACATTTAATATAATTAACTTTTAAGATTAAAAAAATATAAATATATTTACTTTTATAATTAAATAAAATTAATGTTGAACAAACTGTTTATTTATTTTTTTGACTTTATAAATTGTGCGAACTGTTTAATTATTATTATCACAGTTTAATTTTCACTGCAAATACCGTTTTTCAAACAGTTTCATGATTTTTTTTCACCACTGCAAAACAACAGATTAGTTCATCACCGCTTCTCACTGATGCTTCTCCCAGCACTGTAGCTTAGCCAAACAGGCTTGTAGACTATTTGAAAAAACTCCATTAAAATGTTCTTAAAAAATTACAATTTTTAATAATAAAATATGTTTTACATTAATCTTTTATCTCATAAATAAATAAATATTATATAAATCTTAAATAAACAAATTACCAAAGATCAGTGTCAAAAAAATAAATATAATAAATACAAAATATTGAAATATTGTAAATGTACTAAGAAAATATTTGTGAATATGATCCGGACATGACTTTCATAAACCCTGGAGCAAAAGCAAAACCGAAAAGCATAAAATTGGTTTTTTTGGTTCGACTACTCAAAAAAATCCAAAAAAAAAACAATTTTTTGAAACAATTTCTCATCCAAACACCTTAAAAATGGTGATGGCTGCCGTTAATAGAGTTTTTCCCAACCCCCAAAATAGCCAAAATGAATTAAATGATTTTTTTAAAATAAAAAAATTTCAAATAAAACTCTGTCCGTTCAAGTGTCACAAAGACGAGTAAAGATACGGCCCGCCGAGCGAACTGTCCTTTAGATCCCCACCAATAGAAATTTGTAATTTTGTGGGGTCCATAGTGCACATTAAATCTGTGCACTGTGGCCCCACATGCTCGTGCATTTTGATTGACCGAGCGGACCTAAGAAAGATCCACTCGGCGGACGGAAAAATGAGGCCACAAAGACAGACAGAGAAAGTGTATGAGATTGCGAAATCGTGTCGAGTGTCTAGTACATCCAATGCAGTCAAGCTTCATCTCTAACAATTTATAGTGGACTTTAAACATCATGGCCCGACACTAATAAAATGTCCATAGTGGACTTTAGACATCCGCTGATTAAAATTTTGGTGATGCACAATTTTTAATTTTGCCTTACCAATTCATATTTTTAATCTATAAATATAATACCTCATATATGTGCACAAAAAAGGGGGTGTCGGTGTCCCTTTGACCCCCCATTAAATCCGCCCCTGTCGGTGGCACTGTTTCGGACACCGTTTTTAACTCCATTCTGATTTCAAACCGGATCGATAACTCTCTTTTGAACTTAACCGTTGAGGCTCCATTCTTTCTTTTTAAAAGTCCAATTTGAAGGAGAGAATAGTTTAAAAGGTTCCGTTTGAAAACGGTCTCCCAACAGAGCCTTAGATCTTAACAAGATGACTAGAAAGAAATTGATATAATGCATAATCCTAAACCATATCATTTCAAAGATATTGATGGAATCTGCAAAAAACTATACATATTTCTCATTAATCACAAACCTTTAATAATCATTTGGGTTAGGAAAATACAAATTTACTTTTTCATGTGTGACAAGTTTAATTAGATGAAAGTAACAATTTTTGTATTTTATAAGAGAAGGTAGATTTCATTTGGTAAGTATTATCCGATGAATTTTTACTCCAATTGAGCTAATCATATTTGATGATCAACTTGAAACTAAAGTTTTAGACATGGTGTAGGGCAACATTTATGGATGAATGCAATTTTTGAGTTGGCCACCTTTAGCTCATAGAAGAAGAAGAAACAACAACTCTCATCAAGCAAACTCCAGAGAAGATCATAACTCTTGCGGGCATGACCCCCCCCCCCCCCCCCCCCCCCCCCCCATAAGGCCCCCTCACTTCCAGCACAAATGAGGAGCTTAGCTTCATAGGTCAGGAAGCTCTATGGCCGGAGAAATGAAATATCACCCGAGTACAAGGAAAGGAGATATTGACCAAAGAAGAGAAACTCATGAAATATTATTTTTTTGGTGATGGGTTCCGTGAGCCAGTTCGACCAAGCACCTAGAACCACACACGACCACCGGAACCTCGGGCGAGACAGCACGTGCCGACTTGGCCCCATCTCGTCGTGCACAACCATGCGGGTACCGGGCCGCGTGCGGCCTTAGCCGTGCACCTCGGCGCGTCTACCCCCTCGCGGCCTCACCTCCCTCCGGCCGCCCAAAAGTGGGCGACCATTTTCCGGCAGGAGCGGGCGGCCAAGCGGCCACCCAGCCCCGTAGCCACCCAAATCTGGGCGGCCGTGTCCAGTTAAGAGCGGGCGGCCTCCCCTCTGGCCGCCCAGTTCTAAACAGACATCTCCTATCAGGAGTGGGCGGCAACATGGCCGCCCACCCCTCTGGCCGCTCAGATCTGGGCGGCCTCATGGCCGCCCAGGTCTGGGTCCCTTTCCCACCTAGGAAGGGTGGCCGCGCGGCTGCTTCGCGCTCCGGCGTGGTTCGCCTCCCAGCCGGTCGGCGGCCTTGCACGACCGCCGGCGTTGCCGAACTGCCCCTCCCCTCGCGAGAGGGGCCGTTATTTTTTCATTAGAAGCTTAAAACGCCCGGGGGAGGTTCCGTCATTTTCATAAAAACGGTGATATGTGTGCTCTATTTCGGGAATTTCAATTCGTCCGTCTGGTGGTTACCAGGTAAATTTACCAGTTCACCTCTTTTAAAATCTATAAATATTGCTCATTACACTTCATTTTCATCTTTTCCTCCGCAGGAAAATCCTTCTAAGAATTTTCTCTCCTCCTCTTCTCTTCCTAGTGCGCTGCCTCGTGCGCCTCTTCCATGCGCTCTTTCACGCGCGTGTCTTCCTTGCACCCGCTTCTTCCTTGCGCTCTCTTGCACATGCCTCTTCCTTGCGTGGTCCCACGCGTGCCTCTTCCTTGCGCGCTCCCGCGCATGTCTCGTTCCAACAAGCCCTCCGCACGCGCTACTCTAGCAAGCGCTTTGCGCTACTCTAGCAAGCGCTTTGCGCGCCCTTCTCCATCAAGAGCTATGTGCGCTCTCCTCAAGCATGCGCTCCACGCACGCTCCTCAAGCATGCGCTCCACGCGCGCTCCTCAAGCAAGCTCTCTGTGTGCTCTCCTCCAACAAATGCCCGTGCGCCCTATTCTAGCAAGCGCGCCCTCCTCCAGCACGTGCCCTGCACCCTCCTCCAGCAAGCGTCCCGCGCACACTCCTCCAGCAAGCGCCCCGCGCCCTCCTCCAGCAAGCGCCCTGCGCGCCTCCCGCGCACACTCCTCCAGCACCCTCCTCCAGCGCCCCGCGTGCCCTCCTCCAGCAAGCGCCCCGCGCCCTCCTCAGCGCCCTCCTCCAGCAAGTGCGCCCTGCGCCCCCGCCCTCCTCTAGCAAGCGCCCTGCGCGCCCTCTCCCAGCAGCGCCCGCGCGCCCTCTCCAGCAAGCGCCCCGCGAGCCCTCCTCCAGCAAGCGCCCCGCGCGCCCTACTCCAGCAATGCGCCCCGCGCGCCCTCCTCCAGCATGCGCCCCGCGCGCCCTCCTCCAGCAAGCGCCCCGCGCGCCCTCCTCCAGCAAGCGCCCCGCGCGCCCTCCTCCAGCAAGCGCCCCGCGCGCCCTCCTCCAGCAAGCGCCCCGCGCGCCCTCCTCCAGCAAGCGCCCTGCGCGCCTGCCTCCAGCAAGCGCCCCGCGCGCCCTCCTCCAGCAAGCGCCCCACGCGCCCTCCTCCATCAAGATCCCCGCACTCACTCCTCTAGCTAGCGCCTCGCGTACCTTACTTCAGCTAGCGCCTCATGTGCCCTCCTCCAGCAAGCGCCATATGCGCCCTCCTCCAGCAAGCTCCCCACGCGCCCTACTCCAGCAAGCGCCCCGCACACTCAAAAACAAACGCTTTAACCACTGATAGGACAACCCCACCTGACCTCTCCAAAAGTCAATCAGAGACAAGCAGCAGAGGATAAATCGTGCAAAGCGCTCCGCCTTCAAGACCGCCCCAATTGCGCCTCTGTGCGGTCTGCCGTCAAGTCTGCTCCAAGCGCACCTCTGTGTGCCCCGCCTTCAAGACAACACCAACTGCGCCCCCGTGCCCTCCATTCTCAAGACCACAATAAGTGTCCAATGCCCTCAACTCAACAACAGGCTCTCTAGTCTACAACAAGCCCACCAAGCGTTAACAAATCAGTCATTCTGGACTCCTCTAAGCACCAACAGGGAACAAATCACAAAGGATAGGGCGCGCCGAGGGCGCCACTCGAGTTTCCAAGCCCCATGCATCATCAGAATGAGCACAACAAGTTGCTTCCAAGCACCAGTAGAGGACTTCAAGGCCAAGGGCGAACCCAAGTGGAGGCACACCCGGGCACGTGCCCGGGTCAAACTTTTCACGATTTTTTCCCTTCCGCCTCCCGCAAGTGATGGAAATCGTGATTTCCACCCTTCCACCTCCCGCAAGAGCTGCAACTCGCCATTCGTCAAGCCCATCGTGCCCTAGTTTCCTTTTTACTGGAGGAATGGACGATGCCAACACAACGAGAAGGAGAAGTCGACAGTTGACCACGACAACGAGCGTTGAGCGTGCCCTAGCTTGTTTCATTGTTCGCCATTTCGCTTTGCCTCTGGTCGCAGTGCCCTAGCTAATTTCAGTAGGTATAATGCCAGATCTTCTCCATATCATCCCAGTTTCTCACAATATTGTGCTCAATTGAGCTTTGTCCCCAACATACGTATATTTTTGTTCCATTCCGACCACATCGATGTGTCGTGGGCGGCCCACTATACTCGGGAACAGAGTCGTGAATATAGCTCTTAGGAGTTAGGGCATCAATGCATCATCTCCGATATATCCAGCTTGGATCAGTAAGTTCATTAATTCATGTATATCCAGCTTGGATTATCAGAAGCCTGAATCAGTAAGTTCATTAATTTATGGATATAGAGTCGTTTGGGAACAGTTGCTAATCAAGTAATCAGTGATATTTGTTGATGCAATGATGCTGGATTATCAGAAGTCAGGACAGGTAAATTCAAAAAAAAATCAGCTCTTTAATTCTCATGACTGTAAATTGAGTAGATAATGTTTTGATTTACTTTACGATTTTTTAGATCTATATTTTGTCAATCTGATCATTTTTTTCCATTAATTTACAGTTTGTAGAACTCTTTTTATTCAGCATGACTATACATCTGCATAAGATTCCAAAAAACTATTAATCTTTGGTTGTGCCCGGGTTGCCCAAAATTCCTGGGTCCGTCACTGTTCAAGGCACAACAAGCGCGTCGCTCTTGACATCTAACAAAGAAACATTTATCTCCGCGAGTGGAGGCTTGTCACCCTCTGAGCTCTCCCTCCATTCTCTCTCAACAATTGTAATGAGAGACGGTCTGTCGCTCTCGAATTCTTCAAGAAAACATCGTACAACAATCAACAAATGGTGGAGGTTTGACCGGCACAAATCCGATTACGTGGTTTTTTACCCAGTTGACGAGTTTTTACGTTAAAAAAATTATCTTCCCAACTTTCTACTTACTGTGATTGTGTTCAAGTTCGACCGCTCTCGGGGTAAGACGCTTCAATTTAATCCGATCTACCGGAACCTCGAGCGATCAACAACATTTGGTAATGCTGATGTTTGACCACACATCTAGAACTTTGGTTTTCAAGTTGATCATAAAATACTATTAGCTTAATTAATGGGGACAAAGGCTTTGTTTGGCGCGACATTTTTGCTCCGATGAGTTTGGACAAAAACACCGTCAATTATGACGGTCACCAAAAAAGAAAATTAATTCTGAACATAAAAGTGAACGAAGTTCTTTACATGAGGTAGGACTTTCGACAGCCATTTTGTGCCAAACATAGCCGAATATATCAGATAATATTTATCAAACGAATCAACTTACTCTTATAAAATACAAAAAAAAAAATTTTACTTTGGTCTAAACGTGTAACTCATAAAAATAATTTGTATTTGTGTGATAGAAATGACTCTTTAAGTTTTATGATATGTGAGAAATATGTAATTTTTTAATTTTATACTGTTTCTAATAAGAGTGCTGATATTTGTATATCTTTAATTGTTATTCATACATCATTCATCAAAATAAAACTCCCCTTTTTAAAACCTAAAATATAATATTTGTACCCCCACAATCCTAAACCCCCGCATTTCTGTCAATCTCCCCGAAACCTTAAAAAGCCGCACCATCGCTACACCTCCGCCTGGCATTTCATTGGCCCTGTGTTGCCTCCGGCAGCCGCGTCTTTTGCCGGTTTCCACATTCCAACAGCTTGCTCCATTAGTACCGTTCCAAATTTCCCGCTCCATTGCGTTCGCGCTTGCTGAATCCCTCTGGTCCTGACCCCGACTTCGCCGCCCTGCATTTTGTCGGCTTCCACATTCTAGCAGCCGCCGGTCCCGATTCTCTTGTTGGATCAGGTATTAAGTTGATCAATTAGTGCAGATTTTTGATTCTACCAGTCCTGATCATGTAATGTCTAATGCTGGATATTGGACTTCTTTACTGCAGGTATTTTCATCTTTTTTGGAGGAGATTCAAGCTCTTTTGGCTTTAACTTTCAGATCCAAGGTAGTATCACACATTCCTTCATATTTCCAATTTTTGTGCGCAAGATTTTGTTAATGATTGTCTTTAAAAATGATTTTTCCATGGCTATTATGTGATTGTAGTTAAAATTGTTGTGATTGTTCAACAAAATTATGATTGATTGTAGCGTACTTAAAAAGGTTGTATCATCATAAGTCTCATGGTTTTTTTGTGTTGTTATTGTCATTACAAGAAAAATCTCATTTAGCAAGAAAAATTAGGAAATGATAACAATCTCATACTAATTAGCATCAAATTTAGCTAGGATTTTTTTTTGCATTACCTACGAAAATAGCAAGAAATTTTTTTTGATGAAAACATATAACAACAATTTTTTTTACAAAAATTGTGTTGCTAAAATAATAACGAATTTTATGTTACTAAACAACAACAATTTTTCTTGTTGCAAAATATTTATTGAGGAAAAAAAATCTCGTCCAAAAAATGTTATGGCTCTTTACAAAATTATTTCCTCGCATAAAACATAATTGTTGTTTATATATATTTTTATAAAATAGTATAAATTATTTTATTCAACAAAAAATTAATAATATATTTAATTCTTTATATAATTTTATATTTTTATAAATTATTTAAATACCTATATATATTTATAAATTAATATAGATTATTATTAATTTATTATTTAACATAATAATTGTAAATATATATAAATTATATAAACAAAATCTATAATATAGAACTACATATAATATATATATATATATATATATATATATATATATATATATATATATATATATATATATATATATATATATATATATATATATATATATATATATATATATATACACTCACGTATATATTATAAAGTAATATAATTATATGAACTATATAATTTTAAAGAATATTAATGTTAATATAAATGTTATATAAATCAATATAAAGAATATATATTATAAAGAATTATAATTTTATAAATTACATAAACATTATAATTATATATAATCTTTATATATAAATAATATCGGTCCTTTCAAACAAATAAATTGGTTGGAACAGTTGGTAACAGTGATGAGTTGTATGGAATAGGTTGAGGGTTTAAATCCTTGTAGATCCGATTAAATGAATATATTTTTTATTATTTATAAAACAATATTTTTAATCTAACAGAATTATTAATTAAAAATATTAAATATTATCAACAAATAAAATTCCATGATAAAAATTTATTGCAATATAGGAAGGAAAATTTTTCAAAATTAGCTAGTAGGATATTAGTTAGGAATTTTTTTGTTTCTAAATTCGTTGCTAATTAAAATTAGCGACGAATTTATCTAATTGGCAAGATATTTAGCATCTTGCTAATTAGAGTTTTTCTTGTAGTGTGTGTAGATTGTGAAATGAGTTCCAAAAATTTATTGTTGTTGTATAATGAAGAGTTCTCTAAAGACACCGAGTTTGTTGTTGGAATACACTTTTGTACTAATCTGAGTTTTGAAAGTAAAGAAACGTTGATTGAATGAGCTCAGAAAACGGCCAAAAAATTGGGCTTTGTTATCGTTATTTTGAGAGCTGATAAAATCACACCCAGAGCATCACCAATGATAACATTAGGTTGTGATAGAGCTGTGTTACCTAATGACAACAAAAGATGCATTAGGAAAAACATAAGAAAATCTAGTTCGAAACATTGTGGGTGTAAGTTTGCATCAAAAGGACAAAAAGATGCGAATAATGAATGGAAACTTGTAGTTAAACATGGTACACACAACCATGAGTTCGTTCATATTGAAGCACATTCAAATGCCGGTGGATTAGACGACAATGAGTACAAGATAGTGGAGGAGATGTTAAATGCCGGATGTAAGCCACACAAAATTATAACCGCATTAAAAAAAAAAATCCGGGTAATTCCACATCACTTAGAACAATCTACAATGTGAAATCAAAGTTGTACAAAACACAACTTGATGGTGGAACTCCAATCCAGTATTTGTTTAAGTGCAACTCGATAAAGAATTTTCTTTTTTTGGAGGGGTGGGGGGGGGGGGGGGGGGGGTATTTCAGTCACAAAGTATGTGTGTGTGTGTGTATACTATATTAAAAAGAAGTATCGTTTTAGGTTCTATGGCAAGATAAATAAGACATCATGTAGATCTAAACCGTTTGATCGACCAGATCTGGACTGCAAATAAAATTTTCCCAAAAATCCCCCCCTCCTTCTCTCTCCTCAATCCCGACTCTAGCAACCCCCCCCCCCTTGCACTGCCGTCGGCGACCTGACCGGCGCCCACCGAATTGGTCGTCAAGATCAAGAAAAGGGTTGTATTCTTTTCTTTGAGCCAAGACATTGATGACAGACGAGATGTTTGTTCGCGTGATGGTGAGATATAGTACTCGTCACACCAAACGACTATAGATTGAGGGATCCTCCAGCTCCTCCCTTCATTTTTTAGGTTTGGCGGGGGGAGTTAGGCAACCACGAACACAATTGTAATTATGAACCTTAGTTCTTGAACGCCCGACCTCACTTAAAAACCTCATTCGTTTTATGTTCAAAACTAGTTTTTTTAAGAGTAATTATTATATGAGCAAACCAAATATAGCTACGTGCAAATCATGGTTAAGTGCAAACCAAAAATATTGCTGGCTTATAACTAGAGATTAATTTCTATATATTGCATGCCAGGAGTACATGGAAGGAGTAGTGTGTCTCCTGATCAGCTTATTTATACTAACTATCGGCATATATGTTGAAAGCACTATTCTTTCCATATATATCTTTTAATTTGAAATAGTCATCATGCATGCAGACACTTAATAATATACAAACCTTCATTTCACTAATTAATTAATTTATGGTCCGCTGGCTTCTTTCAAATTGACAATGTCATTTTGTTTGTAAATATTGTTTTTCTTTTAATTAGCTTTAAGAGAATGGCTGGTGACAGAGCGAGCCGGTTTAATTTAAGAGAAAACACATAAATGGGTAGATGATTTCAAAGAAAAGAATACATAAAATATTTTCATATATATATATATATATATATATATATATATATATATATATATATATATATATATATATATATATATATATATATATATATACGAGTGCCGGGCTCCGCCCCTACTGCCAATCGCGACAGTACCTGGCCCGCCCCTACGGCTCCGCGCGATTGTACTCGGCCCGCCCCTATGACCTCGAACAACTGTAGCCGGCCCGCCCCTACGGCCCCGCGATCTCTCTGCCCGGCCCGCCACTACAATCTCTCGCAACTGTACCCGGCTATAGTATATTTATATGTAATAACAAGCAGTCGTGCACGGGGGACCCCGTGCGGCAACATTCGTCGTGGGTGCGATATTTGTCAAGGGGGCGACATTCGTCATCGGTGTGACATCTGTCGATGGGGCGACAATCGTCGTGGGTGCGACATTTTTCGAGGGGGCGATATTCGTCGTGGGAGCGACATTTGTCGAGGGGGCGACATTCGTCGAGGGGGCGGCATTCGTCGTGGGGGCGGCATTCGTCGATTCGTCGTGGGGGCGGCATTCGTCGTGGGGGCGGCATTCGTCGTGGGGGCGGCATTCGTCGTGGGGGCGGCATTCGTCGTGGGGGCGACATTCGTCGTGGGAGCGACATTTCTCGTGGGGGAGCGACAATCGTCGTTGGGGCAACATTCGTCGTGGGAGCGACATTCGTCGTGGGTGCGACATTCGCCGTGGGGGCGACATTCAAGCCAGAAAACCCATTTTTTTATTTGGCATCAATGTTGATCTTTCTGATTGCTTAAAGTTCTACCGACATGTCAATTTCTCAACAATTTATATTACAATCATAGAATATATTACATGTTAAAGCCTACCACAATTTATATAATGAACACCATAATTAGTCAATAAGATGATCATGTGGTTGTGATGGCACCAAAGGTATGAAAAGGACAAACTACAAACTACAATCATTCCTACGTGTGATATGCGTACAGGACAAACTACAAACTACATGCATTTATTTGAGGGGGGAATTGGTATGATCACAGTATACTTATTGCATCAAGGAGGAAATTGGTATGTGTAATGGTTCCTCCCAGTTTACTACAAACTATATTTTGTGATGTTCCCAGTATACTGATAAATGCATGTGTGATGTTCCTGGTATACTTATTGCATACGTCTGGTTCCCAGTATACTGCCTCCCCCTCAAATAAACCAAAGATCATGCTAAGAGAAACGTACATGAAAACTAATTTTAGAATTGGGAAATAAACTAATTTTGTAAATTTGCCCATGATACATGCATTTATTTTATAGAAGTGCAATTGTTAGAAATAAACTAACTGCTCAATGCGTGTCGTTTTGCAAATTAGCCCAAGAACAATTGTTAGAAATAATACATAGAAATGCAATGGTTCCTCTTAGCATTGAGAAATAAACTAATTTCTATTTATTGCTCCAGGTTGCACGAAAGAGATACAGTGCAAAACAGATTACTCAAATCAGTTCTTGGTTTCATTCTCCATACCACTGAAAACTGATTTTAGCAACTAACTGATAACATGAAAAGAGACAGTGAACCCACAGTAAAATTTCTGTTCAATCACAGACAACAGCAAGAACTAAAAACACAGAAAATTGCAAATGATGTCATCTGATTATTCAAAATCGGACACAAAAAACATGAAAAATGATTACTCAAAATTAAGAAATAAACCTCTACGGTATTTCAGCTTAAAATTTGGGGCTGCTTAATAATGAATGGATGTTGAGGCTGCTTAATATTTTAGGTAAATCTCTACTGTATTTCAGCTGCATAACTTCAGGTTCGAACAAAGAGGTGAAATCTCTACTGTATTTCAGGTATTTCTCAGGAAATTTCATAATAATTCGTTGGCAAAAAAAGAGGTGAAATCAGAGGCACAAACAGAGGTGAAGAAGCCGACGGCAAAATCAGAGATGAAATCTAAGCGAAATCAAACCGAAATCAAAATCGAAACCCAAAACCTAAATGAAAACCGAAATCAAAAGCAAAATCAAACTTACTGGAGACCGGTGCGAAGAGCGGCGCGTGCGGCGCGATGAGCGGCAGCGGCCGGGAAAGCTCCCGCAGTGAGCAAAAGCGAAGGCCAGCGTCGACGATGACATCGTTGTCAGCGTCGTGATCGCCTTCGGCGTCGTCGGCGGCGTCGTTGTTGCCGGCCAAGAGAAAGGCTCGTCATTGTCGTCGGCCAAGAGAAAGGCGAGGAGCAGCAACAGGCATCGCGAGGAGCAGCGCAGCCCTCTCCGTGCGCAGAAGAAGAAGACGTATCAGGATTTTGAGTTCCATGAATAGTGCAGGTATCTTTTAATTAAGCCATAATCCGGCCAAAATACAAAAATTCCCCTTAGTTTATCCATCAAAACCGATTTTATGGGGGTATTTTGGTCCACCGAATGTTACACCATGAGGATTTAGGGGTTTTCTTATAGTATAAAGATGAATTACATTATAACTATATCTATATAATTTTTTTATATATAAAAATACATAAAATATAATAATATAAGTATAAATTATTTGAATTGTTATTATAGTTGTTTGCTTACCTCATTGGATTGAGTTGTTTCTCTTACCCTTGAGGTCCTGGGATCGAAACCGGATAGCTGTGTTTAAATTAAAATATAATTTTAATAACCAGCCACCTGATTTTTTAAGAGTTATAGGGATAAAATCGTAATTTCACATAGGTTTAGGACACCCTAGTAGTAGGTTTAGGAGACCTACTAAAATGTGGAGAGATGAAATGATTTTATTGTGCTCAATCAGACGGTTGTTGAATTATGAACTCATGATCTGACGGCTTGTGCAATTTTGAACTCATGATATTCACAGACCACAGTATTTCTTTATATATGGTAAAATATATATATATATATATATATATATATATATATATATATATATATATATATATATATATATATACAAGTATCTTCGCACGGGCTACGCTCATGCTCGATGCTCTCGAACGGCCTTCGGCCGCATCAGGCGGGCTTCGTCCGCCTGCGCACGGGCTTCGCCCGCGCTTGATGCTTCGGGCCCCTTCGGCCGCATAGTCGCCCGCTACGACGCAATGCACCAGCTCGGCGTCGCACCCACCACTCGCGACCCCCGGAGCACTCAGGCGCCGCACCAGCACCAAAGTGCTCCGGGGACCGCGAGTGGCGGGTGCGACGCTGAGCTGGTGCATTGCGTCGAAGCGGGCGACTATGCGGTCCAAGGCTGCCGGGAGCATCAAGCGTGGGTGAAACCCGTGCGCACGCGGGCGAAGCCCGCCTGATGCGGCCGAAGGCCGCCCGAGACTATCGAGCACGGGCGTAGCCCGTGCGAAGATGCTCGTATTATTAATATATAATATAGATATAAATTAAAAATAATATTATTTATTATAAATAATAATTATATATATATAATTATTATAATTATATATATGCATATAAGTACTTAAAACGACAGCAAAAAATACGAGTTATTATTCCTATTTTTATTTTTTAAAATTTTACAAATTTTAATATATACAAATTAATTTATTTTTATTTATATCTCTCTCTATCACTCCCCTCTCTCTCTCCTTCTCTCTCGCGCCCCCTCTCTCTCCCTCTCTCTCAATTCTTCTCTCATGTTCTTTCTCATGATGCAATGGCCAACATTTAATTTTTGGTGTGCCTCCAAATATCTATATTCAAGATAAGATATATATATATATACAAATATTAAACGCAAACTCTTGGTTGCTACAGTACCGATATCAGTTACATTTGAAATGCCCGATTTACCCCTCCGCATCGCGCTTTTCTAGAGTTTTGGCACTTTGCACCCTCCAATTAGGGAGTTTTGGCACTTTGCACCCCAATTTATTAAAATTGGCACTTTGCCCCCTCAAATTAAATAGAACATCCATGGCAGAATGCACCCTGATGTGCTAATAACAAGGGCATTTTGGTCAGCGAAATTACTGGGCGTTAAGAGATAAAATTAGGTTTTTTTACTGTCGATGGTTCACTCCCGATTCTTCCCAGAACGAGCTTCACTGCGGATTTCCGACAACGATCGGGCGATCCCGACTACTTCTTCCTCCGGCGATCCTGACCGCACCTTCATCCGTCGATCCTGACTGCTCCTTCCTCTGGCGATTCCGACAACAATCGGGTGATCCCAACTGCAGCTTCCTCCGGCGATCACGACTACTCCTTCCTCGGCATTCACGACTGCTCCTTCCGCCGGCCAACCCGTCTGCTTCTTCCTCTGGACATCCCGACTACTTCCTCAGGCGAGCCTGCTTAGGTTTTCATTTCTACAGCTCCCTCTGTGTTTGAGCTCCGGCCGGTAAACCCTAACCTTGGTTTTAACTGTTACTTTTTTTCTTCTGATTTTAGAATCTTATATACATTTATTTATAATGAAAGAATGTTGTATTCCGGTCATGTTGAATGGGATAATATGTTGATTGATGCAAATGATTATCAAGAAGAAATTCTGTTAGGTAGTGTATTCCTTGTGTACATGTTACATCGTGTCTCTTTTATCGTAGGGAAAGTGTTGAGCACTACGTGGATCATTGGTATAAAAGAGGGATGTTCTTGAGGGCATACGAGTATTTATTAAATCCTATAACTTCAAGCAAAGAGTGGCCCTTAGCCAATTTAAACCCCATTGTTCCATGGACTAACATTCAAAGGAAGCCCGGAAGGCCGTCAGAGCATGCTCGAAGAAAAGAACTTAATGAATTAGAGGAAAAAAATACGGAATTAAGAGAAACGGTGCAAAGTACACATACTCCAACTGTGGAGCACGAGGGCATAATAAAAAGGGATGTTCGGAAGCATCCCAAGCGACAATGCCCTCAACGTCTATAAGAAAATTCAAAATTCTGGTAATCATTATTTTTATTTATTCCTGTTTGGCAATTCTTGTTATTATTCGACTGCTAATATTAAATTTGCTTTAAAATGCAGGTGCGTAGGAACACTTGAAGTGTCGTGCTTCCGTCAAAAATTTTGGAGCTCGTGGAAATTTTGTAGCTCGTGAAAATTTTGGAGCTCGTGGATATTTTGGAGATCATTGTATTCGTGTTTTTGTTGGTTAAAAGATGTGTGATTTCAGGGTTTAATTACTTGTTTAATTGATGTTTGATGAAACAAATTACTTGTTTAAGATTCAATCATGCATCTTAATGCTTATGATACATCTTAATGATGATTTCAGGGTTTAATTACTTGTTTCTGTTTGTCAATGATTTTATTCGATGCAATTAGTGAAACCCTATTTTATTTTGTTTACCGCCTGAGCTTGATACATTTGTCTCGTATTGAATACTAGTGGCTCGCTTTCTTTCCAGTTTAGATTTCCCTGAAGTTTCAATCAGAATTCAATTTCAGGTAGCTTCTAGTTTTCCTTGTACACCATATGGAATCTGCAACGAGCGTTGAATTGAAGTTTGAAGGGTGAATTGAATTGAAGTTTGGAAACTGCAAAGTACCAAAATGCCCTTGATATTTAAGCCTAGGGTGCAAAGTGCCAAATATTTAACTTTGAAGGATGCAAAGTGCCAATTTTAATAAATTGGGGTGCAAAGTGGCAAAACTCCTAATTGGAGGGTGCATTGTGCCGATAGTCACGCTTTTCTCCATTCTCTGATCGGCTTCACCCCTCCACGGACAAATTTCCAATATAGACTTATTTAAAAACTAAAGTATAAGAATAGCCACCTTTTTTTAATCATTCCCAGAATAGCCCCCTTTCTGATTTTTTTGATTTTTTTTTGCAGGGAGGTGGGCCCGGATGCAGTGTTGGTCGGTGTTGAAATCGAGAAATCGGTCTCTGTGGAGTTCGGGGTCCCTTGAAAGGGGTGACCTCACACTTACTGCACTCAGGGGGATGTCACAGACCAAAGGCTCAGGAAATTAGGAACAGACCCTCGACTCTAGCGTGGAGGTCCCACCTCACACCCGGAAGACCTTGGTGATCTCTCCCTCCCTAGCCAATGCTGAGCTAGGTGCCTTGGAGGATGAAGAAAGATGGATTCAAGTGGCTAAGAATCAATCCTCTCCAAGGCACACTCAAGGGTCTATTTATAGTTTTCTGGGAATGGCCTGCAAATAACCAATCTCCGCTGCCCCAAAAATTACCGAAATGCCCACGGGTTGGTCTGCCAACAGCCAAATTCCGTTGTTCTAAGCAGCTAATCGCAGTCCACCAGGGGTAAACCCTCAAGCCGGGCGAGAAGTCCAAGACGGGCAAGTAGGCGACCTGGCGAGATGCGGTGTGGGTGGGCTGCGGCCTGGCGAGACGGCGGCCTAGGCGAGACGACAGCCTGGACGAGCCGTGGCTTGGCGAGACGGCAGCCTGGGCGGGCTGCGGCCTGGCAAGACTACGGCCTGACGAGCTGCAGCCTGGCGAGACGGCGGCCTGGCGAGATGGAGGTCTGGCGAGATGGCGGCCTGGGCAAGATGGCGGCCTGGGCGGGCTGAGGCCTGGTGAGACTACAGTCTGGCGAGCTGCAGCCTGGCGAGACGGCGACTTGGTGAGACGACGGCCTGGGCGGGCTGCGGCTTGACGAGACTGCAGCCTGGTAAGCTGCGTCCTGGCGAGACGGCGGCCTGGCGAGACAGCAACTTGAACGGGCTGCGGCCTGGCGAGACTGCGGCGTGGCAAGCTGCGGCCTGGCGAGACGACGGCCTGGGCGGGCTACAGCCTGGCAAGCTGCGGCAGGGAGAGAAGGAGGCCTAGCGAGCTGCGGCCTGGGTGGGCTGCGGCCTGGCGAGACGGAGGCCTGGTGAGCTGCATTCGGGCGGGCTGCGGTCTGGCGAGCTGCGGTCTAGGCGGGCTGCGGCCTGGGCGACTCCTCAAAGGGGGCGGGGGGTTGACAAATATTTCATCCTCCTAATAGTATATTATGCAAATTGAGCCTAAATTGGCCACAAGAGTGTCAAAACTCTCAAAAAGATTAAAAAACGTGCAGCAAGTCTCACGCCTTGCTTGGGGCCCTCTCTTCGCGAATACGAGGTTGTACACAATCCCCGCTCTTTTCGAGCGGGTTCCACGCTCGGAAAGAAACGTCCGACCCAACGTATTCGCTGCGTAGCCTTCTTGGAGACGTAAACACTTGGCCTCCCGGGGGGTCAACCTGTCAAACCAGCTAATGGGAGCCTGGGTGACGATACGGCCTCGGGGTAGAAAATACTTGGCCTCCCCCAAGGGTCAACCTGTCAAACCAGCAAATGGGAGCCTGGGTGACGAGACGGCCTCGGGGTAGAAAATACTTGGCCTCCCCGAGGGGTCAAACTGTCAAACCAGATAATGAGAGTCTGGGTGACGAGACAGCCTCCGGGTAGAAAATACTTGGCCTCCCCGAGTGGTCAACCTATCAAACCAGCTAATGGGAGTCTGGGTGACGAGACGACCTCGGGGTAGAAAATACTTGGCCTCCCCGAGGGGTCAACCTGTCAAATCAGCTAATGGGAGCCTGGGTGACGAGACGGCCTCAGGGTAGAAAATACTTGGCCTCTTTGAGGGGTCAACCTGTCAAACCAGCTAATGGGAGCCTGGGTGACGAGACGGCCTCGGGGTAGAAAATACTTGGCCTCCCCGAGGGGTCAACTTGTCAAACCAGCTAATGGGAGCCTGGGTGAAGAGATGGCCTCGGGGTAGAAAATACTTGGACTCCCCGAGGGGTCAACCTGTCAAACAAGCTAATGTAAGCCTGGGTGACGAGACGGCCTCGGGGTAAAAAATACTTGGCTTACCCGAGGGGTCAACCTGTCAAACCAGCTAATTGGAGCCTGGGTGACGAGACGGCCTCGAGGTAGAAAATACTTGGCCTCCCCGAGGGGTCAACCTGTCAAACCAGCTAATGGGAGCCTAGGTGACGAGACGACCTCGGGGTATAAAATACTTGGCCTCCCCGAGGGGTCAACCTGTCAAACCATCTAATGGGAGCCTGGGTGATGAGACGGCCTCGGAGTAGAAAATACTTGGCCTCCCCAAGAAGTTAACCTGTTAAACCAGCTAATGAGAGTCTGGGTGACAAGACGGCCTCGGGGTAGAAAATACTTGGCCTCTCCGAGAGATCAACCTATCCTGTCAGCTAGTGAGAGCCTGGTCAGCGGAGTCATCTCGAGGTAAGGCCTACTCACCCCCCCCCCCCCCCCGAGATATCAACCTTCCCTGTCAGCTAGTGGGAGCCTGGTCAGTGGAATCATCTCGGGGTAAGGCCTACTCACCACTCGAGAGATCAACCTGTCATGCCAGCTAGTGGGAGCCTGGTTAGCGGAATCATCTCAGGGTAAGGCCTACTCACCCCTTCGAGATATCAACCTGGCCTGCCAGCTAGTGGGAGCCTGATCAGCAGAATCATCTTGGGGTAAGGCCTACTCACCCCGTGAGATATCAACCTACCCTGTCAGCTAGTGGGAGCCTAGTCAGCGGAATCATCTCGGGATAATGCCTACTCCCCCCCCCCCCCCCCCCCCGAGAGATCAACCTGCCCTGCCAGCTAGTAAGAGCCTGGTCAGCGGAATCATCTCGGGGTAAGGCCTACTCACCCCTCGAGAGATCAACCTGCCCTTCCAGCTAGTGGGATCCTGGTCAGCGGAACCATCTCGGGGTAAGGCCTACTCACCCCTCGAGAGATCAACCTATCATGTCAGCTAGTGGGAGCCTGGTCAGCGGAATCATCTTGGGGTAAGGCCTACTCACCCCTCGAAAGATGAACCTGCCCTGCCAACTAGTGGGAGCCTGGTCAGTGGAACCATCTCGGGGTAAGACATACTCACCCACCGAGAGATCAACCTGCCCTGCCAGCTAGTGGGAGCCTGGTTAGCGGAATCATCTCAAGGTAAGGCCTACTTACCCCTCAAGAGATCAACCTGCCCTGTCAGCTAGTGGGAGTCTGGTCAGCGGAATCATCTCGGGGTAAGGCCTACTCACCCCTCCGAGAGATCAACCTGCCCTGCCAGCTAGTGGGAGCCTGGTCAGCAGAATCATATCGGGGTAATACCTACTCACCCCTCGAGAGATCAACCTACCCTGCCAGCTAGTGGGAGCCTGGTCAGCGGAATCATCTCGAGGTAAGGCCTACTCACCCCTCGAGAGATCAACCTGCCCTGCCAGCTAGTGAGAGTCTGGTCAGCGGAATCATCTCGGGGTAAGGCCTACTCACCCCTCGAGAGATCAACCTGCCCTGCCAGCTAGTGGGAGCCTAGTCAGCGGAATCATCTCAGGGTAAGGCCTACTCACCCCTCGAGAGATCAACCTGCCCTGCCAGCTAGTGGGAGCCTGGTCAGCGGAACCATCTCGGGGTAAGGCCTACTCACCCCTCGAGAGATCAACCTGCCCTGCCAGCTAGTGGGAGCCTGGTCAGCGGAATCATCTCGTGATAAGCCCTACTCACCCCTCGAGAGATCAACCTGCCCTGCCAGCTAGTGGGAGCTTGATCAGCAGAATCATCTCGGGGTAAGACCTACTCACTCCTCGAGAGATCAACCTGCCCTATCAGCTAGTGGGAGCCTAGTCAGCGGAATCATCTCGGGGTAAGGCCTACTCAGCCATCGAGAGATCAACCTGCCTTGGCAACTAGTGGGAGCCTGGTCAGCGGAATCATCTCGGGGTAAGGTCATTCATGGATCACAAATGTTTTCCGACCGTCTTTATCATCAATCATAGTTGATACAATGCAAGCAAAGTTATTACAAGAGATGATCCACTTCTTCCCTCTTCCCTCGTACATCATCGGTTTCCTCCTCGGGTGCCCACATGAACCCTGTCCTCACATCTCTCCCCTACTACCTCGGGCTGGACTTCTTCAATCCGTACCGGCACTTGCGCTTGTTGAGGCTGATGAGGTTGTAGTGTCGGAGCTCTTGTCCTTCTCAGCTCCAGGAATTCGGGGCAAGTATCTGTTACATGGCCTTCCTCCTGGTGGAACTCACAGTAGGGTAACTCTACTCTGACTCTTCTCCTTCCCGCGTGGTTCCTCCTCTCCCTTCGACCAATCTCCATCCCTTGCTGCGGTGGGGGTAGGAGCTGCCTTGGGGTCTGCCTTTGGAAGTTGAACCTCCCTTGGCCTCCCTGAAAATGTCCCCCACCTTGGATGAGACCTCTTCCTAGACCCTGAATGGGTCCATGTTGCCTCCAACCTGGCTCCTGACCTGCTTGAGGTCACTGGAGCCCCTGAGCTCTCCGCTCCTCTCTCCTTCTCCCCTCCTGATGCCTCAAGCCACCTTGCTCCTTCGACTCTGCCTCTATCAATCTTGCCAACTTCTTGACAAATGTCAGGTTGGCCGCCTCAGTTGCTATCTCCTCTGCTGCCCTTTCCATCAGCTGCTCGAAGGAAAGGGGGGTCTTTCGGGTCAGGCTCATCTTGAAGAACCCCTCGCGCAACCCCACTGTGAATGCCATCTGGAGGGCATACCTCGGCATCCCCTGGATGTCCAGGATCTCTTCTTGAAACTTGTCCACGTAATGGGCCAGCGACTCCTCGGCCCCCTGCCTTATCAGGAAGATGGACTCAGGACTCTTCTTCCTCTTCTTGGAGGTGGAGAAGCGAAGCTGAAAGCTACGGCTCAAGTCTTCAAACCCATAGATCGATCTCAGTGGGAGTTGGTGAAACCAGTCCCTTGCCTTATTCTTCAGCGTGATCGCGAAGAGGCGATACTTGAAGGCATCCGTCATCGGCCTGATGGAGACGACATCCTCAAACCACTGCAGGTGCTGGACGGGGTCATCCTTCCCGGTATAATAAGCCATGTCTGGTTCTTTGAACCCCTCAAGAACGAGAGCTGAGATGATCAGCTCGCTGAAGGGTGACCTCCTGAGTGGTGGTCTCGCCACCTCTACTCGTGCGACCTGCTCGCCTGGAAGGCTGACACTCGTCGGGCTGGAGAATAACTCCCGGCCGGTGAGGTCTCGCTCAACCCCATCCTCCATCCTCTCCTTCCCGGGCCGTCTTCTTGGTACACTTCCTTCACCCCTGCTGGGGTCACCTTGCCTAGGTCCCTGGGAGATAGCTCGCAGAGAACCCCGGAAGCAGTCTCGCCAAGACAACTGAGAGTTAAGTCCTGAGGGGTGGGAGTTGGGCAGTTACCTCGAGGAGCAATACTTCGCAGCATCTCCATGATGTCTTGGATGGATGCCATGAACTCTTCCTTCCCCGCAAAGGGTACTGGGTTAGGGAGCTCGCCAAGATCATCACTACCTCCTTGACCTCCAGCCATGACACTCTCCCGAGATCTTTTGTGTTGGTCACTCTCCATGCTCACCACACCAAGATGTTGAAACCGAGAAATCAGTCTCTATGGAGTTCGGGGTCCCATGAAAGGGGTGAACTCACACTTACTGCACTCAAGGGGATGTCACGGACCAAAGGCTCGGGAAACTAGGAACAGACCCTTGGCTCTAGCGTGGAGGTCCCACCTCACACCCGGAAGACCTTGGTGATCTCCCCCTCCCTAGCCAATGTTGAGCTAGGTACCTTGGAGGATGAAGAAAGAGGGATTCAAGTGGCTAAGAAGCAATCCTCTCCAAGGCACCCTCAAGGGTCTATTTGTAGTTTTCTGGGAATGACCTGCAAATAACCAATCTCCGCTGCCCCAAAATTATCGAAATGCCCCCGGGTTGGCCTGCCAACTACCAAATCTCGCTGTTCTAAGCAGCTAATCGCAGTCCACCAGGGGCAGACCCTCAAGCCGGGCGAGAAGTCCAAGCCGGGCAAGTAGGCGGCCTGGCGAGCTGCGGTCTGGGCGGGCTGCGGCCTGGCGAGACGGTGGCCTGGGCGAGATGGCGGCATGGGCGGGCTGCGGCCTGGCGAGACGGCGGCCTGGGAGAGATGGCGGCCTGGGCGGGTTGTGGCCTAGCGAGACTACGGCCTGGCGAGCTGCGGCCTGGCGAGACGGCGGCCTGGCGAGACGGAGGCCTGGGCGAGATGGCGTCCTGGGCGGGCTGCGGCCTGGCGAGACTGCGACCTGGCGAGACTGCAGCCTGGAGAGACGGCGACCTGGGCGGGCTGCGGCCTGGCGAGACTGCGGCCTGGCGAGCTGCGACCTGGCAAGACGGCGGCCTGGGCGGGCTGCGGCCTAGCGATACGGAGGCCTGGCGAGCGGCGGCCTAGCGAACTGCGGCCTGGCGAGCTGCGGTCTGGGCGGGCTGCGGCCTGGGCGACTCCTCAAAGGAGACGGGGGGGGGGGGTTGACAAATATTTCATCCCCCTACAAGTATATTATGCAGGTTGTGCCTAAATTAGCCACCAAGAGTGTCAAACATCTCAAAAAGCTTAAAAAAACGTGCAACAAGTCTCACGCCTTGTTTGGCGCCCTCTCTTCACGAATACGGGGTTGTACAGTCGGCTGTTAATGTTATAAAACATTAAAATATCCAATCATACATGTATAGCAAATTCGTCGAACTGATTTCCCAGATATCAATTTCTGATTTTTTTGCTTGCATGCTTGCATGCTTGCAAATGAAATGTCATTTTTAGCCTATAAGATAACAACAGATGCTTGTATGCTTGCAAACACTTTAGTCTCACACTGCTTGCATGCTTTTTGTACATGTGTGAGAGTCATATAAAATAAATCATATGATCTTAAAACAAATCACACACAAAAAAGGTTTGCATACCTTTACCTAAGGATTTGTTCTCTCTACAACCTGCAGGCATGGGCAGAACTAGCCCTGGGCACGGTAGGGCACGTGCCCGATCGGTTTTTGGGTTTTTTATCGCTAAATTACCACTCCCTGCTCCTCCTGCTCCCGATCCGCGACGCTGCTCCCTGCTCCGGCTCCGACTCCCGTCGGTACTACTACTACTTCTTCTTCTTCGCTTTCTTCTTCTTCTTCTTATTTGTCAACTTCTTCTTCTACTTTGCAATTCCTGTTTTTTTTTTCAATTTTTGTTTCTTGTTGTTGATTTCAGAAGCCGATTCCAATTTTTTTTCCATTCATATTTTTTTTTTCAATCCTCGTTGCTCGTTTCAGAAACATATTCTAGATATTTTCAATTCCTAATTCAGATTTTTTTCAATTCATGTTTTTTGTTTCTGATTTCAGAAACAGATTCTAATTTTTTCCAATTCCTTTTTTCATTTGCTGATTTCAGTAACATATTGGAGGGGATGCATGGACAAATATTTTATGCAATTATGTTTGATCTTTTATTTTTTTGAAAACTTTTATCCTTTCAGCCATAACAACCTTTGCCTTTATTTAAGTGTCAAAAAAATTTAAATCAAGTGAAAACTATAATAATCTCACATTTATCAAATGTATTTGCACAATTTCACTTTTTAGCGATGAGATGGAGCACATTATGATAACGAAACTGGTTTTGATATGCCCCACAAAATTTAGAAAATATACCACTTATGCGAGTAGATATAATTCATTTAGAAGTATGATATATGTGAAGGAGTAGACCTAAGGTAATGTGGATAGAAATTGTTCGAATTAATTTGAGTAATTTAGATTTAACACATCTATCATTTAATGTGAATGAATGAAAAATGAGAATTCATAAAATTAACTCCAACTAGTTGGGACGAGATGATTGTTTATAATGATGATCATTCCATGTGTATACACCCTTCTGCTTTTTTTAGTTGTTTATTACTGCTTTCTACATTAAAGCATTATGGATAACTGTAACGCTCTTTTTATTATAGTATTTTATTTTATTTATCGTGTTCTTTTTAGGCAAAGATGTTCTTGCAAAAGCTAGGACAGGAACTGGCAAAACAGTAGCTTTCTTGGTAGCTTTTCTACTCCTTTTCTTTTGATATTTTTATTACTATTAATTACCCTAACCTCCCTTAGGAATTAGCATAATTACATGTTGCATCCCTCTATCTTTAGAAATTACAACAAATCATATTTTTGCCGATACTATTACAATAGAAACTATTAATTCACGTTTTCAGAACATGCAAAAAAAAAAAATTCGGGACGCTGCCCCCGAACCCTCGCTCAGGGTGCGCTGCCACCCGAACCCCCCGAATTGACAGTACTTAGATTGTGCCCGTGCGACTTCAAAATCCTAGTTCCGCCACTGCCTGCAGGTTAGTTATTAAATATATAAATGTTTTTTAATAGCATACCTTAGGCTTGCATACTGCAGGCTTGTATATTTTAAATAATTTAAATGTCTAGTTTCTTTTTGATAATTAATAAATGATTTAATAAAATTTTATCGCTATTAATAAATATTTTTTTATTAATTCTATATAAAAAAAATTTAGGTGTTATAATCATGTCTGATGGTGTTGAATTTGAATATGATGAGTGCGAAGTGTATCAACGACAAGAATTAAATATTGATCAAAATAAAATAGATGATAATAGCAGTGACGACTCATTTGATAATAACGATAATGATGAAAATATTTATGAAACTCAAAGTAGAGTTAAAGAAATCTTTGAACAATCAATTTCAGTTGATCGTACTTGGGTTGATCGCATCATAGTTGATAACTCGTTCATTCAATTTATTAGAACAATAAAAGAGTCGGAGGTTGAAGAAGATTTTGATGGAGAACATTCACAAGATAATCAAATCATGGAGCTGCTCCACCCAGCTCCTCCTCAAGTTCTCCACCTTCTTTTTGAGCAGGTTCACGATAATTTTGTTAGCCGCCTCCACCTGGCCGTTGCTCCTGGGGTGGTGGACGGAGGCAAACCTGAGGTTGATGCCCAGCTGGGTGCAGAAACTTATATACTCCTCACTTGCAAATTGAGGACCATTGTCCGTGACAATGGCCTAAGGCAGCCCGTGCCTGCAGATGATCTCTCCCCAAACGAAGTTCCTGATGACTTGGGAGGTGACTTTGGCCAGCGCCTAAACCTCCAACCACTTTGAGAAGTAGTCGACCATAACCAGGAGGAACCTCCTTTGCCCACTAGTTGGAGGGAAAGGCCTAACTAAATCCATCCCCCAGATAGCGAATGACCACGGTGTCGTGATGCTTCGAAGCCTTTGAGCTGCCTAGAGCTGGAGGGGGGCGTAGAGCTGGCATTTTTGGCACCTCCTCGCAAACTCCGCGACATCCTTCCTTAGGGTGGGCCAGAAGTACCTCTGTCTGACCACCATTGCTTCCAACATGCTACCTCCGGAATGGCTTCTGCATTCCCCAGAGTGCACCTCCTTCAGAATCTGTCGGGTCTCCCCTTCTGTTAAGCATCGCGCCAAAAGACTCGAAAGCATCTTCCGATGTAGGCTCCCTTCATGCATGAGATAATGGGCCGCCTTATGTCGAATGCTCTTTGCCTCATTGATCCCCTCAAGGAGGTCGCCCGTGACGAAGGAGGTCACAAAGGGATCCACCCATGAGGGTCACCGATCTACTTCCATGAGCTCCCCTTCCTCGATTGCAGGACGGAACATATCAGTCAACGTTCCTCGTCCCCGAGGTCCAAATTTAGGCAAATGATCGGCAGCGGTACTCTCTTCTCTTGGAATGTGTTGGATGGAGAATGTCCGGAACCCCCCGATGATCGCCCTCACCTTGGACAAGTACTTCACAAAGGTGGGTTCCCGAGCCTCGAACTCTCCTCGAATTTGCGATGCCACCACCAATGAGTTCGTGAAAGCCTCCACATCCTGGATCTCAAGCTCCCTTGCCAAACGAAGGCCGGCTATCACATCCTCGTACTCCGTCTGGTTGTTAGTTGCAGGAAAGTGCAAGACCACTGTCTGCTCTATGGTGACCCCTTGAGGACTTGTCAATACCACCCCTACTCTGAGGGAATGCTTTCCGAGGCTCCATTAACCGTCATCTTCCATGCCTTCTGCGGCCGCGACTCCTCGGCCCCGACCTCCACAACGTAGTCTGCCAAGAAGTCGACCACTACTTGTGCCTTGATGGAGAGCCTTGCTCCACTCCTTCAAAAATCTTACGGAGGGGATGGTCTGTCACCACCCTGATCGAATGTGCTTGGAAATATGGCCGGAGCTTTCCGGCCGAAATGATCAAGGCGTATGCCATCCTTTTTAAGATAGGGTACTTAAGCTCCGCCTTCTTTAGGATCCTGCTAACATAATAGATTGACAGCTGCTTCCTCCCCTCCTCCCTAACTAGGACAGAGCTCACCGCCTCTGCTCCCACTTCGAGATACAAGGCCAAGTTCTCCCCCTCCTTTGGGCTTTGAAGTAGAGGAGCCAGGGAGAGCTGCTTCTTCAACCCTTGAAAAGCTTCTTCACATTCAGCTGTCCACTCGAACCTTTGGTTACCCCGCAACACTTTGAAGAATGATGAGCATTTCTCTCCCGACCTGGAGAGGAATCTACTTAGGCCGGCCAGCTTGACTGTCAAGCGCTGGACCTCCTTAGCATTGCGTGGTGACTCTAGCTTTAGGATGGCTTTCACCTTATCTGGGTTGGGTTCTACCCCCTCCGGGGTCAGAAGATGCCCAAGGAACTTCCCACGGCTTGCCCCAAAAATGCACTTTAAGGGGTTTAGCCTCATCTTGAACTTCCGCAAGGTGGCGAACGTCTCCTCCAGATCCCGAAGGTGTGAGTCCACACCCTTGCTTTTAACCATGAGGTCATCAACATAGACCTCCAGGTTCCTCCCCCTTTGGCCTTAGAAAACTCGATCCATCATGCGTTGGTATGTTGCCCCTGTATTTTTTAACCCAAAGGGCATCATTTTATAGCTGAAGCATCCCTCCCTTGTGATGAAGGAGATGTCCTTGACGTCGGGAGGGTGCATTCGGATCTGGTGGTAACCTGAAAAAGCATCAAAAAAACTCATAATTGAAAAATCAACGGCTGAATCAACCAGTGCGTCGATTCGAGGCAGGGGGTAGCAATCCTTGGGGCATGATTTATTTAATAATGAAAAGTCAATACACATGCGTCACTTCCCTCCCCCTTTCTTCGCCATTACAACGTTGGAGACCCGGCCTGGCTACTGGATCTTCGAGATGAAGCCGGCCTCCAGAAGCTTCTTGACCTCCTCGCGGATTGGCTCTTCCAGCTTGGTTGTGATGGTCCTCATCTTCTGGCGTATGGGGCGCATCTTGGGATCCAGGTTCAGGCGGTGGAAGGCCACATCCACATCGATGCCTGACATATTAGTTGCACTCCAAGCGAATATGTCGACGTTGCTCTGGATGCAAGCCCGCACTCGCTCCTGGTCCTCGGGGCTCAGACCCTCGCTGATTCGCACCTTTTGCACTTGTCCGGTGCTGGTGAAGACTTCCATCTCCACCACCTCCTCTGCCGGCTCCAGCCGCGACTACTCCTAGCCGGCCCTTACCTCCTCTTCTTGTCCAAGCTCTTCCTCCCTTCCTGCTTCCTCAACCTCCATCACCTCCTCGAGGCTCTCCCTCGGCTCCTGCTCAACCTCTACGCCTCTCTGGGCCTCCCTCTCACTTCCTCTTCCTTCCACTCCCGCCTGCCGACCTTCTTGCGGCTCCAAAACTCCGTCCCCCTGGACCTCCTGTGTAACGCCCCAAAAATCATTATCAAGCTGGTCACGTCCAAAAGTAATTTTGGTGCCTGTATAGGGGTACACGGCCTACGACACGGGCATGTCTAAGGCCGTGTCTGGCTTGGTGTTTTGGTCGGCTGTATCCCGAGAAGGACACGGCAAGAAACGCGGCAGAATGACACGGGCGTGTCATTTGACACGGGTGTGTGCCTACCCGTGTCAGTACCCGTGTTCCCTAGAGTCGTGACGGTTGGCGCGACGGTTATTCGTGACACACCTCCGGTCACGGGCGTGTCCAGGACCCGACACGGGCGTGTCCGGTTGAGACACAGGCATGTCTTGCCCGTGTGGTTTTTTCTGCGTTCGACGATCATGCTAGGATCGAGGCACACGACCTGGGACACGGCCATGTGCGAGGCCATGTTCGGCCCAGGTTTGAGGATTTCTGTAGAGATCTGAGCCGTTCGTTTTCTTTAAATAAGATCTAACGGACCAGGCGTGTTCCTGCTCTGTTAAGGCCGGGAATGGTGGTTTAACTCCTCATTTCTCCCTTAAGCTTTCTCTTTCCAAGGAGTTAGAGTAAGGAGGAAGAATGAGGAGGATTCCGGCCGCCGGCGGAGCATCGGAGCACTGTTTAGAGAACCTAGAGCGGATCCGTGGAGGAAATCCCATTGCGAAGACTTCTATCCGTGTAATTTTCCATGGCGCAAAAGCGTACTACAAGGGTAACGATTCTCTACTTGAACATGTGAAGCTCTCTTCCTTTTTGCATTGGGAAACTCGCTCCCGCGAGTGTGCGGTGAGTGTGCGGTGTTCCTTGGGGTTGACGGGAATAGTACCCCTTGTGTTACATATAGAGTCCGGAATCGAAGTACGGACATAGGCATTGTGTGTGAAGCCTACCTAGAGATGTTGGTCTGGATCAGTGATGTTGCATTTGTTATGGTTTGCTGGAGAAGACTCCATGCTTTGGGTTTTCGGGTTTCTACGCGATAGATTGCAACAGGGATCCTTGGGGATTAACTCCAAGGCGCACCCGGAAAACTGAGCGAAATCGTTATTCTGCTAACTTGACGGTCTGGGAACCGACCTTGAACATAACTGGGTTATGTGATTGTTTGGAAATGGCAGGATCCGAGAGAAGCTTGGCTCGTGCGTACGTCTTAAGGTATACTACGCGTTGTGAGCAACAAGCAAGTGGAATCGAACCTGAGCTATGTGGTTCGGTGCGAGAGACCCGAAAAGGGAACTAGCCGTTGACATAGTCAGGAGCCTTAGACAGTGATCAGAAAGGCTAAAATGCTCACATTGTTGTCATGCCGGGGATGGTGGTGAAGACCCTGAAGTGTCAGGATTCACCGATAATGTGCCCTGAGTGCACGGGGTGTTTGGCCGTGCGAGCCTACACCTGTGGCTAGCATGTTTGTACTATATTATTTTAGCTGGGCTAATGAATTGCAGGGAAGGAGCACCACCGTCCCGAGTTAGGGGCGGGGTCGTTATAATTTGGTCGGCTTTTGACTGACTGTTGCTTTGTTTGCCACCGTGCGGTGGAATGTTGCTTGAAGGTGCTGCGGAGCCGAGTACCAAATAGCGGGCTGGAGTCCATGTTGCTGTGCTGGCCCTAGAAGGCCAAAGTGAATAGTTGTACTTTATTTTGTCATGTGTGGCCGGCATGCGAACCGATGTACGGAAAACATTATTTAATTAAGTGAACCTCTGTAAGGTCATAAGGCTGTGTACCTTTCTGTGTAATTTGTTTTCATTCCAGTTGTAGGGGTGTTGGACATTCATGATTATTGGATACAAGTTTGGGTTCTTTCAACTGTTTAAAAGCTTCCGCTAGAATGCTCTGTGTTAGGACAAGTAGTCTTAATTGGATAGTTTGGTTATTCATACGTAACCCTTCCGACTGTCTGTGGTATATGGTGTCGGGTTCCAGCTGGACCTTCTACTATATGTCATACGACGGATAGGGTGTTACAATTTGGTATCAGACTTCTGGTTACGGTCAGGCTTAAATGAATTTGTGGGCGAATTCTTTTAAGGGGTGGTGAGCACATGTGTGCGTCATCGTTATAACATCAAAAAGAACCCATGAATGTCCACTTAGGGATGAAAAATACACTTGTTTTGTGGAACCTGAGTGTTCTAATGATTGCTTTTAGCAATTTGTGTGTCGTCTAATCTAGGTTCTTTGCTATTATAGACAGCTCGAAGCGATGCTGGTCAATCGGAGCGTCCGCAATCAGCGGAAAGTAGTGCACCGAGGGATGTGCCTACAACACCTCCTTCAGCGGAAACCATCAGGTTGGTGGCTGAAGCAATTTTTGCCATGATAAATGCCCAACCTGTAGGGCAAATGCATCACGCACCTCCTGTGAATGAGCAAGAACCGGTTAGGGCGGCACAGCTGAGAGTGGTGGAGCGCTTGGTGGTGGATCAGGTAGAGCCGAGGAGGGCTACGGAGAGACAGCTCAAGCATGTAATGGGCTTTAATCCTCCGAGGTTTGATGGGATTGGAACGCCAGCTCAAGCTGAGGATTGGATCTCTACGATAAAGAGGGTCTTGGCGGCCACGTTAACGGAAGAGTGACAGAAGACCACCATAGCGACCTTCCTTTTGGATGGTGAGGCGAGGCTGTGGTGGGATGAGTTGGAGTTTCATCTCTTAGTGGGAAGGCAGCTTGCTGATGTGCCTATGCAGGAATTTTCAAGATTGTTCTTGGTCAGATATCTACCCTCTGCTCAGAAGCTTGAGATGGAGAATCAGTATCTTAGGTTGACTCAGGGAGCCAAAAGCGTGGATGAGTATCTCCACGAGTTTACACGGTTGGGTTGGTATGCTGGTGTTATGTTTACGGAAGAAGAGAGGAAGACTAACCGATTTTATGAGGGTCTACGCGGTGACCTACAGTTACTCCTTGCTGGGCCTAAGGCACAGGGCTTCCTAGCCTTGGTTAATTCGGCCCGGTCATTGGAAAAGGTTGTGAAGAAAGTCCAAGAGAAGAAGGACCCAGGGGAAAAGAAGGCAGAGTTCAAAGTGTCAAATGCAAAGTCAGGATTACGCAGATGGAGCAAGAAGCAGAAGACTTCGAACTCATCTCCTTCGTCTGGTGCGTCGAGGGCAACCACAAGTCGAGTTTCAGGAGCTTGCTACAATTGTGGGAAGACGGGGCACTTTGCTCGTGAATGTTGGAGCAGACGTGCAAAGTCCGAGAGGAAGCCTGGAGCGACCTATGAAGAGAAAGGGAAGGCGGTGGAATCAACCGCGTCCCATCATGCTCCAGCCCAGCCTAGAGTTTATAATCTTGGTCTGTAAGAGACCATGAAACAAGCTGACGTGGTAACAGGCTTCGTGTTGATTTTCGATCGTCCGGCAAGATCCCTATTTGATACGGGAGCATCGCATTCTTTCTTGTCCGAAAGGTTCATATCGCACGTCGGGGTCCCTTTGTCACAACCCGCATTTTCTCCAAAAATTTAGAAGTATAAGAGTAGGAGAAAATGCGCGTTGTGATGCCACGTCGGGCAGGGAATAACTGCCGACGCTCAGGCAACCACCAACTACTAAGACTATAAATAAAACACAAACTTTAATGATGTGAAAATCAAATGTATTTTGGAGGCCGTATCCCTCGGCTCGGTGGATCAGCTAGTCCACAATTAAAACAATACTTATACGCAGTGGAAATTGTTTTAGTTACATTTGACATCCTAAAAGAGAGCATAAGTGTTCCTAGGGGACAACTTATACTATGCATACCCTACATTTATGTTATACCATATATACGAAAATAATCTTTTATGTCGCTTGGAAAGTAGTGTTGAGTTTTATAAAGCATGTTGATCATGAGATATACATATAATAGTGTTTTTAGATTTTAAAAGTAACTAGCAACCTAGCATAAATCTTCTCAAGAGCAAGTTGAATAAACCCCAAAACAGGAAATCTAGCAGTATAAGCAAAGTACAAAGCATCTAAAAGGGAAACCACCAGTGGGCATCAACCACTGACACGAACCCACTGGTGCGTAGGCATATATGTACTACAAGTCTAAAAAAACTACCTCCCAAGAGTGAGAAACTGAGAACCACAGTAGCAGCTGAAATGCTAGAAAATCTCCAGGAGCAAACTAGCCGCACAGTTGGCTAAATACCTGTACTTGAGGTATTCAGAAAAATGAACACCTCAGCAAAGCAACTATCAAAAGGAAAATAAAGGTACAATGAATTTATACAGGATTTAAAATCAGGTCAGCAGTAAGTGAAAGTGAAGTAAAACAGGTACAGGTAAAAGAAGGTAGTAAAATAGGTAAAACTGATTCCCACCAAGGTAAGTAGAAAGGGAGTACATCAAGAGCACGAATGAAGCCGAACTTCAACTATCTCTGCAAAAGGTTTAGCACAGCTAGAAAACCCTAACATAGAGCTAGAGCGGAAAGAGTCACCTAGTACTGGAGATGGACAAAATCAGTAACAAGGGCGTAGACTGGTGACCACATGTCAAACCAAGTCTTTCAGGCCTAAATATCATCATGGTGTTGTGGTGGTGGCATCGGTCCACCCAGCCAAGCAACCCATATTGTCTTAGTAAGACAAGAAGAAAACAGGGGTGGCGGCATCGGTCCAACTCTCCCCTAAATCACATCCTACTCCAGCACTAAGTGACTCGGAAAAACCCTTACTGGTGGTTTCATGAACCACCAAGAAGTCAACACATCCCTAATCCAACTAGAGCAACCCACCTAAGAATCTTAGCTGCCTAGCAGCTGACGGTGCTGGTTATCTAAAACACCCATTTAAAATGTGAGAAAAAAATATCTTAACCTCAAATACTTAAAGTACTACAACATCAGTTTGTATCAAGTGATTTGATCCTAAATATATTAAGTAGTTTGATACTAAATATATACTAAACACACACATATGAGTTATATATATGAATGAACTAAACTTCTCATTTATCTACTTGAGTGGTTTGATACTAATCATGCGCAAGTGATTTGAAAATAAATCGAGCTGATCATGGATTACACCCAAGGAAAATAGCACGCTATAATGCCAATATTGAAATGAACAAAGCTATAACAATGGAGCACTCGGTGCTTAAACAGCAAAATGGCGGTAAAAGTGCACTTATCATTATCACCTAGAGCCGCACTCCTCCAAGTAATCATTCTCTGGAAACATCACACGTCCATACCATTCTTAACAAGAACAGGGCTAGGGAAGTTCGGCGTTTAACAACAAATCAAAAGGGGAAAAATATGAGGACTTGTACAGATTGTAGAAAAACTTCAACCAACTCCAAAATCCGGGCAAATAAAAGACTTGACATGAATTACTTTGGCAAGGGCGAAGGGCACACTTGCCTTGATTTTTTTGAAGAATTTCGGCCAGCAACCTCTTCCAAACCTCCGGCCACCAAAAACAAACGGGCAGCACCTCTTTCTCCCAAAACCACAACCTCAAGTGAGATGCTTTCACCACAAAAATATCTGGACATAGAAAGAAAATGAAATCCCTAACATGCTTGAAATCTAAACCCTAACATACTAGAAATTTGGGCAAAAATCAAAACAACAAAAGGGGCTCTTACCTTGAGAAAAAACGGGACGAATTCGGTCAGCCTTATGCTCCTAAACCGCCGGCCTTAAGCAACCTAGATCACGAAAATTCCTGGACAACCCAACCGGGAAGAACAACACCATAAAAACAAAAAAAAACTGCAAACCTAAACTACCGATCGGGCAAAAAAATCATGGAGGAATCGCGAAAATGATACCTCCAAATGGAGCTCTCGGCTAGGGGAGCGAGGATCCGGCCTCAAATCGCGATTTCGAGCAGATCTGGGCGGTGAACAGGCGGTCGGAGCAGCACCAGGCTTCCGCCTCTTTTCTTCCGCACGAAGGAACAGCGCTCAGTTTTTTTTTTCTTTGGCGGGATGGGGGGGGGGGGGAAACCTAAATGGGGGGGGGGATATACCTAAATAATATATATATATATATATATATATATATATATATATATATATATAATATATATATATATATATATATATATATATCAAACCTAATGAAATTTATACTACCTTAATACATAATAGAACCCTAACTAATTGAATCTAAGGATTTAATGGAACCTAATCTTAACCAAAATATAAAATCTCATAACCAATCTTAATACTATAAACTTATCTAATTAACTAAGAAAACCACTAACCACACTAGTTACATACACTAATTTATATGTACACCCCTATTAACATGCATCCGCGCACACAAAATTCTACCCCACACGCATGCACACGCACGCACACGTACAAAATATAAAACCTAAATAACTTAACATATATACAAATTTATTTTTGTATATATGGTATAACATAAATGTAGGGTATGCATAGTATAAGTTGTCTCCTCGGAACACTTATGCTCTCTTTTAGGATGTCAAATGTAACTAAAATAATTTCCACTGCGTATAAGTATAGTTTTAATTGTGGACTAGCTGATCCACCGAGCCGAGGGATACGGCCTCCAAAATACATTTGATTTTCACATCATTAAAGTTTGTGTTTTTATTTATAGTCTTAGTAGTTGGTGGTTGCCTGAGCGTCGGCAGTTATCCCCTGCCCGACGTGGCATCACAACGCGCGTATTCTCCTACTCTGATACTTCTAAATTTTTGGAGAAAATGCGGGTTGTGACACCCTTCCTCGATGGCAAAAGACAGGTTGGATGTTTTGTTGCCCAATGGGTGCTCAATGTGAGCGGATAAGTTCTGTGTGGTAAAGATTCGGATTGGGGACCAGGAGTTTGATTTGCGAGCGTTGGTTTTACTGTTAGTGGAGTTCGACGTAATCTTTGGTATGAATTGGCTCTCGGAGCAGCGAGCTTACATTGATTGCAACTGAAAGGAGGTTAAGTTGGGACTACATACTGAACGAGAGACTATGTTTGCGGGCATGAAAGGGTCGGGTAAAGTTTTAATGTCAGCTCTTCAAGTGATTAAGGCAGTTCGGTCTGGTGCAGAGCTGTTTGTCGCCTTAGTGCAAGCTTCAACGCCTATGCCAAGTCTGGACAGTATCCCAGTTGTGTTCGAGTATCCTGATGTGTTCCCAAATGATCTCCCAGGAGCCCCTCCTCAGCAGGAGATTGATTTTACCATTGAGCTGGTACCGGGTGCCAAACCGGTGTCACGCTCTCCGTATCGGATAGCGCCGCGAAAGATGGCGGAGTTGAAGGTGCAACTGCAGGAGTTGTTGGAGCAAGGGTATGTACGTCCAAGTTCGTCGCCTTGGAGCGCACCGGTTCTTTTCGTTAAGAAGAAGGATGGGAACTTGCGACTCTGTATTGACTATCGGGAGTTGAACAAGCTTACAGAGAAGAACAAATATCCGATCCCCAGGATTGACGATCTATTTGATCAATTGGTTGGGTCAACAGTATATTCGAAGTTAGATCTTAAGTCCGGTTACTACCAATTGAGGATAAGGGAAAGCGACATCCCTAAGACAGCGTTCAGCATGCGGTTCGGGCATTACGAGTTCACGGTCTTGTCGTTTGGGCTGACCAATGTGTCATCCGTGTTTATGGATTTGATGAACAGGACGTTCAGAGAATACCTGGATCATTTCATGATAGTATTTATCGATGATATCTTGGTATAATCGCAGTGTGAGGAGGACCATTACAAGCACCTACACATGGTGTTGGAGAACTTGAGGAGGAATCAGTTGTATGCAGTTCTCCAAGTGTGAGTTCTGGTTATCCTCAGTAGTGTTCCTTGGTCATGTTGTTAGTGGAGAAGGGATAGCGGTGGATCCGGCGAAGATAGCAGCGATACAGGAGTGGTCTGTATTGTCTTCAGTGGCTGAAGTTCAGAGCTTTCTGGGGCTTGTCGGCTACTACAGGTGCTTCATAGAGAACTTCTCGCGGATAGCGTTACCACTCATGACGTTGACAAGGAAAGATCAAAAGTTCGTGTGGTCGTTGGAGTGTGAGCATGCTTTTGAAGAATTGAAGAGGCGGTTGACCACGACGCCTATTTTACGTTCGCCGAGTGGAACCGAGGGGTTTGAAATTTATAGTGATGCTTCGGGCAGTGGTTTGGGCTGTGTTTTACTACAACATGGGAGCGTGATAACCTATGGTTCACGACAGTTGAAGGTTCACGAGAGGAATTATCCGGTCCATGACTTAGAGTTAGCGGCCGTGATATTTGCTCTAAAGCTGTGGAGACACTATCTGTACGGAGAAAAAGTCAATATATATACCGACCATAAGAGCCTGCAGTACCTGCTAGATCAGAAGGATCTGAACATGAGACAGCGGAGGTGGATGGAGTTCTTGGGGGACTATACCTTCAAGATACATTATGTACCTAGGAAAGGAAACGCGGTGGCAGATGCGTTGAGCCGCAGGGCTCCTGCGCGGGCCAGTTGGTTATCGGTACATGATGAGAGATTGGTTCGTGATTTGGAGGCATTATAGATTTCCTGCGTAGATAAGCAGTCTAGTGTCGGGGCGATATTGTGTTGGACAGAGGTGCAGTATGACCTGGTTGATAGAGTTCGACGGGCTTTGATTCAGGATAACAGCATGAAGCAGATCTTGGATGAATCTTTGGATGGGTCAAATTCCCAGTTTGCGGTTGAGGATGGACTGCTAAGGAAGGACAGTCGTCTATGCTTCCCTAATACGGATAATATTCTGGAGGAGTTGATGTACGAGGCTCATCATACCAAGTACTCAACCCACCCGGGTAGCACGAAGATGTATAGAAACATGAAGAAGTTATTCTGGTGGCCAGGATTAAAGAAGGATGTAGCACTTTATGTGGCCAAGTGCCAAACTTGTGCCTTGGTGAAAGCGGAGTGCCAGAAGCCCGGAGGCTTCCTAAAGTCCTTGTCTATCCCGGAATGGAAATTCGATGACATTTCTATGGATTTTATGCATGGTTTGCCAAAGTCGCAGAGAGGAAACGACGTCATCTGGGTGGTCGTAGATAGGTTGACGAAAGTGTCGCATTTCATCCCGAATAGGAAGGAAGATCTAGTGGAAAAGTTAGCCAAATTTTATGTGGATAATATCGTACGGTTGCATAGTGTGTCGCGCAGTATTGTTAGTGACTGAGATGGACGCTTCACGTCGAAGGACTGGAGGCTGGTGCATAATTTGTTGGGAACTAAGCTGAGTTTCGACACAGCTTTCCACCCACAGACGGATGGTCAGACCGAGAGGGTCAACAGGACGATGGAGGACATGCTTCGCATGTGCGTCCTAGATTTCGGAAAGCATTGGAAAGATCACCTGTACATGGTAGAGTTTACGTATAACAACAGCTTTCAAGCGAGTATTGGAATGACACCTTTCGAGGCCTTGTATGGGAGGAAGTGTCGTACGTCGTTGTCTTGGTTGGAGACAGACGAGTCGAAGTTGTATAAACGTCAAGCGGTGGAAGATGCCACTTCAATGGTACGTACAATTCAGGAAAGATTGAAGATCACTCAGGACAGGCAAGCAAAGTACTATAATATCAAGCATAGGAACGTGGAGTTCGGTGTTGGCGACTGGGTGTATTTAAAAATCTAGCCGTTCAAGGGTGTTTCGCGGGTTCGACGCTTGAAGAAGTTGAGTCCGAGATACCTTGGACCATTTGAAATCCTGGAGCGTGTTGGCGAGGCAGCGTATAGATTGAAGCTGTTGGTGGAGTTGAGTGGGCTACACGATGTGTTCCACGTATCGTTGTTGCGGAAGGCGGTGCAAGAGCCTTTGCAGATAGTTGCGGTTGATCAAGTGTCAGTGGATTACGAGTTGACGACAAAGGTCAAGCCTATACGTATAGAAGACGTTGAGGTCAAACGACTCCGCAATAAGGAAATCCGAATGGTTAAGGTTAGTTGGGATAACTGCGGACGTGAGGAGCTTTCTTGGGAGCGAGAGCAAACTATGTTGGAGGAATACCCCGAGTTATTCCACTCAGGTAACATTTAATTTTTGTATACCTTTACTTTATTTCAGGACGAAATTCCTAAAGGGGGGGGGGAGATTTGTAACGCCCGAAAATCTTTATCGAGCTGGTCGCGTCCAAAAGTAATTTTGGTGCCTGTATAGGGGTACACAACCTACGATATGGGCGTGTCCAAGGATGTGTCTGGCTTGGTGTTTGGCCGGCTGTATCCCGAGAAGGACACGGCAAGAAACACGGCAGAATGACACGAGCGTGTCATTTGACACGGGCGCGTGCCTACCCGTGTCAGCACCCATGTTCCCTAGAGTCGAGACGGTTGGCGTGACGGTTATTCGTGACACGCCTCCGGTCACGGGCGTGTCCAGGACCCGACACGGGCGTGTCAGGTTGAGACACATGCGTGTCTTGCCCGTGTGGTTTTTTATGCGTTCGACGATTGTGCCAGGATCGAGGTACATGGCCTGGGACACGGCCTTGTGCGAGGCCGTGTTCGGCCCAGGTTTGAGGATTTTTGTACAGATCTGAGCCGTTCGTTTTCTTTAAATAAGATCTGACCGCCTAGGCGTGTTCCTGCTCTGTTAATGCCGGAAATGGTGGTTTAACTCCTCATTTCTCCCTTAAGCTTTCTCTTTCCAAGGAGTTAGAACAAGGAGGAAGAAGGAGGAGGATTCCGGCCGCCGGCGGAGCATCGGAGCACCGTTTAGAGAACCGAGAGCGGATCCGTGGAGGAAATCCCGTTGCAAAGACTTCTATCCGTGTAATTTTCCATGGCGCAAAAGCGTACTATAAGGGTAACGATTCTCTACTTGATCATGTGAAGCTCTCTTCCCTTTTGCATAGGGAAACCCGCTCCCGCGAGTGTGCGGTGAGTGTGTGGTGTTCCTTGGGATTGACGAGAATAGTGCCCCTTGTGTTGCATATAGAGTCTGGAATCGAAGTACGGACATATGCATTGTGTGTGAAGCCTACCCGGACATGTTGGTCTGGATCGGTGATGTTGCATTTGTTATGGTTTGCCGGAGAAGACTCCGTACTTTGGGTTTTCGGGTTTCTACGCGATAGATTGCAGCAGGGATCCTTGGGTATTAACTCCAAGGCGCACCCGGAAAACTGAGCGGAATCATTGTTCTGCTAACTTGGCGGTCTGGGAACCGTCCTTGAACATAACTGGGTTATGTGATTGTTTGGAAATGGCAGGATCCGAGAGAAGCTTGGCTCGTGCGTACGTCTTAAGGTGTACTACGCGTTGTGAGCAACGGGCAAGTGGAATCGAACCTGAGCTATGTGCTTCGGTGCGAGAGACCCGAAAAGGGAACTAGCCGTTGACATAGTCGGAGCCTTTAGACAGTGGTCAGAAAGGCTAAAATGCTCACGTTGTTGCCATCCCGGGGATGATGGTGAAGACGCTGGGCTTGGAGCTCCTCAGAAAGCACAGAAAAAAGCCTCTCCAGTCCCGGAAAAAAGTGTGTGTCTTCTGAAGAACCCCTATGAGTCTATTTATAGTTTTTTGAATTGGATCTGCAAATAACCAAACTGAACTAGCCTGAAATTACCAAAGTACCCTTGGTTGGGTCTGCCAACAGCCAAACTCTGCTGTTCTGAGGAGCTATATGCAGACCACCAGGGACAAAAAGGTAAAATTACCCATGGTAGAATAGTAAAATCCCCCTGGGGCATAGATCTGTCAAAATGGCCCTCTCTCTATATGGCGAGAAGGGGAACACCCATCGGCGAGACGAAACCTCCTGACCGTCTCACAAACATCCTCCGCCACGGGGCCCTCTCGCCTACAAAGGCCTACTCGCATCCCAAAAAGGGGGTGTCTCGCCCATTGCAGATACCACTCTTGAAAGGGGAAAACTAGATCTGATATACACTATCTCTGGGGTGAATAGAGTATATTGTGCTTTTAAAACACAAAGAAAAACTTTTGCAAAGCTTTAGCAACAATTGTATGTAATGAGTGTG
>CM077152.1:19715860-19908701 GCA_039583875.1 Platanthera guangdongensis
CCCTCTGCGCGATTTCGAAATTAAGTTCGCTCAGCTAGATGGCGCCGTTGTTTTCAAAGTATTAATTCCTTCTGATCCAGTTCACCTTGAGCTGTATTTTTTAGAAAGAAAGATGTCTCTCCAGACAACATCAATAACCTAGTATGGACTTTTGTTTGTAGTTATGCTTTGGCCTACGAATGTCTTCCGTCCTGCTGCCTTTTATGGTCTTGATGAATTGTGTGTTTAAAGCTTTTTGTATCAGTTCGTGATAGTGTTTATCGATGATATATTAATTTATTCAAAGACAGAGGAAGAGCATGCCCAACACCTGCGTCAAGTCTTGCAAACACTAAGGGAACAACAGTTGCATGCTAAATTCTCAATGTGCGTTTTGGCTGATTGAGGTGACCTTTCTAGGTCATGTGATTAATGCAGAAGGGTTGGCTGTTGATCCAGCTAAAATTGAAGCAATAATCAACGGGGCCCGACCGAAATCCGTGACTGAAGTATGAAGCTTATCGGGCTTGGCTGGTTATTATCGGAAATTTGTCAAGGACTTTTCAAAGATAACACTACCCGTGACACAATTGACTCAAAAGAACGTACTGTTTACGTGGGGGGACGATTGCCAGCAAGCATTCAAAGCTTTAAAGAAAAGATTAACGACAGTGCCAGTATTAGTGATGCCTGAAGGCTCAGATGGTTTTCAAATTTATAGCGATGCGTCCCATAAAGGATTGGGTTGCGTGTTGATGCAACGTGGAAGGGTGATTGCTTTTGCTTCTCGACAATTAAAGGATGCCGAAAAAACTACCCGACACATGACCTGAAATTAGCAGCGGTTGTGTTTGTCTTGAAAATTTGGCGTCACTACTTGTATGGTGTTTGATCCGAGATATTCACAGATCATAAAAGCTTGAAATATATATTTGATCAACGGGAAATCAATTTACGCCAGAGAAGATGACTAGAATTCATTAAAGATTATGATCTATATATTCAATACCATCCAGGTAAAGCAAATGTGGTCGCAGATGCATTAAGCAGGAAGAATATTGTTGCGCTGTCAGTGATACCACAATATAATATGAAGCTTCTTTATATGCTTCAGGAAATGGAAATATGTGTAATATTTACGCCTGAAGAAAAACAAGCACAACTATTTCAGATGCGGATTCAATATCCTCTTAAAAAAAGAATTCGGAAATCGATATCTCAGGATCCATTTTTGATGGGGATATTTGAAAATTGAGAAAAAGAGAAGTGAGTGTCTTTATTGAAAAGGATTCTCTATTACTCCTGAATGACAGATTATGTGTACCAGATGCTGATAGCCTACGTAAAGATATCTTATATGAGGCGCATAATACGACATATTCGATTCACCCTGGTCGGACAAAGATGTACCACGATTTGAAACAGGACTTCTGGTGGCCACATATGAAGAAGGATGTCATTCGGTATATTGTGCAGTGTCATACCTGTCAGATAGTGAAAGCAGAACATCAAAATCCTGCTGGGTATCTTCGATCTCTCCTCATTCCGGAATGGAAATGGGATGATGTTTGCAATGCATTTTGTATTCGGCATGCCTCACAGCAAAACTGGCAATGATGGAATTTGAGTCATCATTACCAATTGACAAAGAGCGCCCATTTTATACCGATCAAGCAAAGCGGGCTGACTGAAAAATTGGTGGAACTCTATGTAAATGTAATCGTGAGATTACATGATATTCCGCGTACGATTGTGTCAGATCGTGATGGACGTTTCACATCTGATTTGTGGCGAAGAGTACACAACAAAATGGGAACAAGATTGTTGTACAGTACTGCCTTTCATCCGCAAACAGACGGCCAGTCTGAACGCACCATCCAGATGATCGAGGATCAATTACGAATGGTGGTTTTAGACTTGAAAGGCTCTCGAGAAAAATACTTATCGCTAGATGAATTTGCTTATAATAATAGCTATCAAGCAACGATCCAAATGGCTCCGTTTGAAGCTCTATATGGGAGGAGATGCAGAACTCCTTTGAGCTGGGCAGAAGATGGCAAAAAGAAACTGTTTCCGCAGAAGAGGACAGATAAAATTGAGGAAAAGATCCGCATTATTCAACAAAGAATGAAAATTGCACAAGATCGTCAACAAAAATATTATAATGCCCGACATCATCTGGCTGGAATTTACTGTGAGCGATCAGGTGTGTTTTGAGATAAAACCGTTCAAAGATTTCCAGATTGAGACGGATTGGAAATTAAGTCTAAGATATATTGGTCCCTTTTCGGTGATTGAACGCCTTGGCGAGGTGGCGTATCGCTTAGCTCTGCCTGCCGAATTGCAACGATTACATGATGTTTTTCATATATCTGCACTCAGACGATATATTTCGAACCCAGATTTGATGATATCTGTCAGTGATGTGCAGATAGAAGCTGATTTGTCAAGTCCGACAACACCTTACCAGATTATTGATCGGCAAAGCAAAAATCTTCGGAATCGACAGATAAATTTTGTCAAAGTCTGGAGGACCGGTCATCCCGCCAAGGATGCTACCTGGGAGCGAGAAGACTTGCTGAGGAAAATATTTCCCTCTTTCTTTGGGAATCAAGAAGATTTTTGAATTTTCGAGGACGAAAATTCTGATAAGGAGGGGAGAATTTGTAAGACTCGAACGTAGATAGATATAAATTTTTTGTATAAAAAAAATAAACAACTAACTATGTAACTATCCCCGTTGATGAAAGAACAATTCGGTGCTGACTTGACGTCGCACTTTATTTTGATGTTCGGGTTTTCCGTTTGATATTATATTTTTGTGACAGCCGCTTTGTTTTAATTCAATGGATTGAGTTGACCGATTTTGATATGAGCCTAAGTGAATTTTGGTTGGAATTGGGTGGATGGTGGCTGTGCTATAGGTGAACCGGTGGGTTGGTTTGGCTGGTTTAATTTAAGTAACAAGGCTGTTTTCATTTGGAACCGGCTGGACCGGTAGGTGTGACCGGTTGCCTGGGTTTAGCGGTGGATATTCCCGTGCTTTATGATACCGTGCTTGTTCGTTCCTCTTCAGTTCGACGGAACGAACCGCCGGGCCGCACCTGCGCCGATTTCCCTAGCCGCCTCAAATCTCCTCCGTTTCGTACGATTTCTCCTTCATTGGGACGGTAATCTTTTTCTCTTCAATCCTTTTTCTTCTTGTATGAAGTTTGTGTATGGATTGATGATGGAGGAAAACACTACGGTTTGGGGTTTTGATTTTAATTCATTTTTTTAAATCAGAAGTTTCTTTATTATTTTCCAAACCCTAAACCTTGATTTGAACTAATTTTGGAAGAGCTAGGGTTAGGGTTTTATATTGACCTCCTTGCAAATCTTGTTTGTCGGCTGTGTTGTTGAGGGCTGCCGGTTGTGCTGTTGGACTGCTTTGTGTTAACTGTCTGGTTGGTTTAGATGGAATTTATATCTTGCTTTGAGCTGCTATTCGCAGCCCTTGGTGTTGCCATCGTGACAACCCTTGAGGCTGTGCATTGGAGTATTTTGGATCGACTATCGTGGGTATTTGAAACCTTTTGTTGGCTGATGTCGCGCCTCCTTTTTGAATCACCCACGCTCATCCTTCCCTAGACAACTCCTAGAGGTCGTAGTTGTAGTTGTGACCGTCGTAGGAGTCCACTCGTAATTCTTTATGGCGCAACCCTAAAGTAAATGATATTTTGATACTACAGAGGATAGCGTCCGGCGATAGACGTGACGTGAACCCTTCGACGGACAAGTGCAAAGGAAGAGTTGGGGTGAGTTCTTACTGCTTTTTTCTCTTTTGTGAACTTTCCAGTTGTTTGATATCACTGAATATATGAATCGCCGAAAACGCTAACGTGGCTTAGCAAGCGATAGAATTCTGAGGGGAACCAAATACAAATAAATCCTATATTGAATTAAAATGGAACGAATCGAAATGAATGAATTTGAAATAAAATGGAGAACGCGTCGACGCATCGAAATACTAAGGGTCGGCATAGTGGGGGGGGGGATGTTTCAGACTCCTACACCTCGTGAGGGGGGTAGAACTCTCACACCTCGTAGGGGGGTCGAACTCCTATGAGTTAAGATATGAATCCGAGTAGGAAGCGTTGAAGCCTGTAGCGCGTAGAAGCACCCTAAAGTGGATAATGATATGAAGGGTCGACAGATCAGGATAATTGAGATATTCGAATGACCCTAAGTATTTCGAGAAATGAATTATGAATAAAAGGAAATTGATAAAAGCAGTACAATTGAAATATAAATTGATATCGGAAAAAGAGTTGTTGATTTTACCTGTTCCTAGCTTAGTAACATGTTCATATGAATTTCATTGCTGCTGACTTGTCTGCTTGCAGTGCGAAGTTACAGGCAAGGGTAATGATTCACTTAGTTTCATAACTAATTGGTTTCTAAATTTTTTAGGAACCAAGAACCAGCGTGCCAGACCCCGTTAGACGAGTGAAGACCAGTTGTAGACGTGGCTCGTCCACGGGTTAACATGAGTTTATTTCTTGTTCTTTTGTTGGATAATGGTAGTGTAATATATCTAGACACTCTTATACCTGACATTTAGACAATGTATATATGTATTCTGTATATTAATGAATTGTGATGTTAGATTTTCACTGTTACACTCCTTTTATTATACTGCTGCGTATAAGTATGTGAAAAACTCACTCAGAAATAATGATTTAAATTGTGGCGGATTTTGGGCCATTACACCACCTATAGTGGGGTCGGTTATATGGATCCTTTGTCGCCATTGTGCCCTATCTTTAGTCATAATCTCACTAATGCCTAAGTACATGGCAATGTCATCACCTAAGATATAAAATTTCTCCACACATAAAAACATTCTTACAACATATGTTAAACCTAAGATAAATTCAGTTAAATTTATTTTGAGCTTGTATGTTTGTTATTGTTCATTTCTCTCTTTCCTTGGCCATTCCTTCTGCTTGCTTTAGAAATATGGTTCTTTGACACTTGTTCTTTCTCATTCATCTCATACTTGAGTTCATTGCCCTGAGATCAACTTGCTCCCTCTTGCAGGTTTTCAACAACAAACTAACCCCAAGGTTATAATGTCCACCGACTCATTCAGTACTATAAGTTGCACAAATTACTTGAAATTTTTATCCCAAGCTAGCTTAGTCAAGTCTTTTTTCTACTTTAATAGTATTCTTTTCTTCTTGAAAATAGATTATAGCACTCTGATGCAGGGCCAGGAGTCCACCTGCCCAGAGGTCCCCCGGGAGTCCACCTGATAGGCCTTATCAAATCCGCAGAATGTACACCCCAACTCGTCTTTGGCGCCACCACAATGCTGATAGGTTGTTGAGGTTGGGGCTTGATCCCCCAATCTCCTTGATAAACGCCCTTCGGCGGAAGGAATATCACCAACTGAGCCGCGGTTCAATTGATGTAAGACTGTCGTTGAAGGCCTCTTATCAAGGATGTTGGTGGATCGAGCCCCTGCCCCAATAACCTATCGGCCCTGTGGTGGAGTCGGGGATGAGTTGGGATGTACGGTTCGCGGACCTGATAAGTCCTAGGGTGGACTCTGGGTGGGACCCCTGGGCAGGTGGACTCCTGGTCCCGAGGTGGCAGGCAGGTAGACTCCTGACCATGCATCATAAAAGTGGACTCCTGATCCCGGGTTGGTAGACAGGTGGACTCCTGGCCCTGCATTATAAAAGTGCACTTTTATGATGCAGGGCTAGTAGTCCACCTGTCTGCCACCCCGGGACAAGGAGTCCACCTGCCTAGGGGTCCCACTGGGAGTCCACCGGATAGGCCTTATCAGGTTCGCGGACCGTACATCCCAGCCCTTCCCCAGCTCCATCACAGCCCACAGGGCCGATAAGTTGTTGAGGTTAGGGCTCAATCCCTCGACCTCCTTGATAAGAGGCATTCAGCGGCAATCTTATAACAAAATGAGTCACGACTCAGTTGTTGATATTCCTTCCGCCGAAAGACCTTTATCAAGGAGGTCGGGGGATCGAGCTCCAGCCTCAAGAACCTATCGGCCATGTGGTGGAGTCGGGGATGGGTTGGGGTGTACAATCCGCGGACCTGATAAGGCCTATCAGGTGGACTCCCGGTGGGACGCCATGGGAAAGTGGACACCTGGTTCCAGGGTGGCAAGCAGGTGGACTCCTGGCCAAGCAGGTGGACTCCTGGCCATGCATCATAACTCCTTTTCTACTTATTTGGAATTAGAACGCTTTCATGAATATAGACTTCTATATTCATTTTCACAGCTGCAGCTTTTTTAAAATAATTGTTTTGCATGTGCAAGTCAAATATATTTGCCTCCTCAATCTGGAGCAATGACGTATAACTACTTAATTTTAGACTTCTATGCTTTCTAGTAAACAAAAATATAACAACATCCGTATCCAAGTTGTTTGGACTTGATTGTTCAATCATAATCGATCAATTAGTTTGGCTTTATAAGTTCTTTAATTATAATTTTAAGACCTCATACAAACAGTGTATTTCATTTTGCAACAACCATCTAAATCCTAGAAAAGAAATAGTTCATTTTGTGATATATGCCTTAAAAAGCGAAGATATTTAAACATACCGGCAGCCCAAGAATGTCGCAGAGTTCTGATAGCTCTGGCCTAAGCAACTTAAGAAGATTCCTTTGGTCTTCAAGCTTGTGGTCCCTGGATTCAGAATCAACCATGCAACTGTCATGGACTTCTGAAATATCCATTAGAAATGAGAAACAAATGTAATTACTGGTTATTTAAGTAATAGAAAAATAATAGGGATGCTACTGAAATCAAAGACAAGAAAAATCAAACCTTTAGGCGCATCACTATTTTCTTGAGCAGGCAGCGTGACTGCATCACTATTTTCTTGAGCAGGCAGCGTGACTGGGTCTACACTATTGTTGATTTTCTGACGCTTGTTCTTAACTCCGTCACTTTTCATTGATTGAATAACCAATATATTTAAATTTTGAATCCTTTTGCGAATCCTTTGTGAATGCTCGGATTTATGAATCCATTTAGGATCTCTCCCATCCAACAACCCTGACCAGAAACTGGGTAGGTCTTTTCCAGGTAACAAAATGCCTTCCTTTTCACCAGCCAAGGCAATACTATTTGAATATTTTCCTCCAATCACTCGGGCCTTAACGATAATAGAGCAGGGAACAGATCTGTCTGTTTTAGCTTCTCCAGCCAACTGTGTTATAATTTCTTGAACGACATCATTCAAATGGAACTTGCCGAATGAAGCTTCAGAAATACAAGTTGGGCTGGTACTTGAGTGCAACTGATCAAGTTTCCCGAATAGATAAGAGGCACCCCAACCAATCAATGAATGGATAGTAGTACGATTTATACTATCAACAGTGCTCTCAAGAATAATATCTTGTTTTGCCAACATCAGAATTTTCTCTTCCACTGTATAAGATGTATAAAGACGAAATACTTTGATGGAATTATCTTGTGATTCTATACTTAATTTCTGTAGAGATCTTAAGTCATTAATTGGATTCCAATCACTATCAAATAGGACAATGACATCAACGGATCGAAGCTTAACACTTTGCATGCAAGCACGCTTTTCAATAAGAAATACAAATCTCCCAGCTTCCTTGCTATTAAAATTTTCAATTGCAGCAACCTTCTTTGCCATGATCATACCATTCTCAATACGCTCATACGAGTCATCTCCAAATCTTTGATGGAGAAAATCATCCAAAATATCACCAAGGGAAACTTTTCCAGGATCACCTAGAGACTTAAGTTTGAAAAGGCAGTTAGATAAACCATGCTTCAAGAGGATGCCAAAGAAGCAGTTATAGAAACTCAATACCTAAATAATGACAGAGGTAAAGAGAGCCAATTTTGCAATAAAAAAAAAGAAAAGGTTATGTGCATTGCAATTCCACAATGTCTAGAAGCAACAAAATACAAGCAGTTACCTAGTTCGGTTGATGCATAATAGAAAATAAGAGAACAAGGCTGTGTAATATCTGCAATAGACTACTTATCAAAAAATATCCAGGAATGGAATATTTACCACAAGACGTAGTGATCATATGAGTGCAATTGGCTTCCAAAATTCATAGAGAGAAATTTAAGAAACTAGGTATTGGGAGTGTCGAACTAGCGGAGACTATTATTGATCCACAGTATGATACTGCAAACAAGATTTTCCCATACATGAGAGCAAAAAAATGAAATTTCAAAGATTATTGGAAATCTCATTTATTTCACTATTACAAGACCCAGCATTGTTGTCATGTCAATGGTAATTAAACTTTATGAAAAAAAGATTCATCGCCATGAGGTTGTTCTTAAATTTTGATACATCTGCAAGTATCGATCGCCTAGTACAAGATTTTTTTATAGAATCAAGGGAACTTGGATAACTTTTGTGTATTGGTCTTCTGATGATTGAAGATCTCTTGTTGAATATTATATATTTAGGGGAGGTAACCTTGTGTCATGGAAGAGCAAAAAATATATTATGGTGACTCCATCATCTGTTATAGATGAACATAGTCATCACTAATGATACACACAAGTTAAAGTGGCTTAAATCCATCATAGAGGAGCTACAAACTTAAGTAAAGGGAACTATGTATTTGTAGTGTGCTAATCAAAATGCTACTCATATTATCTAATCGAGTCTTTCATAAAAAAGACCAAACATATTGAGGTAAATTATTATTTCCTAAGAGAGAGTTCAGGCTAAAATAATATTTACTCCATTTGCCATATTAGGGAAGAAGACTTATATAAATACTGTTAAACCACAAATTGACTGTAGAGTAATTTGAGCAGAACCTTAGTGCATGAGCAGAGGGTATAGAGACTCCAACACAAACCCAAGAACTTTTAAGTTCATTCTTCCAACCTCCTCTCTGCATAGTCTTTTCTCATCCTGAAATTCGAATTTTCCTTCAGAGGGGTATAAATAGTTCGCCTGCCTGAATAAGAAGACTGCCATGTGTAAAGCATACTAAATGTGTTGTTGTCAATGACAGAAGATCCATTAGAAATTCTTATTAAGGGTACAGTTGCAGGCCCATATTTCTTAAGACTGACAATATTGTTGTCAGTTTGCTACACATCTTACGCACGAAGTTTGCGTAAAAAACAAGTATCACAATCCTCAGGTGTAAGGGAGTGTTTACGTGATGACTCACACGTAACTATGTAAGTGATCTCTAAGTGTCGTTCATCGGTGGTGACCATGATACTAGTGGATACGCGATTTGTACCATGTCGGTGAGGAGTGTATGAGGAGTCGGGTGTAGCGAGGATTATGTCACACATGCAAGGACTGCGCGAGGGGAAGGTGTAGGGCTAGGTCATATGGGTGGGGACTACGAGGGTGGAAGATGTAGCTACGGCTACATCCCTCTATGTGTGCTAGAACCATCTAGAGGTGGACATGTGCGTGATCTATCTGAAGACAGAGGGTCAACGAATTACACGTGGTGCACTCTATTACGTATTGTCCTGGAATCATAATTTATCTTCCTCTCGTATGCTCACATAGTTAAACAAGATTATGGTTCTCCCTCGACCCCCATCTTTGGAAGCCATGACAAGACACAATTACCTTTGATAGAGTCAGGTGCACTCCCATTTAGGGTTGATATAGTCAACTCCACCGGCTTCTCAACCCCGATCACATACACCTTTCAACAAGGCCCATAAAAATTGGTATCTGAGATTTTTTTAAGATCATGACTTCGATCAGAATTGAGTCACCAATCTCTCGTCTCTTTTGTGATGTTAATTTGCAAGGGTGAGTTGAATAGTATTACACAAGCTAATCAATCTAACTAACAGACCGATATATAGTTATCAAGAAAATTAAGTGGCTAAATTGAACCGATTCTAGGTGTGGATCGAGCATATGTCCAAGTGCTTATTTACCATTACTAGTGATTCTACATTTGAGGACACAACAATTATTTTTCCATTGGGCGAGAGACAACATTGTAATGTCCCCATGACTACTCATGATATACACATGATCCTTCTTCAGTAGAGGAAGTCTATCATCCTACAGATACACCAAGACCATTTATAAGATTTGTGGGAAAGATGATCTTACGATAACCCGATCTGATATTTCATATATGGACAGTCATTCACTTGTTTTTATCTACGCACAAGCACCCATTCATAAATAAACCATATGGTATTGTGTGCTTCATAGATGAGATTGATTGTCATCTGGTTCAATAATAAGTAGTTCATATAGAAATGAGTGAGACTAAAAAAATGAACACAAATATGTGAAACTCAATAAACAGTTCAAAGATTTATTGTCAATGCAGTTTGTGAAAGCATTTTTTTTAGAGAATTGATATTCGAAGACCATATTTGGCTATTTGTACCCCACGGATATTCGTACCCCACCGATATCCGTACCCCACAGAATTATAATTGTACCCAAAACCGATATTCGTACTCCACAAAAATTAAAATTTTAAAATTAATGCTATATATAATGAGTTCCTAACAAAAGTAGTCAAATTTATGTTGATATTTTTGTCAAATAAATCTTAACAATCAATATATCTTTGTCAAAAAGTCGAGTCCACAAAATATTAAAATGCAAAAACATCTAAGATAATTGTGTGCTTCATTTTCCCTTGATTTCGCTGCATCCCAAAAAAACTTAAAAAAACAATAATTAGCACACATGAACAATAATAATTATAAAAAAACTATTACTAATAACACTGTCTGTACTTTATGTTTTAAATCATTATGATCATCCAAAGTTTTCAAACTTTTTTTTTTTGGAAAATTCATCAAAATGCCCTCAAAATAGCATTATGAAAGAAAATTGTGAATACATATGATAAAAAAAATATAATAAGCAATGAAATTTTTTTTCTAAATATGCATACCTTTCTAAATATGCATACCTTATTGGCAAAACAATATGTTGATGGGTTCATATTCCAAAGTTATTGATACCTTATTTTAATAATTTTGCAACATATTGTTTTACAATATGTTGCAATATGAACCCATCAACATATTGTTTTGCCAATAAGGAATGTATATTTAGAAATACATGCATATCTAGAAAATTTTATTCATTGTTTATTACTCTTTTTATTGTATCTAATCACCATTTTTTTCTTTCATAGAGCGATTTTGAGGGCATTTTGATGATCTTTTTGAAGAAAAGTTTGAAAACTTGGATGATCATAATGATTTAAAACAGAAGGTACAGACAGTGTTATTAGTAATAATTTTTTTATAGTTATTATTATTCATGTGTGCTAATTATTGTTTTTTTAGGATTTTTTGGGATGCAGCGAAATCAAGGAAAAATGAAACTCACAATTCTCTTAGATGTTTTTGTAATTTTAATAATTTGTTGACTTGACTTTTTGACAAAGATATATTAGTTGTTAAGATGTATTTGACAAAGATGACAACATAAATTTGACTACTTTTTTAGGAACTCATTATATATAACATTAATTTTAAAAATTTCATTTTTGTGGGGTACGAATATCGGTTTTGGGTACTATAGAGAAAAGGCCCCAAACCTTATGAATACTTTTTCATATATATAAAAAACAAGTATGAGAACATATATATAGGAGGGGAGAGAGGAGAAGAGTCCTATACAAGAGATGTGGGACTAAAGCAAGAGAGAAGAAAATGGGCCAAATTAATGGGCCTTTAAAATATATCTTATTTCTCTAACACTCCCCCACAAGCTGGAGCATACAAATCGTAGGCACCAAGCTTGGATAAGAACTGATGGTACAAATGTCGGGGCAATGCCTTGGTGAGGATGTCAGCAACTTGCTTAGAAGCGGGAACATGCTCTAGCTCTAACTTCTTTAACTGAACCTTTTCACGGATGAAGTGACAATCAACTTCAATGTGTTTGGTCCTTTCATGAAAAACTGGGTTCTTCGCAATATGGATTTCGGCCTGACTATCACAAAGTAGAATTGTTGGCGAGGATAAGGTGACTCCTAGATCACGAAGAAGAGCCTCCAGCCAGGTGAGTTCAGAAACAACGACGGCCATTGCACGATACTCAGCTTCAGCAGAAGAACGAGCGACAACAGATTGTTTCTTGCTGCGCCAAGTAATGAGATTCCCTCCAAAGTAGGTACAAAAACCCGTAGTAGAGCGTCGATCATCCAGGGAGCCCGCATAGTCCGCATCAGAATATGCAACAAGAGATAGAGAAGAAGATGGTTTATATACCAACCCTGGCTTGTAAATGAGAGCCTCGAGGAGCATGCATATACCGACTGACTACTCCGACAGCAAATGAGATGTCAGGTCTTGTAACTGTCAGATATATCAGTTTTCCTACAAGACGTCGATAATACTCAGGGTTTGAAAGCAGACCATCAGAGTCAGGCCCATGGGAACATAGCTTGTGATTGGCATCCATTGGTGTGTCCACAGGTTTACACCCGGAGTAGCCAGCATCACGGAGAAAGTCAAGGCAGTACTTCCGTTGGGATAGGACAAGTCCATCAGGACGTCTTGCGATTTCAAGGCCAAGGAAGTATCGAAGGATTCCCGGATCTTTTGTTTACAAAACAGAGCTAAGATGTTGTTTGACCCCTCGTATCCCTTTTGAGTCATCGCCTGTGATTAGGATGTCATCAACATATACCAAAAGGAGAATCGTGTCTGTTGTTCTATGTCGAGTGAACAGAGAGAAGTCTGCCGAACTCCGATTAAAACCAACTGCCTGAACAGCTTTGCTGAACTTATCGAACCATGCCCGAGGGGATTGTTTGAGACCATAGATAGATTTCTTAAGATGACAAAATCTGGACTCCCCCGTGGTCTTAAACCCGGGAGGTTGTTGCATATAAACGGTTTCGTGTAGGTCGCCATTGAGAAACGCATTCTTGATATCAAGTTGGTGCAAGGGACACCGACGATGCATAACGACAGAGAGGAGGACATGAATCGTGTTGAGCTTGGCGACCGGAGAGAAGATCTCCTCATAGTCGAGACCATGTTGTTGAGTAAAGCCACTAGCCACCAGCCTGGCCTTAAGACGGTCAACCGTCCCATCAGAAGCATGCTTGATGACAAAGACTCATTTGCAACTAACTGTAGTTTGGCCAGGTGGTAGAGGGACCAGAACCCAGGTCTGATTAGCCCAAAGGGCGCGCATTTCTTCATCCATGATAGCACGCCAACCTGGATGTTGCAAAGCCTCCTGCATAGAAGTAGGAACAGAAATAGAGGACAATGAAGTAGCAAAGGTGTGAAGGGTCGGGGACAGGCGATGTAGCGAGACATAATTCGTCATGGGATGAGCTGTGGAGATAGGCACCGGATCAGCAGGCCGCGAAAGCACGTCGGTAGAGGGAGGTCGTGGCAGGGCATGGGAGCTCGGAGGGCGACGAGAGTACACCTGAATGATAGGCGGCGTAGGGCGGATTGGCGGGGATTTAGGTGTTGGAAGTAGAGGGGGGGGGGAGGAGATGTAACAGGTACCATGGGCCGAATTATAGGAGGAAGAAACGGATCTGTAGAGATGGTGTGGAAGGGTTGATCTTCCCAAAAAGTGACATCAGCAGAGATGATTAGTTTACCGTCGGCAGGAGAATAACAAACATATCCTTTTTGGATGCGAGAGTAGCCAACAAACATCACCTTGGTTGCTCGGAGAGCAAGCTTGTCAGTGGGAGGAGCCAGGTTATGAACATAGCAGGTGCATCCAAAGACTCTAGGCGTGAGAGAGAACAGAGCCTGGGAAGGAAAGAGAAGAGTGACAGGAGCCACGAAGTTCAAGGTGGATGAAGGCATGCAGTTGATGAGATGACAGACAGTAGAGACAGTAAAGTTCCAATAGAGAGGTGGAACCTGCATCTGAAACATGATAGAGCGGGCGACCTCGAGAAGGTGCCGATTCTTCCGCTCGGCGACGCCGTTCTATTGAGGAGTATATGCACACGGGGTCTGATGAACAATACCAAACTCTGTGCAGATATTGGGGAAGGTGCGGCCCGTATACTCGCGCGCATTATCGGTACAAAGAATTTTGACGCAGGTAGAAAAATGAGTACGAATCTCGACCAGATAGACACGAAAAGTCGAGGGAAGTTCAGTACGATCCCGAAGTAAATATAACCAGGTAACACGGGAGGAGTCATCGATAAATGTGACAAAATACCGATAGCCAAAAACACTCGAGAGCTTATATGACCCCCAAATATCAGAATGGACTAAGGAGAAGGGGCATCGCACCGAGTACTAGGTGAGGAAAAGGAGACACGATGTTGTTTGCCATAAATGCAAGACCTTCAACTAAACTCAGAAAGGGAAACATCGGGAAGAGTTTTCTGGAGAATGGGAAGAGGAGCACGCCCAAGACGACGATGTCAGTAAACAAAAGAGATGGTGGAGAGAGCGGTGGGAGAAGAGGAAACAAAAATGTAGAGCCCATTGGACAGCCGCCTGGTACCGAGGATGGTCTGCGTTCTGCGATCCTGCACAACACAAGAGGTTGAAGAGAAGGTCATTTCGCAGTTAAGGTCGTGAATGAGACGACTAATAGAGAGAAGATTAAAAGTAGAGCCAGGAACATGAAGAACAAAGCGAAGGGTAATAGAGGGAGTAAGAGGGATGTCAGCGGATCCAGAGACAGTAGTGGTATCCCCATTTGCAACGGTGATGAACTTAGGATGCACAGAGGCCAGGTAGTGCGGAGGCTGTAGTGGGTAATGTGGTGTGTCGCACCGGAGTCCAAAATCCATGAGGAACTGTGTACAATAGAGGAGCTTCCGCTATCAGAGATAGATACCACAGAGCCCATTGGTGGGGCGAATCAGCGCGGAAGAGGCACACATCCTGATAGGGGTCGCCAAAGGCCAGGCCGCAGAGGCCGCAGCGGGAGCACCAAGCAGAGGAAAGACCAGGCCGCAAAAGGAGCACCAAGCAGAGGTTGCAACAAGGACCAGACCACAACCGGGACCAGTGACGAAGCGAGAACCAGCGACCAGCGACAAGAACCGGTCAAGAAGCCGAGGCCGCAGCGAGAACCAGAGTAGTCGGCAGCGAGTAGAGAGGGGAGGCCGCAAGTGCAGGAAGGGAGCTCGTCGATGGAAGAAAGGCAGCAGACGGAGTAGTTAGCGAGCAAAGAGACCGCAGCGGATAGGAGCAGTGTGCAAGCCGCAACGGATTGAAGTAGAAGGCAGAGATCACAGCGGACTTCGGGGTGCAAGCGGTTCGGTTTGGACCCAAACCGAAACCGAACCGATGTTTATCGGTTCGGTTCGGTTTTTTGGTCGGTTTACTCGGTTCGGTTTTCGGTTTTTCAGTTATAATATTAAAAATAATTGTGTACTTAAATATCTTAAGAAAATTTTAAAAAAGGTATGATAATTAAAAAATTAATATCATCAAACTTTATTTACATACGTAGTTAATAGCTCATATTACATAAAAAATGATTAAATATTTTTATTGTGAAATCGAGTAATAAATATAAAAAAGATATAAAAAAAATCAGTTCAACAAAATGTTTAATTCGTCTTGATGCATAAAATATGCATCACAAAAATTTATTTTGGTTCAAATGATATTAAAATTATTAAGTTGATATAATTTGTGTACATTATTTAGTTAATAAAAATAGTTAAAAGATCATTATTGGTAATATTTTTTCATGCATTATTAGTCGGTGCGGTTCGGTTTTTCAGAGAGGAAAACCAAAACCGAACCGAGTTGTTCGGTTCGGTGTAAAATCGGTTCGGTTTGGGCGGTTTGGGGCGGTTTGGTCGGTTTTCGGTTTTTCATGCACACCCCTAAGCGGATTGGAGCAAATCACAGCGGTCTGGAGCAGGCCGCAGCGGACTGAGGACAACCCACGCAGCGGGCTGAGGAGGTCGCAGCGGGCTGAGGAGGTCGCAGCGGGCTGAGGAGGTCGCAACGGACTATAGCATAGAACAGTCTGCAGCAAACCCGTGGCGGACTGAGGCAGGAGCACGCAGCAGACAGGATAGCGGTCCACAAGAGAGAGGAAAGCGCAGCGGATAGGACAGGGGTAGACCACAAGAAGACTGGCGCAAGTAGAACTCAAGCACCAGGAGGAAGCGGGAAGGAGAAGTCCGCAAGCAGAGAAGCTCGGGCGGACAAAAGAAGAGACCGCGAAGATGAACAACCCAAGAAGCAAGGGAGAAGGGAAGTGCGCAGCAGACAGGAGGAGAAGCCGCAGCGAACAAGAGAAGCGGGCCCCACGGTCAGAGTAGAAGATGGCTATAAGAAGCCTGAGAGGAGGGGGGGGGGTGGAACCACAGAGAGAGAGAAGCGGACGCAGAGAGGCAGTCCGCAGAAGCCGCGTGGATAAGGGGAATAACGGACAGGAGAAACAGGCCGCAGGAGAGCGGAGCGGATAGACGGGCAATCAGCAGGAGAGGAGGAAGGATGGCGGGCTGGGCGGGTAGAAAAACGGAAACCGCAGGTACAAGACCGTTGGCTCTGATACCATGTAGAGAAAAGGCCCCAAACCTTATGAATACTTTTTCATATATATAAAAAAACAAGTATGAGAACATATATATAGGAGGGGAGAGAGGAGAAGAGTCATATACAAGAGATGTGAGACTCAAGCAAGAGAGAAGAAAATGGGCCAAATTAATGAGCCTTTACAATATATCATATTTCTCTAACAGGTACAATTATAATTATGTGGGGTACGAATATTGGTGGGGTACAAATAGCCAAATATGATCTGCGAATATCAATTCCCTTTTTTATTTGTACAAGCTAAGCATATAGGATGTTTATACACCAACTTGAGAGGGTGATAGAATATTACTTCAACGATTACACTCCTACAGAGGGTAAGGATAACTTATAGTGGGTTGTGATTTAGGAAAAAATGAAGGACAATTGGAACAATGCACCCTGCAATTATCAGTCTTTGCCGAAATGCCCTAAAAGATTAAAATTGGCACAATGACCCTCTAATTAGAGAATGGTTAGCAATGTGCACCCTGGTGTGCTAATATTAAGGGTATTTGGGTCAAGATTACACCCCTCCTTTACCTTGAATCGGGATAGTAAATATAGGTTTTACCTGACTGAAGAGATACATGTGTCGCTTCCTGCTATTGCTGTGACGATCTCTTCTATCATCGACACTTTCGTCGGCGATCCCTTCCACGAAAACTTCTTCCGACGATGTCTTCCGACACCTGCGTCTAGGTAAGACATCCGACGCTGGCAATGCCTTCTGACACCTGTTTCACTTCCATCGCCTACTCCCGTGCCAACGATCCCTTCCATCAAAGACGGAAACTTCTTCCGACACCTGCGCCGAATGTAAGACTGCAACTTATTTTATCAATATATTGTTGATTTCTTTCACAAGCAAAACACTATTGTTGTAGCTACGATAATCAATAAAGTAGATCCGACGCATAAGATCTGCAGGATGAGCACAACTGCAGGATGCACACAGATGCAGGTCGAACTAAACCATAATCATAAAACCAACATCAGTTGGGTATGGATACAGATCTATAAGAAAACAAGAGTAATGGATGGGAATTAATTTCTTACAGAGAGACCACATGGTTTTATAAGGCATTAATTTCTACGGTATTAGGAAAAAACCCTATTGATTTAACTTAAAATGAATTATAAGTGATTTTACTCCCTATGATTATTACTCATGTGTATAGAGAGGATAATTTGATCATAAAAGTCCTGGGATGACAATTTAGTCAAAGTCATGAGAAAGGTAAGCTGAAATAGAGAAGAGAAATCTTCCAAGGCATAGTTGCGTCGAATGGTAATCAACGCACCATCGTCTAGAAGTCGACGAACCTTCTACTAGAAGTCAACGCAACTTCAGAAGTTAAGTCGACACTACTCCAAAGCAGAAGACGATGCATGCATCGATATGATATCGACGCACTGTCAAGTATTTGCCCAAGTCGACATAATTCTATTTAAAAACAGATCTCGACACACCTTCTACTAGAAGTCGACACAGCGACGAAACCAGTCCAGAATGGAAAATTCAGAAAATCTATCCAGAGTTATTTGAAGATGATTATTATGAAATTCTTTTAAATCATCAGAACTGTTAGAAGAATGATTAAGAGAAAAATTTTTTACAGAAATTTTAATATAAATGGAAGATTTTTGAAGAGGCCGATGTGAATCATAGAGACAAATACAAAAGAATATTATCTTATACCTTCTGAAGATAATTTTCTTGACAGAGAAATTTCGAAATTCTCCAAGGGTTTGATATACCCAGAATTCAGAAGGAAAAAAGGTGAGCACAAGAACATAAATACAAAACACACGGGTATATAGATAGAAAATACTGCAAAGACTTCTTCTTCTTCTCTCTGCCGCAACAACAGAAAATCTAATAATATTCTGAAAGACAAGTGGATCGAAAGGGCTAATAATCCTTGCACCTTATTCTAGCAAGGATTCATTCATCAAAAGGATCTAGTACTTGGTGTCAATAGTCCTAATATTTTTGCTAAAGGAGGACTCATCATAAAAGACTTTTTTTTCTTCTTTCTCTCTCTCACTCTGTAAATGAGTAAAGAGTTTTAAGAATCCCTCTTCAAAGGATTCAGTCTTGGTTTGAGAGTCTACTTATTAAAAGACTTAGTCCTTGATCCAAAATCTCCTTATCAAAACATCTAGGCTTGGTTCTGAGAGTCTCCTTAAGAAAAGACTCGGTTGTTGGTTCTAAGAGACTCCTTATCAAAAGACTCGGGCGCTGGGATAGTGTATTCCTATCAATGTGGCAGAAGAGTGGATGTACCCAGATTTTGGGGAATCATTATATCTTTGTCTTTTGTGCTTGGAAATTTTTTGTGTTGTCTCTATTTTATTTTCTTCATTTTTTATTTCAACACTTATTTACTTTATTGTGGTTGTGATTGTAGATTCTAATTTGAGATTGTTTGAACATAGCAAATAGTTTGTTTATAAATAGTTTTAAATCTTTATTCACTCCCGTCTATAGAATTCTCAGAAGTTTAAGTCACAATTGTTCGCCATTTAATTTGGAATTAGAGACAGGTTGATTAAATAAAGGTTAACACCTTGATCATAAAGATCTGAACAGTTGCAAAGATACACATATTAGTATATAAATCTAATTTTTAAAAAAGAGTTTTAATAATAACTTCAAAGGATTTGCATTCACAAGACCACCAGTAACTTAAAAAAGATTACACTCTGGAAGACCAGAATAAAATTATATATGAATTCTATTGACGGAGACATATTCAATTCCATTTTGACAGGAACCTCCAATGCCCAGTAAAAAGGATCCAGTGGGAACACAACACAAGAACTTGTTCCCAGAGCTGAATGGAAAAAAGGAGAAAAGAAGATAAAAAATTGGGATGTCAAGTCAATGAATATTTTGGTGTCCACTATGTTAGATGAAGTTGTCCAGAAGGTTGTTGGCAGCTAATCTACAAAGGAAATCTGGGAATCCTAGTACAGAATTGTTGGAGGTAGTTCTGATGAAAGGATAGTGTTAGAAAGTGAATGAGGGAGGAAAAAAAACTCATTTATTCCATATAGCATGGGGTATATATAGCCCTCTCATACAATATTAATATCGTTACAAAATAACACATGATAACAAATAATTCAACACCCCCCTCAAGTTGGGCGTGTGATGTCAGCCATGCCAAACTTGCCGATAAGATGAGTAAACATATTGAATCTCAAACCCTTCGTGAGAACGTCAGTCAACTGTTGATCAGACGGTACGAATGGGGTAACTACCGTCCCCCTATCAATATTCTCCTTGATGAAATGTCCGTCTATCTCAATGTGCTTAGTGCGATCATGTTGTACTGGATTGTGAGCGATAGAGATAGCCGCTTTGTTAGCGCAATACAACCTGATCGGCTCACTTCTCTTTAACCCAAGTTCCCCCAGGATGGTTGAGATCCATACACCTTCACAGATGCCATGAGCCATCGCCCTAAACTCAACTTCAGCACTCGATCCAGCAACAACATGTTGCTTCTTGCTTCTCCAGCTAACCAAATTTCCCCCGACCATGGAACAATATCCAGATGTGGGCCGTCTATCTAATGGCGATCCAGCCCAGTCCGCATCTGTATAGACTTCAATAGTCAATTCTTCATTTGGGGAAAATAGGATGCCTTTCCCTGGTGAGGATTTGAGGTATCGGAGGACACGATGTGCAGCGTCAACATGTCGGGTCTTTGGAGAGTGCATGAACTGACTGAGGACTCCCACAGCATAAGAAATATCAGGTCGGGTGTGCGATAAGTAGATTAATTTCCCAACAAGCTTTTGGAAACCTGTGATATCTCCAACCGGCTCGCCATCATCCCTGCCTAGCTTATGGTTTGCCTCAATTGGGGTATCGGCAAGTCGACAACCACTCATCCCGGTAGTATCAAGGAGGTCGAGTGTATATTTCCTTTGAGATAAGAAAATGTCGTGCTTTGACCTCGCAACTTCAATACCAAGAAAGTATTTGAGGTTCCCCAAATCTTTCACATCGAATTCTTTAGCTAATTTTCCCTTAAGGGCTTGAATCTCCACATTGTCATCTCCAGTGATTATAATGTCGTCCACATAAACTATCAGGACGGCCAACTTCCCTTCGCTGATTCTAAAGAACAAAGTGTGGTCGGCATTGCTCTGGGTGCACCCGAACCCACACATGGCTTTGTGGAATCTTCCAAACCATGCTCTGGCTGATTGTTTCAGCCCATATAGTGGCCTCCTCAACTTACACACTTTCCCTGTGGATCCACGTGGGGTGAGCCCCGGAGGAAGGGCCATGTACACCTCTTCTTCTAGATCGCCATGAAGGTAGGCATTCTTCACATCTAATTGGCAAAGTTTCCACCTTTTGCAAGCAGCACAGGACATTAGGATCCTGATCGAGTTCATCTTGGCCACAGGAGCAAAAGTCTCCTGATAATCAATGCCCTCTGTCTGAGAGTAGTCTCTCGCCACCAGTCTTGCCTTGTATCGTTCCACCACCCCCGAGGGGTTATATTTGACCGCAAACACCCATTTGCATCCGACCACCTTCTTTCCAGGAGGTAATTGAACCAGGTCCCATGTGTTGTTCTTCTCCAGGGCATTCATTTCTTCGATCATGTCTAATTTCCACCTGTCGTCGGAAATAGCTGTCTGCCACGAAGTTAGGATAGAAACAGAAGACAAGGAAGCAACAAAAACTCCATGGGAGGCCGTTAGAGAAGAGTAAGATACGAATTGAGATAGAGGATGCCGAGTAGAAGTACCTTCCGCAGGGATGATGGATCCTGACGACGGATCCGGTGGGTGGTCGGATATCCAGATGGCGGGCCGCGTGTTCGAACCCTTGGGGCGATGAGAGTACACCTGTAAAGGTTTAGGGACCTGAGTCTCTACAGGTGGGGCACACGGGGTAGTGGGATTAGCGGGAGCTGGCAGAGTGAGGTGATATGCCGGAGGTATAAGAAGAGGGACGATGTCAAGAGACGATAGGGGACTCACTTCCGATGTAGTAGGAGACCCCCCCTGAAGTGGGGACCCATAATAGCTCTCAGATTCACGGAAAGTGACATCCATGGTGATGAAGACCTTTTTGTTGATAGGGTCATAACATTTATACCCTTTCTGAGTAGGAGAATATCCGATGAACACACATTTGTCCGCACGAGCATCAAGTTTCGAGCGGTGGTAGATGTGGACAAAGCAAACACATCCAAATACACGAGGGTGAAGCGTAGTAGGTGGGACGCCAAGCATGGTGAGAGGAGTTTTGAAATCCAGGACACGGGAAGGCATACGGTTGATAAGATACGCCGCGGTGAGCACAACATCACCCCAATAGTACTTGGGGAGATGCATGTGAAGGAGAAGACACCGGGCAACGTCCAAGAGGTGGGGATTTTTTCGTTCAGCCACCCCATTTTGAGCAGGGGAATAGACACAGGATGTTTGATGGATAATCCCGTGATCAGGCAAGTATTGCTCGAAAGCAGAATCCATGAATTCCCGACCATTATCGGTGCGGAGAATTTTGATAGGGGTTGCGAATTGTGTGGAGACCATTCTGTGAAAACGGCGGAACAAAGAGAACACTTCACTTTTTGCTCGCATCAGGTAAACCCACGTGGTACGCGAAAAGCAGTCAATAAATGTCACAAGCCAACAACAACCGAAAATAGACGCAACTTGGCATGGACCCCAAACATCACTATGTATCAAATGAAAAAGTGCAGTACTGGGAGAAGAAACGTGCTGAAACGAAGTGCGATGATGTTTACCACGATCACAAGCATCACAACGAAATTTATCAAGTACAACAGATGAGAAAACAAGAAATAAACGTTTCATATAAAGGGTAGAGGGAGGAGAGATCGGAGTGGAGGAATCGAACACGTAGAGACCATCCACCAGTTTACCAGTTCCAATCACCGTGCCCGTCTTCAGGTCCTGAAAGATACAAGAAGAAGGAAAAAATGTTACAGAACAGTTCATAGAATTAGTTAAATGACTAATGGAAAGTAGATTTCGGGTGAAGTTTGGAACGTGAAGAACAGAGGAAAGAGTAAGTGAGGAGCACAGGATGGAACCCTTTCCGGCAATGGGAGATAGGGATCCATCAGCGATGCTCATCTTGTCCCGACCAGACAACGGAAGGTAGGACACAAAACCTGATGAGGAGCCGGTCATATGATCCGTCGCTCCAGAGTCGATGATCCAATGAGTAGGTGGACGAGTGGAAGCAGCAGGAGCACCTGGAGGCCCTTGATGGGCATAGGAGGATGAGGAGGCAGGAGGCTCTGGCAACTGTCCTTGCATCAGGCGACGGAATGCAAGAACCTCATCGGCGGATAGGGTCAATGTAGGAGCAGACACGACTGGTGGAGGCTGTTTGGGTATGTCATGGGTACCACACTACTCCTACTTCGGATTCTCCGGATTGGGTGCAATGGGAGTTGGAGAACTCCCTCGTCATGTCATGGCTGACGAACTCCATGATTGACTTCATCGCCCGCAACTACTTGTTTCTTGATACTGCTGCTGATATTTGGCGGAGAGTCGAGACTACCTATTCTTGTCGGGGCAATGCTGCCCAGATATTTCAGCTACGCCGAAAGATCTTCCTTCTGCGTCAAGGAGATCGTACCCCGTCGGCCTACTACCTCGAGTTCACTCAGTTATATCAGGAGTACGATCACTTCGACTCACTCACTTTGGTGTCACCTGAGGATGAGATCCTTGTCCGCGCGCGGGAGGATCGGAACAGAGTTTTTGAGTTCCTCCATGGACTGCATCAGGACCTCCATGAGCTGTCAGGAGGAACTCAAAAACTCTGTTCCGATCCTCCCGCGCGCGGACAAGGATCTCATCCTCAGGTGACACCAAAGTGAGTGAGTCGAAGTGATCGTACTCCTGATATAACTGAGTGAACTCAAGGTAGTAGGCCGACGGGGGACGATCTCCTTGACGTAGAAGGAAGATCTTTCGGCGTAGCTGAAATATCTGGGCAGCATTGCCCCGACAAGAATAAGTAGTCTCGGCTCTCCGCCAAATATCAGCAGCAGTATCAAGAAACAAGTAGTTGCGGGCGATGGAGTCAATCATGGAGTTTGTCAGCCATGACATGACGAGGGAGTTCTCCGACTCCCATTGCACCCAATCCGGAGAATCCGAAGTAGGAGTAGGAGTGGTACCCATGACATACCCAAACAGCCTTCGGCTCTTCAAAGCAAGGGTGATGGCCCTAGACCATGGGAGATAATTTGTACCATCCAGGCGAATCGTCGTAATCTGAGGAGTGTTGTGATCATGTCCAGGACGGGAGAAGCCACTGGGTGTCACAGGGGCCGGGGAAGCACCGGTAGTGGAAGAGACGGCAGGGGATCCATCAGTCCCGGGCATATTGATCAAGAATATAAATCGAGATCACCGGGAAACAAAGAGAGGAACAGCCTAGATAGAAACTAGAGCTGCCTCATATAAAGAGGAAGGAGGACTCCCCCTAGGCGGCCGACTGGGCAAGAAAAGGAAAAAAACGAGACGGAAGCGGGCTGTCGACCGACTGTGCCGACAGCCGACCGAACCAAAAACTGCGCGGGAGAAGGTCCGCGCAGTCGCGTGAGGAGGAGGAGTGCCCGGCGGAAGAGGGCTTAGCGGGAGCGGAGCGGGAACGGGAGACCGATCCGGCGGAGGACCGAGCGAGCGAGCACGGGCGGAAGCGGGTCGGCTGCGGAAGGGTATCGGGAAGCCCTAATCCTCTGATACCATGTTAGAAAGTGAATGAGGGAGGAAAAAAAACTCATTTATTCCATATAGCATGGGGTATATATAGCCCTCTCATACAATATTAATATCGTTACAAAATAACACATGATAACAAATAATTCAACAGAAAGACAAGAAGTCTCTTCTCATATCCGAATATGAGAACTTTCAGAAGAAGTCCGAGAAAAATGTTGTTGAAATGTATGAGAAAGAGATCTCACTAACTGAGATCAATGACAAACTGCTCATGTGCTTACCAAGCACATAAGACTCAATAATCTGGATCATCAAAGAGTCCAGATGCCACAGGCAAATCACTACTGATGTCATGTCAGACAAACTAAAGTCCTATAAGTTGCTCCCGAAGAGCGATGCTGAGACTGAAGGAAAGGAGAAAGTCTCAAATCCAAGGGAAAGTTTATTGCCCTGAAAGCAGTTGATGGAGAACCCCCAACCACGGAAGACAAGATGTTTAACTTTTTGGCCAGAAAGTTTATAAGGTGGATAAAGTCTGAAGACTCCAGAAGAAGAGAAAGGAGTGTTGGCAAACAAAAGTTTGATAAGACTCCAAACAAGCAGCCTATCTGTTTTGCATGTAGGAAGCCAGTGCATATAGCTCCTGAGTGTCCTGAAGACCAGAAGAGTCCAGCCAGCAACAAGGAGCATAAAAATCAATCTTTCAGAAAGAATGCAAAGAAAGGAAGAGGTTTCATAGCAGAAACATGGAGAAACTCAGACTCAGAGCTAACTTCCTCTTTTGAGAGTGAAGAAGAAATTGTTGTTGAAGAAGCCAACCTAATGACTTTGGAAGTATTCTCTAATGATGAAGAAGATCAGGTATCTTGCTTTGATAATACTGATTTTACTTCAAGTGATTTCAAAAACTGTTTTAAAATTTTCTGTCAAGATCATCTAGAGGCAGAAAAACAAATAAAACGACTTAGAAAAGAACTTGAAGAACAAAAAATGAGAATCATAATTATGTAAACTATCGACTTAGAAATGAAGTAGGGAAACTAGAAAACAAAATTCATGAATTAGGCTTCATTTGGAAGAGCGGTTGCGGTTATAAAATGAATTGTTGTAAATGCAGGTTTGTAAATAGAGCTATTGAAAAATGGTTACTGAAAATGGAGATCGGTTGGGTAGTCTGTGTTTGCAGAGCTGTTCAAAACAGAGAACCGTTTGGCAAAACAACAGTGGCGTTTTATAAATATTTTTTATTATAAAAAAATTTCTCATATATTTTTAAATTATTTTTTCTAATATATATATATATATTAATAAATAACTGAAAATAATATATATATATTTATAATTATTTTTATTAATAAAAATTTCCTGTTTATACTATATACTATAGTATATATTAATTTTACTATTATTTGTCATGCATCGCCCGCCTCCGTCCTGCCTCTGCGCAGCTCCGCCATCGACGACCTACCTAGAGCCCCCTGGAAGGGTCACCAGACCCTGACGAACCCGCCAGGAGTATACCGGCAGTGCTCTTGCAAGGCCACCGCTGACGGTGGCTCTAGCCGTGAGGCCGGATCTGGGTCTCACGGTCAGGGCCGCTGCCGGTGGTGTCCATGTTGTCGCACCGCCGGGATACCCCCGGCGGGCTCGCCGGGGACCCCGGCGGGTGGCTCCGGGTAGTCCGCCGACGGCGAGCCGCGGCAGCAACCCCCCCTCCCCCACCCCCACCCCCACCCCCACCCCCAAAAAAAGCCGAACCGAAAAGCCGGCGCAGGTTCTTCTTCCTCCTCCTTAAACGCGGCAAACTGGAGGTGGGGGTTGCTAGCAAAAAGCTAGTTGTTCGAACGGGAGGCAGGAAGACAAATGGGATTTGGGACCGGAGATTGCGTTTTGATGAAACACGCAGACCTAAAAGCTCTCCCAAATGAAGCATTAATTGTACAAGATTTTGAAAGAAAAGCTTGCAAAGGCAAAAGCCTTTGAAAACTCGCTTAGGCTTTATTTGGTTTAGCGTTTTTGGTTGTTTTGTTTTGTCAAAACACTGAAGGGGGGGGGGGGCGAAAGTCATTTGTTTTTTCGCTGTATTTCGAACCGCCCAGCATTTTATCGTTGCTCAATATGTTGCGGGACGAAACTCAGCGCTAGAGCTCCGGCTGCCTGCGTTTAGGGAGGAAAAAATCACTCCGCTAGAGAAATCTTGCTGCAAACATTTCTTGGGGTGTCGTCGGTGGCTACGCTGCCGGCCGCCTGCCTGGAGCCCGCCGGGGGTAGTCCGGCAGGTCTCTAGCTATGCTGCCCTCTCGTTCCCCGCGATGTGCCGTCATCCTGTGCCCCATGCTGTGTCGCCATCCCGTGCCCCGCGTTGTGTCGCCCTCCCGTGTGCTGCCCTCTCGTGCCCCGCCATCGCTTTTTATTTAGGGTTGCTTCCCGACAACTCCGCTTTCAGCTGCCTGCCCGGAGCACACCGGCGGGCTCGCCGGACCGCGACAAACCCGCCAGGGGTATCCCAGCGGCGCTCCGGCAGGACCACTGTAACGCCCCCGGTTTTTCTGTGTTTTGTTTGATTTTGGATTGGCGTTACGATGACGCATTTCCGGCCCTTCGCCGTTGTAGAGCGCGGTCCTAGCTCTGTAGGTTCCTTGTGTAGCCTGGTTGTAGCCAGTTGGCAAGTTTCCCCAGCTAGCCGGAGTCTGTTTTGGTGACTCGGTTGGGCCTCTTAGGGAAATGCTTGTGTTTTGGCTTCGGGAGGTGTTAGCCCGAGTGTTCGATCGTCGGATGTTGTTTTCGACCTCGCCGTTGTTTTCGTGGCTTGGTTGTTTAGCTACGGTGCGAGTTTTGGTCGAAATCCGAGATCGTTTGCCTTCGCGTCGTTTCAGCGTTGTTTTGTTAGCTGCATGTTTGTAATGTTTGCTGTGCTGTGCGTGGTCTGTTGTGGCTGAGCTTGTAGGCTGGTGCCTTGTCTCTTGTTTGCTAGGTGTTAGCAGGTTTCTTTTCTGTGTAAGTTTGGGTGACACGGCGTGGGTCACGCCCGTGACCCAGGGCGTGTCGTGCTCGGGTAGAGCTTCCGTTTCTCCAGTCGACGAATTTTTTGGTCGACAGGGTTTTTTTGTAGGAACACGGCCGTGACACGGGCGTGTCACGGGCGTGTCCCCCTTCGGTTCGTCGAGCTGCGCTCGATGGTCGTCAGGCGGTGTTTAGTGAGAACACGGCCCTGTCACGGGCGTGTCGTATCGAACACGGGCGTGACATTGGGGCGCGCCTCTCTGTTCGACGATCGGCGCTCCACGATCGTCGGGCGGTGTTCGAGTTGGTACACGGCCTGTGACACGGGCGTGTCACAGGGCGTGTCCCTTGCTTCGTCGAGCGGAGATCGACTTTCGTCGAGTGGGTAGGTGTGTGAGTACACGCCCCGTGACACGGGCGTGTCAGGCCGTGTCAAGGGCGTGTCTGGGGGGCGTGTCCCGTGTTTTCGTCGAGTGGAGATCGACGTTCGTCGTGGGTGTGAGTACACGCCCCGTGACACGGGCGTGTCGGGCCGTGTCACGGGCGTGTCTTGGGCGTGTTCCGTACTTTTTTCCTGAAATCATCTTTTGTTGCCGTGGACTGTTTTTCCTCCTCATTTCTTTTCATCGTTCCCGAGTCTGGAGAGCTTCCAGCGGAAGGGTTTTGAGAGGAGGCGGTGGTTGTTTTGGCCGGCGATTTCGGGAAGGTTAGAGCCCGTTTTTCTCGTGTGATAGCGGATTCGGTTTGCTCTCGGCTAGATCTTCCCTTCCATGTAAGTTTTTCTTGATTTAGGGTTCGATTCCAGGAATTTCTAAATATCTGATTTCTTTCTTCCCTCAAGTTTCAGCTTTGGTCTTCTAGGTGGCCGATCTTGCCGCCGGAGCCAAGCCGTGGTGCGGCTGTTGTTTGTTTTTCCGAAGAGGTAGAGGCAAGTGGCCCCTTGCCCTTGCCAAATTTATTTTCTAACCCATGATCGGCCAGCATTTTATCGTTGCCGAAAGTCATTTGTTTTTTCGCTGTATTTCGAACCGCCCAGCATTTTATCGTTGCTCAATATGTTGCGGGACGAAACTCAGCGCTAGAGCTCCGGCTGCCTGCGTTTAGGGAGGAAAAAATCACGCCGCTAGAGAAATCTTGCTGCAAAAATTTCTTGGGGTGTCGTCGGTGGCTACGCTGCCGGCCGCCTGCCTGGAGCCCGCCGGGGGTAGTCCGGCAGGTCTCTAGCTATGCTGCCCTCTCGTTCCCCGCGATGTGCCGTCATCCTGTGCCCCATGCCGTGTCGCCATCCCGTGCCCCGCGTTGTGTCGCCCTCCCGTGTGCTGCCCTCTCGTGCCCCGCCATCGCTTTTTATTTAGGGTTGCTTCCCGACAACTCCGCTTTCAGCTGCCTGCCCGGAGCACACCGGCGGGCTCGCCGGACCGCGACAAACCCGTCAGGGGTATCCCAGCGGCGCTCCGGCAGGACCACTGTAACGCCCCCGGTTTTTCTGTGTTTTGTTTGATTTTGGATTGGCGTTACGATGACGCATTTCCGGCCCTTCGCCGTTGTAGAGCGCGGTCCTAGCTCTGTAGGTTCCTTGTGTAGCCTGGTTGTAGCCAGTTGGCAAGTTTCCCCAGCTAGCCGGAGTCTGTTTTGGTGACTCGGTTGGGCCTCTTAGGGAAATGCTTGCGTTTTGGCTTCGGGAGGTGTTAGCCCGAGTGTTCGATCGTCGGATGTTGTTTTCGACCTCGCCGTTGTTTTCGTGGCTTGGTTGTTTAGCTACGGTGCGAGTTTTGGTCGAAATCCGAGATCGTTTGCCTTCGCGTCGTTTCAGCGTTGTTTTGTTAGCTGCATGTTTGTAATGTTTGCTGTGCTGTGCGTGGTCTGTTGTGGCTGAGCTTGTAGGCTGGTGCCTTGTCTCTTGTTTGCTAGGTGTTAGCAGGTTTCTTTTCTGTGTAAGTTTGGGTGACACGGCGTGGGTCACGCCCGTGACCCAGGGCGTGTCGTGCTCGGGTAGAGCTTCCGTTTCTCCAGTCGACGAATTTTTTGGTCGACAGGGTTTTTTTTGTAGGAACACGGCCGTGACACGGGCGTGTCACGGGCGTGTCCCCCTTCGGTTCGTCGAGCTGCGCTCGATGGTCGTCAGGCGGTGTTTAGTGAGAACACGGCCCTGTCACGGGCGTGTCGTATCGAACACGGGCGTGACATTGGGGCGCGTCTCTCTGTTCGACGATCGGCGCTCCACGATCGTCGGACGGTGTTCGAGTTGGTACACGGCCTGTGACACGGGCGTGTCACAGGGCGTGTCCCTTGCTTCGTCGAGCGGAGATCGACTTTCGTCGAGTGGGTAGGTGCGTGAGTACACGCCCCGTGACACGGGCGTGTCAGGCCGTGTCAAGGGCGTGTCTGGGGGGCGTGTCCCGTGTTTTCGTCGAGTGGAGATCGACGTTCGTCGTGGGTGTGAGTACACGCCCCGTGACACGGGCGTGTCGGGCCGTGTCACGGGCGTGTCTTGGGCGTGTTCCGTACTTTTTTCCTGAAATCATCTTTTGTTGCCGTGGACTGTTTTTCCTCCTCATTTCTTTTCATCGTTCCCGAGTCTGGAGAGCTTCCAACGGAAGGGTTTTGAGAGGAGGCGGTGGTTGTTTTGGCCGGCGATTTCGGGAAGGTTAGAGCCCGTTTTTCTCGTGTGATAGCGGATTCGGTTTGCTCTCGGCTAGATCTTCCCTTCCATGTAAGTTTTTCTTGATTTAGGGTTCGATTCCAGGAATTTCTAAATATCTGATTTCTTTCTTCCCTCAAGTTTCAGCTTTGGTCTTCTAGGTGGCCGATCTTGCCGCCGGAGCCAAGCCGTGGTGCGGCTGTTGTTTGTTTTTCCGAAGAGGTAGAGGCAAGTGGCCCCTTGCCCTTGCCAAATTTATTTTCTAACCCATGATCTTTTTTATTTCTTCTGCAAAGCTCTGTTCTCTTTGTCCTTTTTCCTCCCTAGGGCAGCAGGTTAAGTTATTACATCAAGCTTTTAATCAAGTGCTGATTCTTCATTTCTTTTTCTGGAATTTTAATCAATGTTCTCTTTTGTCGGAGGTTTAGTGTCCAGTGGGTAGCTAGAGTTAGGGTGAGGTGGTTGTTAGTTACAGTTTAGGGTTAATTGCGGTAGCTCCGTGTAGTTAGGACGGAACGGTGGGTTGGGATTAAATCTCCAACTCTCTGTTTTTCGCGCATGAGATGGCTTAAGCTGCAATTTTAGCAAGACTCACGTTTACCCTAAGTGGAAAGCGCTGACAGCGTCGAGTGAGCCGAGCTCACTCAACGCCGTCACCCAGCGTAGGACTTGCGGCTAAGTATTTTTTTGGCGTCAGGTGAGTGGAGTTTACTCAACGCTGCGTCAAGTGGGCTCGACATTTCTGTCCTAAGTTCATGTGTACCTTAGGATTGTTAGTGTGACTTTTCCCTTCCTTTAGGGGGGTGGTATTGGGTGTTCGACAAATTTTTGCTTGCCGACTCTTGGGTTGTGGCAGGTGGTGGAGTTTTAGTGGCCTCTCGAGGGGTGGATTTTGACGTGGAGAGCTGTGGCCACCGCCTGTTTGCCCTGGTTTGGGTTGGTGTGTGGGACCCTAAAGCTGCCACTGGCGACCCCTTAGCCCTTTTTGTTGGATCTGATTTTGGTTATGTATTCAAATCCATGTTTTTGACCACTGCCACTTACCCACGTATAGGAATGTTAGACTCTTTTGTTGAGCTTGTTGCTTTTATTGCTCGCACTTGGTGTGCTTTGCTGTACTTTAGACAGTGCTCTTTTCTTACTGTCATGCTCTTTCTTTTGCTTATAGCAGCTTGTGGTCGGGTTGGTAAACCCTTCTTTTTGCTCCTAACTCTAATACTTTATTTACACTTTTGATTATTTCATTGCTGAGGTGTTCTCTTCTTGAATGCCTCAGGTCCAGGTTGTAGCCGGTTCAGCGGCTAGTTTCTTTGGAGGGGCTGGTTTGTGGCCTCTTGGGTAGCGGAGACAGCTGATCCCGATTCTGTGAGGTAGTTCTTTACTTTTCTGTATAGACATACATACTCACCAGTGAGTTCGTGTCAGGTTGTTGGCGCCCACTGGTGGCTTCTTGCGATGCTGGGTATGAACTTAAACTGCTGTTTTTGCCTATTAGTGGTTGTTTACTTGCTTCTGGGAAGGATTTTTGCTAGGTTGCATGTTAGATATCTTAAACCCTAAAAGCATTATTATATGTATATCATGCATAGCATATTTATAAACAAAGTCACTATATTTCCTTAGCGTAAAAAGACTACTTTTTATATCTATTATATTCACTTTAGAGTCGTGCTTACCATGAGTTGTCCCTCGGGGACACTCATGCTCACTAGGGTGTCAACTTAATTGAACCAAACTATTTTCTGCTGCGTATACTTATACTTTTAATTGTGGACTAGCTGATCCACCGTGCCGAGGGATACGGCCAATCAACATAACTGATTTCCTTTCATAATTAATCAACAATTTACCTTAAAATCTAAGGTGTGGAGTTTTGCCTGAGCGTGTGCAGTTATCCCCTGCACGACGTGGCATCACGGCACGCGTTTTCTCTAGCTCTGATACGATTTTATCGTTGAGAAAATGCGGGTTGTGACAACCACCACCGACGGTGGCCCTAACCGTGAGGCCCAAATGAGATGCACAATTAGGGGAAGGCAGTTGTTGATTCACCTCACGGGAGGTCAAGCCAAAAGATAGTGATAAAGAGGAGACATAATTGATCTTTTCTAAAAAAGCTATAAAAGTGAGATATTCTAAAAAGGGAAAGCATGCTCAACATTCTAAGAAGGATGGACATGTTTGACAAGCTAGAAAGAGGAAGTGGACTTTCAAAGATGTACAAACTCAACAAGTTGAGGATATGATAAAAATAGGCAAAGGAATAAGAAAAAAAGCTAGTTGCTGCTTTTAAATTCCTAAAGGGTAAAACTGTGATAAACTCTAATGGTTCCTCTTGTGCTTGCAACTTTTGTGTTGTCTCAATTTTATTTTCTGCACTTTTTATTTCAGCATTTGTTTACTTTATTGTGGTTGTAATTATGAATGCTAATCTGAGATTGTTTGAACTTAGCAAATAGTTTGTTAGTAAATAATTTTTAATTTATATTCACTCTTGATGGGGATTGACCGCATGTTCTTGATCGGAGGAGATCGAGCTACCACGTGGAGGAATTCGCTTTTGCAGATTTGCCGATGAATCCTTGATCGGATCGGCAATCCGAAACCGCGAGCGCGTCCAAAGAAGCCGTTTCCATTTTATATGTATTTATATATTTTTTTGGAGTTGTATTTATATTTTTAGGACACCGGACGTAACGAATTATCGTAGTCATTCACGTCGGGTGCCCAACCGTCCCCTCTCGTTATAAATAGAGGCGGATGTCCAGGTTTACAGTCATTGCTGAGTCTGTGAGGGAATCCAGGTTTCGACAATCATTTGTGGTGCGACGCTTCGAGCTCGAGGTGCGACGCCGAGAACCCGAGGTGCGACGCCGCGAACCCGAGGTGCGACGCCTTGGTAATCTTTTTAATTTTTCAGTTCATATTCAGTTATTTTACCTAAATTTCACAATTCCCGTGTCTATCCTCCACATTCTATCCATCCAAAAAAAGAAAATTGCCGCTAACTTTTCCCCAAACCCGCGATCACTGATTTCGGAAGGATAAAACCGCCCCTGCCGTCCCTATTCATCATCTTCCCCTCATGTATCCACCATTCGTCAACTCCTCTGATCCATCGGAACCCTAGCCCTCCTTGCTCGACGCCTCCAAACAACCCCTCGTAGGCTTCCATCGGCCGGCCTACACGGCATCTGCGTGAACCCGAGAGCCCTTGCCGCCAGCTCCCCCATTCCTCCATATGCAGGTAGGTTCTTCCACACGGCATCTGCGTGAACCCGAGAGCCCTTCCCGCCAGCTCCCCCATTCCTCCATATGCAGGTAGGTTCTTCCCTCATTTCTCATGGATCTCCTCACAGAAACCTAATCTTAGCCCAGCTACATTATCCCCCCCCCCCTCCTTCCAGCCTGTTATTTAAATCATCCCTCTCTTTTACTCACCCTCAGCCTCTCCCATCCCAAGCATAATCCCTCCTAATTACAGGAATCTCATTAGCACTCCTCTAAAGCCATTGCTTCCCTGTTACAGCCCCTTCCTTACACGTGGATCAACCTCCTCTTCCCTTCCCTATTTCCAGTAGTGGAACCACCCGAACTCCCTTTTGCTGCTGTTTATCCTGTTTACAGTTCCTCATTACCACAACTATAGTCATCTTCATCCTCATCCCAGTAATTCTGACGCCGATGTCGTTGCCAATCATGCCTGTTTGTGAGTATTAACGTTTGTACTATTTTATTTTGTATAAAGTATTAGATGGACATACTATATGTGTTTGGTTATTGTTAACACTAGTGCTATGGTTTCATTTTTTTTTAATTCTATAAAAACTTATTTGTACCAAATTGTAGTTGATAGCGTCACTTGTGAATACGAGTGTGATTTTTCTTGTAAAATTATATTTGCTAACATTAATTCCGGACACTTAATTAAAGCATGCACGTAACATTTAGGTCTAGCTTGATCGCTTTCATGTCACACATGCACGTAGGATTGCACTAGTGTCCGCTACACATTCATTTTCACTTTGGGCCATCCCGCGTCAACCCCCCTCTAGAGAATTTTCAAAGATTTAAGTCACAACTATTCACTCTTTCATACTGTAATCAACATCAGGTTTAGTTGTGCGCTAATCTACTAATTTGACCGAAATACCCCTGTTTTATAAGCCTATGGTAGAAAGTGCAAGACTAATGCTAATTGAGAGGTGCATTATTCCGATTTTAATAATTCGGGGTGCATTGTGCCAAAACAACACAATTCAAGGGTGCATTGTGCCAATTGTCCCAAAATGAAGGCTACAAAAAGAATCTCATGGGAAAGGGAAAACTAAAAGATCGAAGGCAAAGGTACTTACAAATATGATATAATGTTAATGTGATAACTTGTAAATCAAATGTAAAGAATTGGGAAAAATCAGTGATGCGCCTAAACAGATGTCATGTCCGAAAAGGGCAATTCGCAAACATCCACACAAATTTACTTCAAGAGTCTAATTTTTGTCCTTTTTTTGAATTTTGCATGATCTCTTCCCTTTGATGGTGATAGAAATTAAGAGTAAATTATAAAAAGAAGTAAAATCTGAGAACTAAGTCGATTGAGATATTAGGAAGTGTGGAAAAAGTTGTCAAAATATGCCTTGAAAAACACTATAAAAAGGGATTCATCGATTTAGGAGAGAAGAAATAGTTTGAAGAGAGATGGAATCAAGAGTATTTGTTTAATATAATTCAAAATAACCAACTAATATTCTCCATGTCCGATTTGTTAGAATAGATTTATATTACAAATTGAAAAATAACCATATCTTCTAATCAAAATTCAGTCCAACTCTATCATATAATTAAATTTAGAAACAATTAATCAAAAGAATAATTCTACCTAATGTAAGGAACCTAATAAATCAAAAGAATAATTCTACCTAATGTAAGGAACCTAATAAGGTAGGGACATTAAAATTTATGAATTGCAGTCTTCAATCTATACTTGGGCATAGCCATAATTCTTGGTGGGTCTATGTGATTCATCAAATGCTCTTCAAGCAAGATTTATATTTTGAAAGAAAATGCATATATGAGACTTTAAAATGAGGAAACAAGAATAAAAAAAAGTCAAACATCAATTGTACAATATAATTTATCACCAATAAAACATCTTAAATATAACAAACAAATTAAAAATAAGAGTAACGTGTGGAAGAGTAGAAAGAATCCGCGCCAGATACTTTAGTTAGTATGAGGTCAAAAAATTCAAATGCCTCCTTAAATCAAGCAATTATGATAAACCAACAGTTATTTGAGCATTTATTTACCAATCAGCATAAAAAGAGTACAAGGATTTTTCTACGATTGGGAAGACAAGTGTAGTGTGCAAGTCATCTGTGATGGAATGAGTGAAGAACAATTTTGGGTCATCTGGTGGGCTTGTTCAACTGCGAAGAGGAGATGAGCGTCTACTGTGATCGGGCAAGATAGGCAATGATAGACCACAAAACTAGATGGAGGTCGCAGCGCAGGAGATGGACGTCGGTGCGATGTGCAGGGGTTGTAGAGTTACCATGTATGGAATTCAGGGTTATGGGAGGCTCGTCGAACTGTCAAGATGCACGAGACGAAAAGCAACGGTGGACTTGGTGTGTAAAGTCGCTGACGAATGAAAGGGAATGTCACGTGAGCATGGAGGTGCGAGCAACCATCAAAATGGGGGTGGTGACGAGTAAAATCACATGTGTAGGTAGAGAGACCATGGGAAGTCGAGCACTCTTCCGCTGCTAGGGTTTGGAGCAGCGTCATAACGGAGTGGACAAAGGCTCAGCAGGTCGGACAAAAGTGATTGATGCCGAAATAGATAGAAGTAACATATAACCTCAAGTTCGTAACCACAACAATTTGGTGTCATTGCACGTGATTAAACTTTGTAGAAGAGATCAATCAAATTGGAGCCTTCCACATCAACCTCTTTCAATATCCTTTTGGGAAAATGATTCCACGCATGAAACCCCTCATATATTAGTTCTGGAATTGACTGGCATTTTGTTGGAACTAATACTCTTATCAAACTATATTGGCCCTTGGGTTTGCTTGAAATTGCAAACAATATGTTTACATAAAACTTCTAATACTTGCTATCGGGATCCCAACCCACTGGTTTCACTTGTTACACGCCACACCACCTTTATTTGTATGCACATTACTCGTGCCATGGTCGAAGCATGCTTCGTCTTCAAGGAGAAATCAATCTCTGTCATTAGCATTTGCAAGATGAACTTTTAGCGACTATGCATGCGACTTTGCTTCAAATTTAGCATAACATTAACACTCATCACACTTTACCGCCGCCCATATCTCCGTCCTCCGTCGATGAACCGTCATCCCTCCTTAGAAACCCTACGAGGTCATTTCAGACAAACCAGACATCCAATGAAATTTCCCTTATGTTCCTTGCATACATAGGTTAAATGTGATGGGATAGATCATGCAATCAAACAATTTTTGATCTTCAACAATTTACGAAAAGTACTCATCGCCCTCTTGGGCATGGAGGGCTCAACCCTGCATTGCGTATGGGGGCTTTGCCAAATAACATAGTTGCTCACCTCATCTTCACTCACTTAAGCATCGATCTAATGCTACGACCACAACTACTTGGGCAAAGCAGTGGAATGCTTTTATGGGCAAAACAAGTATATCGACTTGTACGTGAGTTCATCGAGCTCGTCATCCATGTTCCAACCTTCACTCAGTTAAATCTTTGGACTAGTTCATGCATGACATCATGTGGTATAACCTCAACTCATGCTCAATTCAATGGACATTGATCGCCTTACGAAGATCAAATTCTCGACCAAAACATCTGATTCCACACGTTCTCATCCTACCATGTGCATGTTCCACGACTCATGCTCTACATAAAAATCCTTACCACCCTTATATCGTCCAACCCCAAAACCACCACTCTTCCTCCACTACAATCCTCGATACCTGAGCCCTTCTTTCCATGACCCCAACTCATCCCAACTTCAAGGTCTAGTTAGGAAATGGTTGTTGCACGCCAACTTGAGGACTCGATCACATCATCTTCATGCAAATGGGCCCTTGCACCATTATGACGAACTTATAGTGCCTTTGACTTCGGTGACATTGATAAAATTTTGGAGCCACTTTAGCTAAAAACAATATACGACTTCTAGGTCAATTGGTCGACTCAAACCATGTCCTTCATATTGTAGGATCACCACATATCTTGTAGGGCAACATTTTCCTCATTTGCACTACAGATGCACCCTTCATTGCATCCAAGAACGCATAGCTTCATGTGTCAATTATCATTTTATTAATATTATTTCATTTATATTATGTAGTTCGCTTTTCCCAAGCACCAGTCTCATTTTCAATTTCCCATCTCATCGGTTTGAAAACTCGGTGAGATCATGAATAAACGATCCGACAATTCTAAGTAGCTAGGAAGAAAAGGATAACTAATTAAGAACGCATAAGTCTAAGTCGAAAATAATTCAAAATTAGAAGATAAAATCCATGGGAGAAAACTTTAGGAAGTAAAACTTTGGAAAAAAATCAAAAAAAGAAAATATTTGACTCGTAAAAAAAAAAATTGGAAACAAATCAAATATGAAAATATTTGGCTCGTCACAAAATCTTTGGTGAAAAACAAAGATATTTTCTCATTCCCTCTGTTATCCGGTGAACACCACTAGCCACCCAATTCCTACGCATTCTTCTTCCCCGCTAACTTCAAGGGGGCCCTCAGGATTGGCAAGTTCAATGGCGAACGACACTATGCCGACAACCAGCAATGTCACTAAGGCGATCCAACGTTCGTCTCTCATCTGCTGCCGCCCAACCCCGTCGAGGATCGTATGTGCTCCTCCGGTCATTGTCGACACCAGTGCCCTATTAAGACGACTGGCTCTATCAACGCATATCAGAACGTCGCCGACTGCAATACTCTATTCCAACATTCTGCCATTTCAACCACACGATCCCGTGTACAGTTGTACTTGGAGTGGTCAATTTTCTGTTGTAGCTTTGTGTATGCCTAGGGTAAACACCCACATTTTGCTTGCTCCGTTTATTTACAAACTAATAAATTATCTACAAACTTGCATCGAACGTTTGCGATATTTTAAATTTTCGTTTATGCATAAATTATTATCTATGAATTAAGCTTGCGGATGTAAAAGTACTGCCTTGGTTTGATTCGTAAACATTCGAGAGTTAATATCAAGTAATGATTAATGACTTTTTGAAAGTTCAAACGTTGAGCGTGATTAAGCAAGAGAAACTCAAATTTGATCTCACGGTTTACATCAACTACAACAGGTCTTAATCATATTAGAATGACACAACAGGTAGACTTCAATGCATTACTACAACACATTTCCCCCTTCGGCTGCAACATGGGTTACACCTCAGTTCCTTTACTTTTATCTTGAGGACAAAGACAAATTTCCTACACATTGGTATTATTATGAAGATAGCGGGCCTCACAAAAAGGAAGCTAATAATAAATTGAAAATTCTCACTTGGTGGATCTGGTCCAAATGAAATACGAAAGAGAAAAGAACTCAATGTAATGGGTTCTTTAAATTTTTATTGTATTTTATTTTATGTAGATTTCAAGGTTGGTAGGAGAGCAACTATAAACAACTCTTTTGCCCCTCTTATATCTTGCCATGGGTGACCTTCAACTATAATTTCCCACTATTGTTTTTTCCTGCAGTCATAGCCGTCCCAAACAGAGCCTCAAAACAACTTAAAAATAGCAGTGATGGTTGGGATAAAAGTATTACACCATTACCCTCATCCAAAACAGAGCCTAATTGTATTCACGAGAGGGGTTGTTTTCATGACTTCATAGTTTCCATGAGATATAGATGCATCTTCCAATGCAAAGAAAATATTAATAGTTAAGAGTTGCATTCAGTATTTTGTTATCATTGAAAAAATGGTAGTAATTTTTGGGGACCACTTGACATGGACGTTGGGGATGGAGTCCGAATAATAGAAGGCATATGCCGGGTGGATAAGAGTGTGGTCAAAAACAACTCTATTGCCCCTCTTATATCTTGTCATGGGTGACCTAAGGAGTCTGGGAATGGCTGGTTCTGGTGATTGTCTTCCTCTCTTCCTTCACATCATCTTTTCTGTCGGAGAGATAACAAAAATAATATAAAAAACACAAGAAATGCATAATATGAGTTGAATTGTGTTGGGATGTCGGGGGAGGGTAGGCGGTGGTGGGGAAAACGGTGTGTGTGAGAGAGAGAGAGAGAGGGAGAGAGAGAAGGGAGAGGGGATTGGGGTTAGAGATTAGAGGAAGGGAAAGACATACATTCATCCAAGAAAATAGTTGACAACGCTCGTGAATACACTAGTCGTAGCTTCTCCACTTTATGCACCGACTTTGAGATAATTCATCAAACTTCATGTGTGTACAAACCCCAGCAAAACGGTGTGGCCGAGCGGAAGAATCGTCATCTCCTTGATGTCACTCGGTCAATCATGCTTCAAACGCAGGTCCCCGCTGAATATTGGAACTTTGCTATCTCTTCTGTTTGTTATCCCATTAATCGTATGCCCTCATCCGTACTTAAATTTGCTTTTTCCTTCAGTCTCCTATTTCCTTCCAAGTCCCCTTTTTCTCTCATGTCTCAAACTTTGGATGTGTCTGTTATGTTCACTCTATCGGACCACCAAGTGACAAACTTGTCGCTCGCGCCACCAAATGTATCTTTGTTGGCTACTCTTGTACCCAAAAGGGGTATGTTTGCTATTCTCCCACACTCAACAAGGTGCTCGTCTTCGCGGATATAACCTTTGCTGAAGATGAAGGCTTCTTCTCTCCTACCTCCCCTCTACCACCTCAGTCCACTATTCCTCGTCCAGCTATTCCCGTTACATATCTGCCTCCTACAACTACCGCTCCTCCAGTACCACCTTCACCACCTCTCCCTCCTCCACCTCTCCGTGTCTATACTTGACGCTCGTCAAGGATTGCAGCCCGACAGCACCCACTACTACTGATGTTCTTCTGCGCGTTGACAATCAAGCACCACCCTCTACGGCTCATCCCATGAGAAACTATGTCTCCCTTCATCACCTCTCTCCACCGCTTCGCACTTTTGCCCTCTCTCTCTCCACTATTTCCATTCCTAACTCTTTGCAGGACGCTCTACACCATCCGGGCTGGCGTGCAGTCATGGACGACGAGATGGCAGCTCTCTAGGCTAACCAGACTTGGGACCTTGTTCCTCTCTCTCCTGGTCAATCTTGTGTTAGCTGCAAATGGGTCTTTAAAATCAAACATGCTCCTGATAGAATAGTTGATCGTCTCAAAGCTCGTCTGGTGGCCTGAGGCTTCACTTAGCAACATGTCCTCGATTACGACGAAACGTTCTCATCGGTGGCAAAACTGAGGCTGAATATCGTGCTATGACAGCGGTCGTATCTGAGGTCACCTGGCTAGAGGGTCTGCTCAACGATATGGGTCTCACACTCTCCTCTCCTGCTACCCTGCTCTGTGACAGTCAAGCGGTCATACATATTGCCAAGAATTCGGTGTTTCATGAGCGCACGAAGCATATTGAGGTTGACTGTCACTTCATTCGGGAGAAGGTTCAATCAAAGAAGATAGTATTGGAACATGTCTCGGCCTCCAGTCAAATTGTTGATATCTTCACTAAAGCTCTCTCTCGGACTCTGTACTATCAGTTTTTATCCAAGCTTGGCGCTTATGACTTATACGCTCCAGCTTGCGGGAGAGTGTTAAAGACAAAATACAATTAGCCCATTTGGGATGCCCATGTGTATTGGCCCATGTATAGCTTCTTTAGTCCCACATTGTAAATGTAGATTTCTCTCCCTCTATCTACCCCTATATAAGTGTATGTATTCCTATTCTTTGAGCAATAATATAATTGAGGGTGACTTTCTCTCTCCTATTCTTCTCTTTCTACATTAACTATCAAAAAACAGGATGCGGGCACAACCCAGCACATGCAATAATTACAAATTGTTTTTTTTCTAAGTTATGCAGTGAACAATCAACAGTTCACTGTTCACCGTCCTTGCCCCCGTTATAAATAGAATAAATTTGGCCTTAGCACTTTAATGGCACCTTTTTCCATCATAGATATACTAAGATGAGGGTTTTTAACCTTAGCATTTTAATGGTGGCTTTCTCTTCATAAATTTAAGTAAAATTTGATTCTACTCGCCATCTACTTGGATCAAACTGACAATGGCAAACCAATAAAAGAGCAATAAGCACAAATTTCTAAATATGAAAAATGATTGTTGATAACCAACAAACTCTGATGAACATATTGTACAATAGCCGGAAAAAAATTCAATATACCTGAAACAGAATGACCACCCGTAATCTGTGATCCTTTATCTCCTGAAGAACCTTTCCTAATAGGTAGAGTTTACCACTTGCACAAACCTCGGCATTAAGAAATTCAACACCTTGAAGATCTCTGGTTAGTGATCTATGTAGTTCTCCATCAACTAGGTAAGGATGGTCACAGCACTGAAGGAAAATTTTGACAAGGAAAGGAAAGGGTGTACCATGCATGTTAATAAGAAAGCAGCTGAGAGCTAACAAGAATCTCATTGTTGATGTCAGGTTCAAAACATATGCTTAAAGTGAAGCAGTAAGAGCAGTGGAAAGATATAATTGCAAGGTGAGAACAAGAGAAGAACAGAATATAGTTCTATGAAAATATATAAAAGTCTACCAAGTTTTTGGATGATCAACACTCAAAGCATCATGTTGCCTACTTGTAAAAAAAATATTAAGATCCTCAAGCATCCATAAGGAGGCAATTATCAATGGAGCCATAACTCAAAATCTCATATATCTGTTACACATATTTCATTTGTGTCATTATGTATGTTATTTTCGAGTGTTAGAGTCGAGTCGTAGTTACAACTAATTAGAGTCGTCGTATTTTAGAACTTTGTATTTCACACATCTATTTCTATTTTGGGGTTATTTACACCTCTACCATCTTATGAGGTTATAAATAGAGCCCTTGGGTCATTGTATGGGATATGAATGAAAGAATCAAAATTTTCAATTCTCTCTCTAAGTTTTCATCTCTTTCTAGTTCTCTCTTCTGCCCCGAATTCTATCGTTAGGGTTGAGCGCTCCCCTTCTTTGTCTTCCTTCGCATTCTCCCCGAGTTAAGCTAGGCTCCCCTTGTATCTCCCCTCCTCTGCCACCTTTGAAGAAACCCCGAAGTAGACCCATAACAACTTGGTATCGGAACATTTGGTCCTCCTCACTCTCCCAAACAACCCTGACGGGCCTTCTTAGTCACGGTTCGAGATTGCTCCACAACTTTCCTTGGATCCCCGCACCACTTCCGCAACCATAGTCGATTCCCTTCGATGCGATCCCTTTCCAGAATGGCTCACGGTAGTCACATGCCGACAACCAGGCCGATTTAACATCTTCTGCACCAGCAACCGTACTTCCACTGCCAACACTGCCCCATCTTCGCGCCCACAATTTGATCTCCTAGCTTTCGTCAATCCTATGGCGACATCTTCAGTCGACCGAGCTTCTGCGAGTTCTCTTCAGCCGATCTTGGTTCCTCCTTCTAACAGTCGAGTTCTTCCGCACCAGCAACCGCCGCACATCCCCCTTCAACCCTGCCGCATATTTCACAACCGCAGTTTGCACTCTCAGCTTTCGTCAATCTCGCCGCAACATCTTCAGTTGATCGAGCTTTTATCTTCTCTCCCTAGCCAACCTTGCTTCCTCCTTCGAACAGCCGAGCTCTTCCACAACAACAATAGTCGCACTTAACACCCCAACCTAGTTTAACAACAAATCAGCAATCTGGTCGGGTCCTGTGATAAAAAGTAAACTAAGTAACGGTAATAAAACTGATACATAACAGACATAAATAAAAGTACTAAAAGAAAACTTACAGCGGAAGTAAGATAAACAGTTAAGGGTAAAGAAGGGAACCTCAAATATGATTCACAGAACTATAAAATCTGAATCACTGAAAGCTTACATAATGTCTGTCACATTGAAAACATTAGACAATTTCAGTACATAAAATCCAAAGAACAAGTACAACTACTGAACTGAAATACAACTGAAAGAAAAGACAACCTAAAGTGAAGAACTGTGACGCTTATCCTAAGCGTAGCACCCACTGCTGACCTCTGTAACGAAAAAGTCCAAAGACAGGTCTTATGTGTCGTGACGACGCCAATTATCTTCTTCGTATTTTCAAATTATGTCAATGTTATTGTGTGTATTATTGTTATTGTTCTGTGCCCATTGTCGTAAGCCCAAATGAGGGGTGTATTTGTGATTTTAAATAGGGCCCGGTTGGACCAAAACGTTAAGCAAGAAAATTAGAAATGAATTTCCTCTCTCTCTCTCTAAGTCACGGAAAGGGGTCGTATTCGCCCTAGCCGCATCCCGCGCCGGACAACTCTCCTGATCGATGCCGCCTCTTCTCCCCCTCAGCCAGTTACGCGATCCAGGGGGAAGACCCACAACAAACTTATATCAAAGCGAGGTTTGGTCCTGCTATCCAGGGAAACCCACTCGGCAATCTTGTGAACCTCAAACAAGACGTCTCCATCGACTTCTACCTCGAACAATTTCAGATTCTACTGTCCAGAGCAAAGTCTGTCCTACCGGAGCAAAAAATTCCTCTCTCCACAACCCGCCTCCATGAGTGATTTCATTGGGATGTGGAATTCCTTCTGCCACGTGATCGCAACGCAGCTATAAGCCTCGCCAAAGCCTGTGAACAGTGACTACTTCTCGATCCTCCGCCTTTAGGACCTCGCGGCCATCAGGGCACTTACTCTCTAGCTAGCTTGCCTGATAAGGCTCCTTTCCGGGACGCTACACTACGGCTTACAGTTCGCCGCTGTTTGTCCCGCACCGAGATGGCTGAGTGTCGCGAAAAAGGCCATCGATGCAAACGTTTATTTTGGCTCAAAGTAGATGATCCTCCCGATGATGACGCGACCGATGGCGCGGACACTGCAAGACCCTTTGAACCAGCTTGAGGGCAAGCTGTCTTCGAACAAGGACGACGATGTTATGTGGCGTGACGATTATATCAGAGAAAACAATTGTACTTTCTGAATTTCAAAGTGTTTTTAGGGTGAAAAATAATTTCGAGCCTGTATACCTCTGAAATTGGAGCAAAACGCCATCTCTGTGATATTAGGGTGACAATTATATCGATGCAGATGTTATCCTTTTACTCCAAATCGTTAATTGGAGGCTAAAGTTTGTTACCCCGTCACTAAATCAGAGAAAATACCATGTAAAAAATTGGTGCAGCAAAGAAATCCCTTGTTAAAAAATTAGGGCGACAAAACCCTAGTCCATTTAAGACTCCTTTCGCCTAATTAGGTCAAGTGGGCTCCATCAAGCTGACTTGTAGTGTGATTGACATGAATAGAAGGCATCAATTTGATCATTACGAACTGTAAGTAGGTCAATTTGACAATTATGGATGGTATCATATAGGTCATGGTATCTAGTGGAGGGAGACGTAATGACGAAGGGAGGAGGGATAAAGGAAAGGCAAAGGCCACGGAGAGTTCTTATCGCTTCTTTTGCATATTCCCTTTTGCTCTCAATTAATGTTAATGTGCTTATTATTACTAAACTAAAATTGCCTTATGATTTAAAGAGTTTTAATAATAATGTGAATAAGTTAGGAAACATAAAGGAAAAGCAAAGTTAAAATGAGCTATGTTAAGGGTGTACCCAACTAGTGAAGGTGGGGTGAATGTCCTCCCAACGTACAATGAAATGAAAGCAAATGTGCGAATAAGAAAAGGCACGTAAAAGATTTATATGTGTGCGAATATAAAAAGGCACAGATAAATATAATAGCGCGCTATATAAATGTAAAGAAATGCAGAATGTGTCATAAACATTGTCTGATAACAAAATAAATAAATGACGAGAAAAGGTTAGGAACATATGTACCAAATGTGAATACAAATGTATGCATGAAAATAGAATACAAAGGTGAATTGTATGTATGCAAAATAAAGGAGAGTTTTAAAAGGAAATGTGTGCAACAAATGATAGGATAATAACCAAAAGAAATAGGAAGAAGAAAACGAACAAGAGGCGACGAGATAACAAGACAATACGAAATAACAATATAAATAAAACATCAAAAGTAACCAAGGGAACATTAAAAATTCATTTAGTCATTTGACTATAAGAAAATGTAAATAAAACCGGGCAAAGAGGAGGCCACTCCCGCCAGTAATAGGCCCCTTTCCCGCCAGGAGAAAAAGTACAAACTGTGGATCGACGTCGTCACCGCCGTTTTTGGTGTACTGGATTCGCACAAAGCTGGGTATCGTGATCCTGACTGCCCGCATGAGGAGTTCCAATTCTGCTTCTAGTAGTGTCATGTAGTATGGTGTCATGTAGTGTAGTTTTTGATCTATTGTTCATGGTCACGTATTGTTGTAGTCATGTGATTCACTCTTACATGTACTACAGATTTGAAATACCCATCTTTTGTATACATATATGTTGGGTTATTTGTTGACTTTATGATGTACTGTATTTGTTACATAAATAAATAAAATATTTATTTTCCTGCACTTTTCTTTTGTACTATGTCATGCAATTACGATCATTGAATGTTCATATATCTGGCGCCTCTGATGATATAAGTAATATAAAAATTGTGATGGTAGCCTAGAAAGTACAGATCGGCGGAGGCGGAACGAGCACGCGGAAGACAGGAGACGCGAGTACGTAGAGGGGAACGACGAAATCCCTAGATTGGCTCCGATACCATGATAGGAAATATGGAATTTGATGCCTCTATTCACAGAATAATGGTAATATATGCATGTACAGGAGAGGGTGCTCACAACACCAAAGGTGAGTCAAAGCTAACTCTACCACATATGATGACACTATATCTAACAAGGGTCACTTCAAGTGTTAATAATATCAACATAAACAAGAAGGATACAATCATATTTTGGCAAGTATTAAATTGAAATTATAATGAAGGCATAAACTTCACGTGAGTTATCACAAAAAATTGCAAATAATGCTAACCAAATGAGCAAGCTAATTTTTCTTCCAATAGGAGATTAGGACGGCCGCTCATTAATATGTGCATGTGAATACATCATGCAAGTCACAATTAGTCTCAAGAGCAAACCCACCAACATAGCAAAACATCCTTAAGAATATAAGCGCTCATGTCCATGCAACAATGTTGAAATCAATAACACCAACAAATAAAACTCAAGAGTGTGGGGTCATAGGCGTGGGCGGGGATATCGATGATCGTCGAGATGGAGGTGGCTATCAGGAGAGATTATAAGTGTTGTATGGTAGCTGTCGAGGAAAGATTGGGCGGTTTGTGGAATGGATTGGTAGGGAAGGGTGTAGTAGGGATTCAACTAGGGTTCGGAAGGTTTTAGGGGCTGTGGTGAAGGTCCGCCAGACCTTGGGAAGGCCTAGAAGTAGACAGCTCTGGAGGATGTGGGACTGGAGAGGTCTGGCTGCTTCTGGGAGTGAGTTTGGGGGGTCTCTGCTGCAGGAAGGGAGTTTGGAGGAGCAGGTTGTTAGGATTTAGGAGGACAGAGTTTGTTGGCTCTATGGAGTGGACTGCAAGGTTGGGTGGCTGTTAAGGCTTTGTTTGGCGGGGCGTTTTAAGAGCAGCATGCCGCAGATTCTAAATCAGTCGCGCCAAACAAAAATTTAACTCGAGCGGTGGAATCCGCCGCCGCTCTGAAATCGTGAAAAATGAGTGATTTGGAGTCGCAAATTTTTTTCACGACTCCAAAAAACGCAGAGCATTCCCGATCGTCTCCTTCCCCAAAACATCGCGCTTCTCTCTCCCTCTCCTCCTGGTTCTTCTTCCCCAAACCACCGCCCTACCATCTCCCTCTCCTCCGAGTTATCCTTCTCCAAATCATTGCACTCCCGACTCCCTCTCCTACCGGAGCCGTGAAGACCCTCAGCTTGGCTGCTGTCTTCCATCTCCCCGCTGGAATAACCCAGTCTGCTGCATTTCCGTCTCTTTCCACCATAGCAACCGTGGCCTCGAACCCGCATTTCCGTCTCTCTTCCCGATCGTCTCTTTCTCCAAATCAATTTCTAACATTTCCGTCTCTTTTAACCCTTGCTTCCAGTACTCCTACAGCAGCTCCAATTTTCCTGATTTGGAGTCACTAATGGCATTAACCCATTCACCATAGCATTGTTTTATTGTTTTGTTTTTTGGTTAGGCATCTCTTTCCCTATTCATGAAGACGAAGAAATATTTAACTCTTTGTAAGACCCAAGCCATCAGAGAAATGTCGGAAGGAGGGTAAAATTCCAAGCAGCACTGCAAACGCTGTTCCTCCAAACAGTCTCACAGATTCTGCCACCATTCTGCAAAACAGCTGATTATTCCACCATTGCTTATCACCACTGCTTTTCCAGTCGCTGCAGCCGCGCCAAACAGAGCCTAAGTGGGGTGGCAGGCTGCTGTATGAAGGAGTAACGGTATGCCTGCTGTGGATGGAATCCAGCTAGTGCATTGAGGGGGGAAAATAAAAACAGTTGCTTCTGTAGGGAAGTAAACCGGTAGGGATTAAGGGCTAATGTGGGGAAGCAAGGAAAATGCAAGGATACAAAGGAACATGCCGAGGAGTCGGTGCCTTGAGGTTTAATGGAGTTGGAACCCCGACAGATCGTCCGATTACGGGGGGAAATGCAACACCATCATCGCAACAACTGTATAATATTGGTTTGGCCAGGCACCACAGCATACTCGCATCACAATAGAGTATCAAAGCAAGGTACGGAAAGACAAATCTAAGCACAACTAACTCTAACAGCCAACAGAAGTAAAAACTACCAAATGAAAGTGTCCACAAGACTAGAATGATACAAAAGTCATTGGACTTAAGGCCTACGCAATAACATGTTCATATATTAAAAACATACTTCCTATTTTACCTTAGCACGCAAGCCGGAACAACAATTAAAGGAAGTACAAAAGACAAGGGAAAACATTTCATAATGCTATTTTCTTTTTGGCATTTTAAGCGGGCCAGCACGCGGCTGCTTCTAATCCATGCCCTACAACCAAACACCAAGGGAGAGTAAATGAGGGTCAGCTATGAGCAGATCACAAACCGTGTACTAACCTCACTCATCCCGTCCGGCCTAGCGGACCCCGGAAAGCTACATCACCCAATAACAAAAACATCAACAAGCAAATCACAAGCTATATCCTAGGTGTCGCATGCATCAATCATGTTCTTTATGTAAAGCATCGAAAGAAGGGGCAGACAATGCAATCATGTATGCAATCGAGTATCAACCATAGATGACAACCACGTAACACACAAGGCATCGACTTGCGTGTACCAAGATCTCATAATCAATAATGAGTATGACGGCAATATACTCACATATAGACCCAACAACTAATACCATTTTTTTATAATCATTCTAACCAAGTACGTCGGTAACATGTATAAAGATCCAACGCCTTCTCGGAGGAATTATACATAAAGACCTAAGGACGATATGTTTTTCAAAACTCAGTGAGCGTTAACATATAAAGAATCGTGGCCAATTTTATGGCGGCATTATATGTAGACTCAAACATGAAGCTCTCTCCAAAGAGACTAATCAAGATCACAAGCAATCACAAAGCTATCACATCAGAAAGCTAGGGGTTTCGGGTGCACCACATGCCCTAAATCCAACACCGTGAACTCTCACGAAACACAAACATTATAACAACGTTATGGCCGCATTCACATCTCTAACAAAATTCCTTCATGCAACTTCAAGAATCATCACCGAGTCAGGCCACCGACCATTATTTGGCTTCACCCAAAATGCCTAACTAGAAATTGAAATTGAGTAATCTAATGCAATCATGTCAGGATAGCAATCCCATGGCCCGGTGATTCACAATGAACTGTGGCTACCCCAATCCCTCTAATTTGAGGCACCGGATGCAACCATTTCCAACATTGCAAGAAAACCAAATAAGGAATGCAAAACGTAATCTAAAACCGAGAGGAGAGAGATTGTTCTCTTCCTCGCCATGAAAATCCATGCACAAATGGCTGGAGAACGACCGTGGAAGACCGATCTATCTGCTGACAGTAACAATTCTCTGTTTAGAGTCAGAGAGCTCTGACAACCTCCACTTCTTCCCTCTCCAGCTCTTCTTCCTCTCCTCTTTCACGACCTAAGTGAGAGAAATATTTTTGAAAGTGAGGACTTGGATCACTCAAATTCGACCTAAAGTCCCCTCGCAAAAACTCCTAGCCATTAGATCTTAAAATCCTCAGTTCAATGGCTAAAATCGGATTACAAAAAGAAACAGCCTGAAACTTGCTCTCTGCCTAAACTTAGAGTCAATGAACGATCGACCTGTTGGTCAGCAATCGTTGATCAGCCACCCAATCAGTGGTCGACAATCAACCTATCAATCGGCGATCATAGACCGGCCACTGAATCAACGGTCAACGATTGTCGATCGACCTCCGATCAGCTGTAAATGATAGACCTATCGGTCTGTGATCGCTGGTCAACCACCTAATCCCTGGCCAATGATCGAGTCCACAGAGGACATCCATGCGTGAACACATTTCAAACATAGATAATGAGATGTTACAAAGAATGTCTCCAAAATTTGCAATGACTATAAAACCAGCCTACCTCATCTATTTATAATAAAACAAGCTTAAGGCAACTACCTTGACCAAATATGTTTGGACACACACGATGGTTGTTCGGTGTCCAAATAAAACACTATAAAATATGTATATGTTCAAACATCGCTTTGGACGCAACCGCAGACTCAAATCACACGTCTGGCTATGCCAACTCCAATGATTATGCGACAATGGAGGGCATGCAGAGCTCAGTGGGCTATAGTGACAAAGAAAGCAGTGTCATCGAAGGGAACACGGTTCTGCACTAGATCATTCGTTGGGATACTTAAGAGTTTACTAACGCAGAAGACAGATATAGGATCATCATCTGTACGATACGCAGTTGCGTCTCGATCGAGGACGTGATATTTATGTTTTTTTTACTTCTAATTTAGTGGTTTTGGCAAACATAATAATCAGAGGATTAGGATTACTCAAAATGTTTGGTCTAGATTATTTACTCTATAAATACATGCATAAGGGTTCAACCAAAGCTATCAAAAGTTTTGAGAGATTTCAAAGAGCCACTTGATCATTCCACGATGCTAAAACCCTAGGTGTTGAAGCCTAGAAATTTTACCATCGTTGCCCCTACCTCCTCCATCTGCAGGCTCCCTGGCTTGGCCACCGCCACCTCACAGTATCATTTTCTTCACGTGATTCCCTCTACATGGCTACCCGAACATAGTTGCACTCCCCCTTCCACCAACTGACACTACGCCGTGATCGCAACTCCTCTCAGTGCCTATCTTCCCTTGCTTGCACCTCCCAAGAATCAGCCAGTCCCTCTAATCCCAACTAGCCACCTTTCCCCCACCATCACTAATCTCATTCCCAACAGGACAACCCCCCCCCCCCCACCACACCGCTCCTGCCCTTGTCACCATAGAGTTGCTTCCTACAACCTCATTGTGTCGTCGTCGTGTCTTACATTGTTGAGAACTGCAGAATTTTCATTGTTACACCATATCCACATGTGAGTCTTTACATTTTGAGTATCTTATTTCGTGTTATTGTATTGATTGATCTTACCTAATTAAAGATACAATCAACCAGGCCCTATTCTCCTAACTAGAGGTGCGAAAAAGGCCTGTCGGGACCAGGCCGGGATTGGACTCACTGGGCCCGAGCCTTTCTGTTGTTGGGCCCTGCTCAAACCGGACACGTGCCTCACCAAAACAAGGGGCCTGTTAACCCACCTAACCGGGCCCAAACAAGCCCCGAAAAGCGGCAGTTAGCTGCTGCCAATTGCCACGGCAACAAGCTACTGTCGTGGTAACACCCAGCATTTATATATAAATACTAGGGTTGCCCGACATTTATATTTAAATGTTGGGGTCTCTCGGTATTTATATTTAAATGATGGGGTCGCCCAACATTTATATTTAAATGTTGCGAAGCTAGCATTTACATTTAAATGTTGCTAGCCCAACATTTAAAGAACCGGGCCGAGTGCCCGGGCGGACTTCGGTCTGGTCCGAGCACTAGGACGGGCCCTGGCTAAATAAGGGTGTCATGGGAACCCCCTTAGGCCTGGCTCATTCCTAACCGGGTAGACCCGAGCGGGGGAGGGGGTGGGGGGCTCAAGCCAATTAAATAAAGAAGTTTTTGTCAGTAGCGGCACATTCAACTAAATCATCTCGCCAAGCACAAACTTTAACCTGAAAGTGTTTCATTAAAATTAATGTTCTTTATCATGGTTATGTGCAATATTTATTATCATCATTATTATGTGCAATCTCTTTTAATTGTTCTTGTGTGCATCGCAACATTCATAGTTACTAGGTGTGTCTCACAAGCCATTTCACTATTAGGCGATGCGGGGCGGAGACGTGGACCTGCAATGGAGGACGAGTTTTGGGCCCCTATGGGGCTGATTGACGACTTACCATATATGTTGTGCCTGGATAGATGATCTGACTCCGAGGATGCGTCCGGATGCGCATTGAGAATCGATTTCATGTATCACTTTATTATTTTTGAATTTTATTTTTTGTATTTGAGTGGCATCATCTCCGGTCAATCATAGTCGTCGATGGTGGGATACTCTAATTCTCTTATTATGATAAATAGGATATTAGTGGGCTGATTGGAGGCATTGCAAAATTTGGAGAAGAGTATTCCCGGATTCTCGCGATCCCTCTACGGTGCCGGCTCCGTGGAACCCTAGGTTATGACTCATAGGTGTGATCCCAAAGTCTTCCCCTAACCCTGGGCCACTTTTCTCCCCCCTCCAAATCCTTGTTCAGTCGCCTCCCAACCCTCTAACCAGCGGCTTGTTTGCTGGTCCCCCCCCCCAATTCCAGTCGACCAACCCTCTTAAAGCCCACCGTCGGCTGCCCCTCCTAAACCCCTCCCAACAAGCCGCCGCCAAGCCTCCTCCCTCTCATTGCCTGCCGCCTCTCCTCCACCCCTCTAGACGCCAGCACCCCTCTTTTACCTACAACCATCACTCCTTATCAAACCCTAATTTCCCTTGCCGCAAACCCTCCTATTCGTGGAACCACCTCCAATCAGCCCACCCAATCTAGATCTGAATTGTTCAGCCCTGATCCGCTATTTCCTCTCACCCTCCCCTCAATCCCTAGCCCGGATCCGCTCGTAAACACTGGATCCACCCTTCCCTCGCCTGGATCTACCCATACGACGCCGGATCTACTCATTTCTGGTCTGTTTCCACCTTTCACCACCAAGGACAGACATCTGAGTCGTTCTCCTCACTTCAACACGAATCGATTATATTAGGGATGATTATTATGAGAGAGATCTCGAGTGGCAGTTTCGTACTAATGCCCCTTCTCTTGACTGCTCATCAGGACCCGAGTCGTTCAGTTATTGGCTCGTGGATATGGAGTATTACCTCGATCATTTTGAGTTATTCGATGAGTGTCACAACAAGTTTGCAAAACTTAGATTTTTAGATCAGGCGAGATCATATTGGTCTAGCATTGAGAGGAACCGCGAGCGAGATCGTCTTCATCGCATCATTAATTGGGTGGATATGAAGCGAATATTGTGTAAGAGGTATCTGTCTTCGCCGTATCAGAGTCGTTTGCTCGAGCAATTATTTTCCCTTAAGCAAAGATTCATGTCCGTCGCTGAGTACATGGACCGTTTTGATGAGTTAGTTGAGAGAAGTGATATCTAAGAGGACCCAGCCATGACTACTTCCCGAATTTGGTCTAGACTTCGATCTGACATGCCTGCTGAGGTGGTTTATCATAGCTCGAAGTCCCTCGAGCAGACATATCAGCTCGCCCTTCATTATGAACATTTTTTGAGATCAGCAAGAGATGGTCGATTGTGTTCTCACCTTGACCTCCACAGTACGGCTCCCTCTCACACCTAGGTCACCACTTTGCCAACCATTGTTCCGTTAGACATGATAAAAATGACACTCGATATGGATTTGTTTCAACCCAGTAAGGTGTGTGGTCCGATAAATGGTCTGTCACTTGTTTCTGACCCGTCTCTTGTGACCTCGACTGAGAGTGAGTCTAAGCAACCTATTGAGTCTACTGTTGCGTCCCTCACCTACACCCCCTCTTCGGTCATGTCCTGGGTTAGTTAGCACCCCTTCCTAGACTCATTTCTTGACACCACGGCGACAGACCCATTTTTGAGAGTAGGTATATGTCCCTCTCCCTTTGTCATTGCTCTAAGTCATATCATGACCGGGAGCCCAGAGCCTGGGGTTGAGCTCGTAGTGTTTATGTCACCCACTCACGGAGGCACTACCCCTTATGGGGGTACTCATCAGGAGGAACTCATGTATGAGTATCGATTTATTGACACCTCTTCTATTATCGTCTATGGCCTTGCCCCAGAGGATGATATTATGTGGAGCATCGAGTATTTACGGCCTTCATCGAGTAAAAGTGAGCATAGCTCTGACATTTTGGGATCCTATCTTGTGACACATCGCACTCTCGATGAGTTTTAGGACATACCACATGATGGCCCATCAGACAAGTTCTTTATTTTTTGGGACACTTATCACACTATAGAGTCAAGTCTTCTAGTCGGTGTACATGATTTTCACTCAGGTGGTCATCGCATTCACGAAGACTTTTCATACGTACCTCCTGGAGAGCACCTTGATGTGTCACCTTGTCTGAGAGACATTCGGCTCTTTACGAGTTCGTATTTGAGTATGGATGTCTCACACGGTCACTTGAACACTCGTCACACACTGGATGAGTTTTTCTACACTCCACCAAAAAATTCTTCTGATAGGCCACCTCCTTTTGTAGACTTCCAGTTCATTGTCAGACTGCCTCATAGAGAGCGTGTTGTATTTGTCGTGTTTCATTTGCATAAGTCTGTTGAGTCGTTCCTTCATCATTTGCATGTGTATGTTGATTTGTTTGTTCATCGTTTGCATGTGTGACATGAGTCGGTCCAACAGAAAATCAATATTGGTAATAAATTATATAAATCGCATGTGGATGTTCATTGGCAAGGACAGGTAATTCATGAAGATGAGCATATGATGGGGAGAATCAGAGTTGTGAGGCTCTGTATGAGGCCGGCTAAATTTTGAGCATTGCGCGAATGGATCCTTATATAACCATGAGATGGGTTGAAGCAAATATCTATGGTTTTGACATCCCTGGAAGTATGGGTATCCATCTGATGCTTAATGTTGAAGATCTGACACCATACCACAAGCCTCGCGAGTATATGGACTCAAGCAGCAGGGACTCCGAGCCGCCCACACCTCCACTCTTGTAGTCTTACCACCCTCATAGTCCGCTCGCGTCTGATGGCCAGCATAGTTCACCCATTTTTGACCACCACCCACCTGGGGACTCGTCTTCTTTGGGTCCACCTAGGGAACCGCCTATCGTACCGGGATCCACCACTCGTGAGTTGAGCGCTGAGAGCATTCGGAGACCAGCTTCCACTTGTACGTTCCCACTACAGCATTGATAACACCTATGTTGAGATTATATTAGCCAGCATGACACGTGTGTGTGGGACCGCATGTTTGGGCCTTCCCCATCGCGTTCCAGGTCTGGGTGTTGACCCCGGTGGGCCCCCTTGAGTGGCGGAATATCCCCGCGGTCATGTGGTTGGGGTTAATCCCACACCGCTTGCAGACTTCTCCCCTTTGTGTTCATGTACCCCGCCACCCTTCATCTCAACACCTGGGTTTTGAGATGAACTAATGGGTTGGCGGGTTCTAACTTGGTATCAGAGGAGGTTGTCATGCTGCGGGGGTGTGTTGAGATTATATTAGCCAGCATGACACGTGTGTGTGGGACCGCATGTTTGGGCTTTCCCCATCGCGTTCCAGGTCTGGGTGTTGACCCCGGTGGGCCCCCTTGTGTGGCGGAATATCCCCGCGGTCATGTGGTTGGGGTTAATCTCACACCGCCTGCAGACTTCTCCCCTTTGTGTTCATGTACCCCGCCACCCTTCATCTCAACACCTGGGTTTTGAGATGAACTAATGGGTTGGCGGGTTCTAACTACCTAGATACTACCAGCAAAGCATGATCGAATTACCGTAGACTTCGACTTCAATACGACCGTCTTGATTCATCGGAGATGGAAGCTTTTCAGTCCAGAGGAGTTGATTGGCGAGGATACTTTCCCAGCGACGACACTTGGACGACTTCTGGTGGACCTCATCGAGTCTTACCTGGGATACAACGAGAAAATTTTAATCATTATTTATCGGGAGATGAATTCTTTCAAGTCGGGGAGAATGATGTAGAGCAGAGAAGTGGACTTGCAGCGGAACACGAGTTTTGGGCTCGCTCGTGGTTGATTGGCGACTTACCATATATGGCATGCCGGATCGATGATCTGACCCCGCAGATGCGTACGGATGCGCGTTGCCGCCGTTGCGAATCGATTTCATATATCGCTTTGTTATTTTTGCATTTTATTTAATGTATTTGAGTGGCCCCACTTCCACCCAATCACAGACGTCGATGGTAGGAAGTCCTAATTCTCTTATTATTATAAATAGGATGTTAGTGGGTTGAATGGAGGCATTGCAGAATTTGGAGAAGATTGTTTCTGGATTCCCGTGATCCCTCTACGACGCCGTCTTCGTGGAACCCTATATGATGACTCCTAGGTATGTATCTCCCTCCACAAGTCCTCCTCTAACCCTAGGCCTCTTTTCTCCCTCTCCAAATCCCTATTCAGCTACCTCCCAGTCCTCTAACCAGCGGCCTGTTTGCTGGTACCCCCCCCCCCCCCTTCTATTCCAGCCAATCAACCCTCTTCAAGCCCACCGTCGGTCGCCCCTCCTAGACCCCTCCCAGCCCGCCGCCGCCAAGTCTCATCATCCCTCTCACCGCCGCCAAGTCTCATCATCCCTCGCACGGCCAGAATTTGGAGAAGATTATTTCTTGTGATTAAAATATTTTTTGCTGAATTTTGATTAATCCGTCGGATTTTGCATAGCATGTAGGGTTAGGTCGCCGATTACCTGCCGTCTATAGATTAGTCATGCATCATTAGGATTCTAGTAAGCCATCACCATCAAGACCCCCTACCTTATCTTACATCAAATTTGATTTTTAAGCCCAAGGTTAGGGTCACGTTTATACTGCATAATGATAAAGTATACAAGACAACCATGATGGATAAAAATCACGCCAACGATCAAACAACCAATTTGACTGCCATCATGTCTGATAGCGGCTTCCAAAAAATTATGACTAATCGTTTCAATCAGATGGACGGACAATTTGGGAGTATAAGAGATGAAGTAAGAGCCCTAATCGGGGTTGATAGCATACCCCTCGATGTAGTTCTTGTTATACCACATGTTATCATCGAGAGCCTGTTAGGGCTCATATTAATAGTTCGAACCAACTTTGCAATGTCTTAAAATCTACATTAATAAAACTTAATATAATTTCCAAAGTTCAATTAAGGTCAGAAATGATGTTGTCATCATCCGATCTAGGTACACTTATTTGATGTCTAGTTGAAAATTTTACGATTTGGATTTAGGCATGATTTAGCGTTTCCAAGAGCGTTTAGTGGTAACATAACATAATTTTCTAATGCAATGGTATTTTTGTAATTATAAAAAACATAGATATCACTTATATTTATATGTTAGAGTTAGTAGTATTTTAGTATTGTTGAATTTAGTCTCACAGCGCCTATCGGTTTTGGGTGTCTTGTTGTTTCTCCTATATTATGCCCCTTTGAGGAAGGATAAAATTGCACCTTGCATTTTTCTCTACATGGTATCAGAGGTAGGTTCTGAAATCTAAAATAATTTTTCACGAGATTTCGTGTCCGCTACTGCTCTCCCCCCCCCCCCGACCCGTGCTTCCGTTTCCGCGAATTGCTAGGGCTCACGCCCACCGCTCCCGCTCCTGTCGACGAGTCGATCGATGATCCTGTCGACAGGAGCGGATCCGATTCCGCCATTGCTGCAGTGTGCTACTTCCGCCTGCGTCATCGACAGCTCTGTCTGCGTCACGACACCAGATCTCGTCGACTGCTTCTGCCAGCCTCTCTCCTGTCAAGCGGCATTCTGGCCGTGCTTCCAGCTTCTCCCGTCGAGCTCTTTTCTTCTCTTCTTCTTCTCTTGATGCACCTGGCGCAGGTCTTGTCAGCGTCGGATCCCACCGATCCTGTCGACTCCCCTCTGCATCTTGTCAGAAATCTCGGCGTCTTCTTCCTTGGCGTCTTCTTCCATCCTGGCATCTTCTTCCTCGCTGGTCATCATCAGCAACCCTGCCAGAGCTTGTTACTGCTCCTCTATGGATCTTGTCCCCTCTGCGTGTCACTAGGGCTTCGTCCCACTTCTCCCATCAAGGTCTCCGTTCCCCGCCTGCTCCAACATCTTCTTCAGCTATCGTAGGCTGCTCCGGGCCCGCCGCTGCTGCCTCCGGACGTCGTATCCCTCCAGATGGCTCCTTCCATTATTGCATTGACTGGAGCTCCTCCCGTCCATCCTGTTGCCAGAAGGACCTGTTGATGCACTCTTCCTAGTGTTGAGATTCTGCATTTGCCTCTCCAGATTTACTTCTCTTAACTTCCTGCCGAGATCTGATGGTCGTGCCTTGCTGCTGCTGCGCATAAGCCTCTTCTTCTTCCCGGTCTAGCTTTTCTGTAGCTACTTCTTCTTTAAGTTGTTTGTGATTGTTGTGTTGTTGTTTGTGTCTATTTACGATTTCGGTCTTCTTCCACGTGATATGGGTTCATGTACCCGACGAGGGTCCCACACGTGCACGTGGTCTACGTGAGGGGGAGTGTTTGTGATAACGACGACTCGGATGTCTCTTTCCCGACTCCTACCTTAGTCACACATGACCCCCAAGTTGATTTCGTCTGTTGTTTGTATCTCCCCGTCTTTTTCTTCGCTTTGTGGAAGGAATGGTTTGGCATTCTTGGTTGACCTAGTTTTAGCTCCGGGCGTATCCAGCGTGATCATGGTCGGTTTGTGGACCAACGACAGGTGGCCTTTGCCCGATTGTAGTATCCCCGGTGACACGGGGTTGGGCCTCGGTGGCTGCTGTTTTGTCCCATGTTGTCAACCTTCTTTTACCTTCCATTTTATGTTGTGTTCAAGTTGTAGGATTCCCCTCCATCTTGAGGGGGAGTGTTAAAGTTAGTAGTATTTTAATATTGTTGAGTTTAGTCTCACACTGTCTATCAGTGTTGGGTGTCTTGTTGTTTCTCATATATTATGCCTCTTTGAGAAGGAATAAATTTGCACCTTTCATTTCTCTCCATTATACATATATGAAGTTCTTATCATTTGGTACGACCAATCTCATATTTAAGATATGCATACGTCTTGCATATACACGCTCGATCAACCGTTCTCCCTACGCGAGAGCATTCCCTGAGATGCAAAAACCTTTAGGCTCCGTTCGTTTCGCATGAATTAAGATGTAGGAATTGGAATTGACTTCAATTCCAATTCTCATAGAAATTGGAATTGAAGTCAATTCCAATTCTGCCGTTCGGCTAAATGCAGGAATTCTATCATGAGAATTGGAATTAGTAATTTCACTGTTCGGCTTCATATAAGAATTTTCTGTCCAAACGTGCATTTTTTGCCCCGGAGCACATTTTTTTGCCCGGGCGCATATTTTTTGCATGGGAGCGCAATTTTCGTCCGGGCGAGCATTTTTCGCCAGGACACAGTTTTCGCACGGCCGCAGATTTTTTCGCACGGCCGCACATTTTTTCACTGCGAAAAATTCACGCCCGCCGGTCGAAAAATGCGCACCCGGGCGAAAAATGTGTGCGCAGGCGAAAAAATCGGGACCGAGCGAAAAATTCGCGCCCGAGCAAAAAAATCGAGCACAACCAGAAAATACGCGATCGGGCAAAAAATTCGTGTCCGTGGAAAAATTGCGCGCTCGGGTGAATATTGCGAGCACGGACAAAAATGCGCGCCCGGACGAAAAATGCGTGCTCGGACGAAAAAAGCGCAACCAGACGAAAAATGGGTGCTCGGGAGGAAAAATGGGCGTCAGGACGAAAAATGCACGCCCGCGCGAAAAATGCCCGCCTGGGCGAAAAAGCGCGCCCGGGCGAAAAAAACGCGCCCGCGACGAAAAATGCGCGCTCGGGCCGAAAAATTCGCGCCCGGCCGAAAAATTCGCTTCAAGGAGAAAAATTCGCGCACGGGCGAAAATTTTGCATCGTGACGAAAATGCGCGCCCGAACGAAAAATATGCGCCCGAGCGAAAAATATGCGCTCGACCGAAAAATACGCGCTCGAGCGAAATATTCGCATCCGTGCGAAAAATGAGATCCCTGGCGAAAATACGTGCATTGGAAAAAAAATGCGTGCTCGGGCAAAAAATACGCGTCGGGGTGGGGGGGGATACGTGCCCTGACGGAAAATTCGCGCCCGAGCGAAAAATTCACGCATGGGCGAAATATTCGCTCTCGGGCGTAAAATTCGTTCCCGAGCATAAAATTCACTCCCGAGCGAAAAAAAATCGCGCTCATGCGAAAAATGCTCCCAGGCGAAAAATATGTATCCGGGGAAAAAATGCGCGCACGGGCGAAAAATGCGCTCCATGGCGAAAAATGGTTGTTGTGGCGGAAAAAAGCACGCCCGGCCGAAAAATGCGTGCTCTGGCGAAAAATGAGCTCCCGAGCAAAAAATTCGATCCCAGGCAGAAAATGTGCGCTTCATCGAAAAATTTGATCTTCGGCAAAAAATTCGGTCATGGGCGAACAACATTATTTGCGTTGATGTTTTTTTGAGAGAGTTAGGGACGCGCTGGTAGGGGTGGGAATCACGAATTCTTACCTCATGAGGTAAGAATTGAGGGAGACATGTTTCTTCTATAATCAATTCTCATGGGAATTGAAATGAATTCCAATTCCAATGTAATTTTATGACCGCCGAACAGTCACAATTGGAATTGGCAAATGAATGTCAATTCCAAAGGCCCAATTCCCGCTTAACGAACGGAGCCTTATAGATTATCTTATATTTCGTAACTAACTATGTAGTTGTTCATTATGTATTTCGTCATATATTGTACTTGTCCTGTAGTGAGGTTTGCATATATCAGGAGCCCATTATGTAGGGAGAGATTATCTTTGGAGTCTTAGTATCTTGGGCTTGCTTTGGAAAGAGAAGTGAATTGGAGGACCCAGCAGTCGGGTGCTTGGAGAGAGTTCGTTACCCAAATTTGTATCTTTAATTTCACACAATTTAAGTTATTGTTCGCGCATCTGAGGTGTTGGGCGCACCTGGTTGAGCCTCTGGATTGCAAAGGCGGGCGATGTAGCCCAAACGCGACTCGGTGCACGCCTTGCTGAGTCCCCAGGCGCCAAAAAATGTGCCCTGTACTTAAACGCAGTCCATGCTGGTCTAAAGTAAGCCGGTTTGGGTTTTCGGGCATTTCTTTCCCAATTTCCAAGCCCGTTAACCACATATTTCTCTGCCAATCTCTTTCTCCGCCGATCTCTAAATGTGGCGGCTCCTCTAGCCGATAAAGAAAACACTATGCCATTGCTCCTGCTTTCTAATCTCATTGGAAAGAAGCTCCAACTCCTCTCGCTCACTCCTCTTGCCGTAGCCGCCACTGTGTATGTCTAACTCCCCGGCCTAATTTTTTTCTACTAGTCCGAATTTTTTGCATAGTTCTAAGTTGTATTGAATTTGAAAATGAGCGGTTGTTGAAAGAAGAGGATAATTTCAGTTTCTATGAAGTATGTTGATATTAGAAGTCATTTATTAGTCAGTTAAAGGGATATTTTACTGGAACAAAATTCCAGACAGCAGTTTTTGATGTTTTCTTAGAAGTATGGAACAATTTTAAGTGTTTTTGTATTGGACAGCCACCTAATAGTCCTGCCGCACATTTACTTGCTTGTCTAATAAACCTATTTAAGTTGGGCTCTTGTAGAAATAATCACTTGATGTAATTGGGCCCTTGAATTAGATTTGTAATTGATGTAAAATGCTTGCTTTGTCTTTCAATATGTAACAACATATTCTTGCATCATTGCTTTATCAAGTTTGGCATGCCCACACTGTTATTTTAACTATTCTTGCATCATTGTTTTGTCTTTCAATAGATTAAACAAGTGATAACTGAGGACTAGAAGCAATCCACAATTTTGCATACATTACAGATTTAAAGCACTAAAAAAACTTTGCAATCACCCTATGGTATGCCATTTAGGATTACTCCTTTAATGAATATTTTATTTTAATGTTTTTCATGTGAGTTTTGTAGGTGTTCATCTGAGTTGCAATACTTATTTATCGTTGTTCAGTGAACTAAGATCACAGAACAGTTAACTGGAAGAGCAATTCAACAGTGAAATGAAAGCCCAGTTTACTAAAAAATAGTGAATTTGAAGTACTAAATTTCGAAGAACTGGCTCTTGTAAAATTTTATTTTATTTGTTTACACTTTACACTCATTCTTTATATTTGTAAAAAAGATTTAATAGGCTGAAATGGAAGCGAGTGTTTCAGGTTCATCCAGTGTCCAATCAAGGACTGATCCGAGCAGGAAGTATATGCGGCAAATATCTGCCACTAATAAAAATGGTCTGACATGCAATTTTTTTCAGAAGCTCACAAAAAGTGGAATTTATTGATCTAAGCAACACATCGTTAGGGGAATTAGAAATACTAAATCATGTCTCAAATACCCACAACATGTGCGCGCGGAAATTTAGTAGTTTATGAAAAAGAAAATGAGTGCAGGCAATACAGAAAAGCAAACATTCTCTTACTTTGTAGACATGGACACTTTTGGAAGCGATGAGCAGATGGATGAGATTGGAGTGAATATTCGTGAAAGTAGTGTGTCCAAAAAGCCTTGGACCAAAGGACCGATGGATGTTCACTTTGCACATAACATCGAGAAGAAGATGCAAAAAGGACCAACAAAAAATGACGCAAACTACTATTAACGAAGCGTGTAAGGAAGAACTTAGAGGGAGGGCTTGAAAGAGTAGAACTCAATGGATGAATGACACAACAATCCATTTTAATGTTGTAACTTAAACTAGTTTTGTAGTGATGTTTGAGATTGGACTACAATCACCCAGTTATCATGAGGTTCGTGTGCTTTTGTTGAATAATGACGTGAGGTAAAGGGTATGATGAAGAGTTGTGAGGATAAGTGGAGGTTGTATGGGTGTTCAATCATTGCCGACAAATGGACAGATAAGAAAAAAGAACTATGATAAATATTTTGGTGAATTCACCCAAAGGACCATTTTTTCTCGAATCTATTGATGCATTTGATTACTCGAAGACTGGAGAGAGAAAATTTGAATTGCTTGACAGAGTGGTGGAACGGGTTGGAGAGGCCAATGTTATTCAAGTTCTTAATGATAGTGCAAGCAACAATGTACTAGCAGATAACTAATTCGTAAATCATCATTATTTTTGTAAATTTAATCAAATATACTCCTTTTTACTTTTTTATTTACATGATATTAAATAGGAAAATTATTGGAAGAAAAAAAACCACATTTATATCGGACACCATGTGTTGCTCATTGCAATGACTTAATGTTGGAGGATATTGGGAAGATGTCTATTAGTAGAACATGATTAAGAGCTTTACAGGGCAAGTGGAGCTTGTATACCTGCTGTGACGAGGTTTGCGACTTTCTTTCTTACGCTTCAGCTCATTCACAGGCAGAAGAACAATCTAAGAAAGATGTTCACTTCACATGAATGGACATCGGTAAAAAAATGGGAGGTAAGCAGGTGCATGACATTATATTAATGATTTCTTTTTAGAGTACTCTTGTGTATATTTTGAGGATTTATGGACCTTTGGTTCGGGTACTAAGATTGGTAGATTGTTAGAAAATACTAACCATGGGTTATATCTATGAAGCTATGGATGGAGCAAAAGAGACAATCATTATATCTTTTATTGAGAAAGAGGAAAAATACAAAGATGTCCTGAAAATTATGAATAGAATATGGGAAAAACCGGCTTCATCAGTCATTGCATGCAGCAGCTAATTTTTTAAATTCAGAATTCTTCTATTCAAACCCTAATATTGTATTAGATGGAGAAGTTATAAGAGGTTTATACCAGATAACGCAAATGCTCATTACAAGTCATGGCGATCAAGATAGACCAACTAAATTTATATAGAAATATTGAATGATTATTTGGAATGCAATTTGCAATTCGGTATAGGAAAACAAAGCCCCAGGTAATTAAATTAGACATTTTTAAAACAAGCATTTTATTTATTAAAAATGCATGATTAATTTTTATATATTCATTATCTTAATAGCTGAATGGTGGCAATTTTATGGAGTTGATACTCTTAATCTAACTAAATATGTTATAAAATTTCTAAGTCTTAATTGCAGTGCATCTGGATATGAGTACAATTGGAGTTTTTTTGAACATATAAATAATTAAATTTAAGTTTGAAGATTAATATGTTGATGTAATAGTGTTTATTTGTTTATATTGCATGTTCATACCAAGAAAACAAATATGCTAGCTCAACGTTTAAATGATTTGGTATTTGTGAAATGCAATCGAGGGATGCGCCGCCGATATGATTCACGTGATCGTAAACGACAACAACGAAAGATTGATGGGCAGAATGGAAGAAGATGATGATGCTGAGCAGGATGAACAATTGGTTTTTGATGGCGAATTATTGACTTGGGGTGTAGTTTCTAGGGCCACTGGAGTAGAAGAGGACATCTATCGAATGTTCTTATTCAAAGGGAAAAATGTGATCCAAACAAGTGCAAACATAGTTGACAAGGAGAGCATTTTTAGATCGAGGGTTCTTAATCCAGTAATCCTTACAGATAATGTCGAGGATGAAGAAGCTGAGTATAATTAAGAAGAAGATTATAGTGATGAAGATGAAATGATTTATTCAGAGGATGAATAATTGATATAGAATGACGACGAGGCAGAGGGTTCAAAGTTTTTTGTTGCTTTTTTATTTTTATATATCACATTTTTATATAGTATGTTGTCTGACCATTGTCTAATATACTGTTACGTGAGTGCTTTTATATAAATGTGTATCATCATCATCCTACTAATTTTTACATATCATCATCATCATCATTCTTAAATTTTCAACTATCACAATGTATACGTCTCATACAGGTGCTAAGAACTCATACATATTATTTGATGCAAATTTTGAAAATGAAACATTTAAGAAATTTGCTTAACTTTGCTTTTGATGATTTAGGAATTACTCAGCAGATATAAAATTGTATTAATTTTGTTGTTGTCCATGTTGAGAAGACTACGAAGAATACACCCATCCAAGCAATATTCTTTACCGGCACTACAGGTGCTTAAGATACTTTTTACACCAGCTCTTCAAGAATATTAAAAAAAATTATATTAAAAAATCAAGAACACTGATGATGGCCAATATTGATGTGGCCATAATATTTTTCGTAATGCTGGTTCTTAATGACTTGCTACGTACAACATAGCAAAACGAAGCTATTTGAATCCCAGATGGTATAATTTGAAAGTATCCAATTTGCAATTTCATTTAAATATTGAATGATATGCTTTAATTAGTTGGTGGCTCATGTAGAATTTGATTTAAAGAAAATAAAGTCGTGTTTCTAATGTTTAGTGCAAGTCACAATTTGGTATTTTGTTTTCTAAATGACCAAATATCTCCCTCTTTTACCTAGAAAATAACTATATGTCTGTTTGATGGTATTTTTTAATCTTAGGGATGTCTTCTTTTGTGTCAGGCGGGCACCTGCACCTAGGCTCCAGAACCTCTTTGCACTTCAATGTGTCCTGCGTCTTCAAGAACTTAGCTTATTCTTGATACGGGTGTTAACCCAGAAATCGGCGATCCTTCCCAAGGTAGCCAGCTCGCTAGTCGCGGCCTGCTCCAGGTTCTCCCCGAAGTTCGCGACAAGTCCAAGTGTAGGCGGACAGATTTCTCTGTCCGCCCAGGTCGCATAGCTACCGCGTGCCCTGCGGAACGACGGGTTGTTCCCATAGCTCGCCCTCGCAGGCCACGCGGTTAGGCCTGCTAACCGCGCAGCTTTTTTCCTTGCGGGAGACAATCTAAAGCAACAGGGGGCGATCTGTGCGATCTATTCCTTCAGTCCGCCAGGTTGCCCAGACGGCGTCAACCATAGACAAACTCAACCGTCGCGGGCTCGGCGGACTCACTCTCCGGCTCGCCAAAAGAGATGGATTCCATCTCCCCTATAGGGGGGGCCTGCTGCCTCAGGCCGCCCACCGGGGGCGGCCTCCAGCCTCAGGCCGCCCACCAGGGGCGGCCTCCTGCCTCAGGCCGCCCACCAGGGGCGGCCTCCTCCCTCAGGCCGCCCACCAGGGGCGGCCTCCTGCCTCAGGCCGCCCACCAGGGGCGGCCTCCTGCTCCTCAGGCCGCCCACCAGGGGCGGCCTCCTGCTCCTCAGGCCGCCCACCAGGGGCGGCCTCCAGCCTCAGGCCGCCCACCAGGGGCGGCCTCAGGCCGCCCACCAGGGGCGGCCTCCAGCCTCAGGCCGCCCACCAGGAGCGGCCTCCAGCTCCTCAGGCCTCCCACCAGGGGCGGCCTCCAGCCTCAGGCCGCCCACCAGAGGCGGCCTCCAGCCTCAAGCCGCCCACCAGAGGCGGCCTCCAGCCTCAAGCCGCCCACTAGGGGCGGCCTCCAGCTCCTCAGGCCGCCCCCTCTGCTGCCTCAGCCGCCCACCAGGGGCGGCCCCCTGCTCCTCAGGCCGCCACCCAGGGACAGCCTTCCTGCCTTCCCCCAGTCCGCCCAGTCGGGCAGCTTGCTCGCCGAGTCCGCAGAAGTCTCCATGATGACGTCACTGGGCCCCGCTTCTAGAAGATCTTCCTCGGGCCTATAAATAGCCCCTTATACCTCTCATTTGGGAAGAGGAGAGAGTGGGAGGAAAACTGCCGCTGTCATCAAGGCCTGCGGACTCAGTTTACAAGTCCTCCACAGTTGATCATCAAGGCCTGCGGACTCAGTTTTCCAGTCCTCCACAGTTGATCATCAAGGTCTGCGGACTCAATTTTTCAGTCCTCCACAGCTTGCCATCAAGCAGTGCGGCCTGCTACAGCCTCTTTTCCTTAACCTCTGGCAACTTCTTCCTTAGCCGTCAGCTTCTCCCTTTGTACCATTTATTGCTTTCTCATGTAAAGGTGCATTAGCAAGCTGTAATCTTGTTTCTTGATTAAAGGAAAAGCCCGTCGCATGAGTGGCATTCAAGCCGCGGCGGGCGAAGTCTGTTGTTGTCGTTGTTAGCGACCCCTCTCTTCTTCTCTTCTCTCGGTCTCAACCATCAAAGTAACTGTCTGCTCGACAGCTCCTGATCAACCTCCTCCACTGATCATCAAGCTTCTCCGATGATCATCAACCTTCTCCGTTGATCATCAACCTTCTATGCTGATCATCAAGCTTCTTCGTTGATCATCAAGCTCCTCCGCTGATCATCAACCTTCTCTGCTGATCATCAAGCTTCTCCGTTGATCATCAACCTTCTCTGCTGATCATCAAGCTTCTCTGCTGATCATCAAGCTTCTTTGCTGATCATCAACCTTCTCTGCTGATCATCAAGCTTCTCCGCTGAAGCTGATCATCAACCTTCTCTGCTGATCATCAGTCTTCTCTGCTGATCATCAGCCTTCTCTGCTGATCATCAGCCTTCTCCGCTGATCATCAGCTTCTCCGCTGATCATCAGCCTTCTCTACTGATCATCAGCCTTCTCCGCCTTCCTTGTAACCCCCTTCTTCACCTAGCTTGTGAGATCGAACAACCCGTTAACTAGGCGGTGCAGTTTCCGCGCATCAACAGCTAACACGCGGCCTTCAGATCCGAACAGATGGTGAAAACAGACAGTTAGCTATGTCAGATCATCGTTTAGCCAAGAACCTTGCTCAATCAAGTCCCAGAGATGATCCTCTCTGGGAGGCTTTCGAGCAATCACGCCATGAAAATGCTCAGCAGTTCCAAGCAATCAATCAAATGCTTGTTGTGATCACGCAGCGATTAGACACTCAACCTGCAGCAGCTCCAGTTGCTCCAGCTGCTCTGATCAATCCAGCGCCAACATTGGAGAATCAAGAGGCTTATCCTCCAGCTTGCCCACCGGTCTATCCTCCTTATACAGCAACCTTTCTGCAAGGGCCTGCATCCCCTTCGTGACCTCAAGATGAAGAGTTTGCAGCTCGTTAAAACTTCTTCCGAGAAGCAGCCCGGGGAAGTTCTGCAAGATTTCTCAACTTTCAGGGAAGTCATCCTTACCCATCAACTTCTGCCTTTGCTCCTGCAACAGCTTTTCCTTTCTATCCTCCTCCTCCTTTTGCAGCTGTAACTTATGCTCCCTTTTATCCTTATGTTGTAGGAGAGCAGGAAGAGTCTTCGCCATTTACAGAGAATGTTCGTCATGAACCTACTCCAGCTAATTTTAGAGAGCCTCGGTTGTCAATTTATACTGGAGAGACTGATCCAACGAAGCACCTTCAAGCTTTCGAATCAGCCGTAGCTATCAAGACTCTTTCAGATGCTACCAAATGCAAGCTCCTTGTAACAACCTTTGATGGACAAATGAGGGATTGGTTCTATGGTCTTCGCCCTCAGTCTATCACTTCCTCTGCTGATCTGCGAAGAGAGTTCTTACTCAGATTTTCTGCTTCAACTAAGAGAAATGGCGGTCCAGAAGCCCTCTTTGAGATCAAGCAACGTGAGAACGAGACTTGGTCTCAGTTCGTTGATCGATTCCAGAGAGAAATCTTGGACATCGAGATTGTTGGTCAAGAAATGTACCGAGTGGCTCTTATCCACGGTCTTCGTGAACGGTCGCTCAAGTTTGAAGCCAATGTCCGAGCATCAAGAACGTACCAAGAGTTGATTGTCTTAGCCAACTCATACATCCGAGGCGAAAAGAGCAACTCAGGTTTCGTCTCCAGACTTATATCAGAGAAAGATCTTTCTCACAAGCAGCCTCTGAGGTCTCCTCACAAAGATTTCTCATCTCACTCAAGGAAGGGAAGAAGATTTCAGCGTCATTGATATCCCTTCCAGGACCATGATCGTACTCGAGATCCATTGCTGCTAACAGCTCCATCTTCACAAACAGCTGCAGTTCATCAACAGCCGGATGATGACTTGCAGGAGCGTGAACTCGAAGAAGCCATGCTAGAAGTAAGCCAAGTCATGAAAGATAAGGCTAACTACAAAAGGCCTTATCGACCAGCTGATCAAAGATCTAAAGACTCAGATTCATATTGGGAATTCCACAAAGAGCCAGACCACCTAACTGAGAACTGCAGAGCACTCCACCAACTAGTTCAAAAGATGCGGTGGCAGGGTAAAATGTCTGACCTGCTTCCCAAAGATGATCGCCCTGATCCAACAACCTCAAAGGGCAAATAAGTTGCAGACATTCCTTGTTGCTCAAGAGGAGTGAGCCTAGTCGAAGAACACCCTCTCCTTGTTGTTAACAATACTGTCGAATGCTTCGATGCCGATGACGAGGGCGCGCTTGGAAGACTATTCTAAGCCAACAAAGGACTTCACAGTTCTTCAAAGTTTTTTTGCAACCATGACGGGTTATCTCTACTCTTGCTCTTTGAACATTTTCATCTCGAAACACTTCTAAGTGTTCCTTCATGCTTTTCAATAAAGTTTTCATCAGGGATCCCGTACTAACACAGTTCCCTTTTTGTAATGCTTCTTCATCTATTTTCTCTTTGCCAAAGAGATCACTGAACCACTGAGATATCGTCGAGTCTTGTTATAGGCCCCCTCGAGATTGGATTCCGGCGTAAGGCCACAATGATCACATATTGCGGGGAGTGTTCGCATATGTGTAGTGGGAGCTATCCAACTCTCATGTGTAGGAATACGGGACTTCGGATCCTTGCCAGTATCTGACACAAAGTGTGCGTCAGGAAGGCCCATGTGTTAGCTCTCATATGTTTCGTTAAGGATACATCACGGTTGCGATGATCTTTGTTGGACAAGCAATGACAATCAAGCCTAGCCTTGTCTCTTCGATCATCTCATAACTGTGACGGCTGAACACTCTATGGTACCCTCAATCCATTCTTTCGCGGGGCCCACAACTCCACTGATCTTTCCACAGACAAGCAATGTTTTAGGCCACTTGGCGCAACCAGTCTCATTGATCAGTGATGTTGTAACCCGAGGCATGAGAGCAGTGTATCTAGCGATCCTTCTCAGGATTTCCCGTGCTTTTCTCTTTTGTGCCCTTCTAAAGGATGTGCAGCTAGTATGCTAAGTATGACTATACTCGTGATGACCTTTCTCAGGCAAGCGATGCATAAGGCCCACAGCTGATCTCCTGTGGCAGCATCCAGTCTTTTTTTGTCATCTCTGAATATAAACCTCTTTTTTATCAACTGCCTCTTTCACAGGTTAACAGGTTAAATCTGACCTACCAAAAGGATTTGCAACAATCATCTTGTTTACTCTCATCCTTTATCCATTACTTGCTTAGGCTTTATCAGATGATGATCTACAAAGCTCTTCATTACTCTTATTAAATGTTAATAACATCAATCATTGATCAAAGAATCTGGTTCTCCTTGATTAACAAGTCATGTAAGCAGAGTCTAATTAAGATGATCTCTTCTTATTGATCTGCACTTCATATTGAAGATATGATATCTATCTTACTAAAATTACCATTACAGTCTAATCTTTATTCAGATTGGCAGAATGCATCAAGTTTTTTCTCTGCCAATGTGATCATATCCACCCTATCATATCAACAGTCAACATTCAACTTATTGATCTGGACTTCATGTTAAAGATATCATCTCTAATATAGCAAGAAGATCGCTACTCTGGTTTGATCTTCATTCAATTATCATCAGAGCTCGTCAGACATTTCCTCTACTATATGATCATATCAACCTTATCTCATCAACAGTTAGCATTCACAAGTTTCGCTCAGGTACTTGCAGCTTAGCTAATTATATTATGTCTGTTGCTCACTCTTCTCTTTGCAGTGATTAGCAGGCACCTGCAAGTCTTATCCAGGTACTTGCATCTTAGTCTTTTCATCATATCTGCTTATAACTCTCCTCTTGCAGAGATCAGCAGATGCTTGCAAGTTTCTTTACAGGTACTTGCAACTTATTTTCATATACTACATCTACTTCTAACTCTTTTCTTGCAGAGATCAGCAGATGCTTGCAAGTTTCCTCACAGATACTTACAACTTTCTTTCATATATCATGTCTGTTTCTAACTCTTTTCTTGCAGAGATCAGCAGATGCTTGCAAGTTTCCTCACAGGTACTTGCAACCTTCTTTCATATATCATGTCTGCTTCTAACTCTTTTCTTGTAGAAATCAGCATATGCTTGCAAGTTTACTCACAGGTACTTGCAACCTTCTTTCATACATCATGTCTGCTTCTAACCCTTTTCTTGCAGAAGGTTAGCAGATACCTGTCAGTTCCCTTCAGGTATTTGCGGCTTACTTTACTTTCATATCTGCCTCTAATCTCTCTTTTGCAGAAATCAGCAAACGTTTGCAAGTCCCCTTCAGGTACTTGCAAGATTATTATTCTTCTATGTTTTCCTCTCATCTTCATTTTGCAGAGCTCAGTAAAAGACACATCTTCATTTTGCAAAAGCAAACCCAGGTATACACAAGATGTACCTTCCATACATGCCTATACTAGCTTTTCCTTTACAGGAAAAAACAGGCAGTAGCAACCTCCTAAGGAGAGACATGGGGTTCTATCTCTCCTTGTCTCCACATCTTTCTTTGGGGTGGATCACGATTTTCGTAGTTCTCCAACTTTTTCGAAGTTCCCTTCTGAACTTAAAAAAGTGTGGGGATTATGTTAACCCAGAAATCGGCGATCTTTCCCAAGGTAGTCAGCTCGCTAGTCGCGGCCTGCTCCAGGTTCTCCCGGGAGTTCGTGACAAGTCCAAGTGTAGGTGGACAGATTTCTCTGTCCGCCCAGGTCGCATAGCTACAGCGTGCCCTGCGGGACAACGGGTTGTTCTCATAGCTCACCCTCGCAGGCCGCGCGGTTAGGCCTGCTAACCGCGCAGCTTTTTTCCTTGCAGGAGGCAATCTAAAGCAACAGGGGGCGATCTGTGCGATCTATTCCTTCAATCCGCCAGGTCGCCCAGTCAGCGTCAACCCTAGACCAACTCAACCGTCGCGGGCTCGGCGGACTCACTCTTCGGCTTGCCAAAAGAGACGAATTCCATCTCCCCTATAGGGGGGGCCTGCTGCCTCAGGCCGCCCACCAGGGGCGGCCTCCAGCCTCAGGCCGCCCACCAGGGGTGGCCTCCAGCCTCAGACCGCCCACCAGGGGCGGCCTCCTGCTCCTCAGGCCGCCCCCTCTGCTGCCTCAGCTACCCACCAGGGGCGGCCTCCTGCTCCTCAGGCCTCCCACCAGGGGCGGCCTCCAGCCTCATGTCGCCCAGCAGGGGCGGCCTCCAGCCTCAGGCCACCCAGCAGGGGCAGCCTCCAGCCTCAGACCGCCCAGCAGGGGCGGCCTCAGGCCTCCCACCAGGGGCGGCCTCCAGCCTCAGGCCGCCCCCTCTGCTGCCTCAGCTGCACACCAGGGGCGGCCCCCTGCTCCTCAGTCCGCCACCCAGGGACCGCCTTCCTGCCTTCTCCCAGTCCGCCCAGCCGGGCAGCTTGCTCGCCGAGTCCGCACAAGTCTCCATGATGACGGCACTGGGCCCCGTTTCTAGAAGATCTTCCTCGGGCCTATAAATAGCCTCTTATACCTCTCATTTGGGAAGAGGAGAGAGTGGGAGGAAAATTGTCGCTGTCATCAAGGCCTGCGGACTCAGTTTTCAAGTCCTCCACAGTTGATCATCAAGGCCTGCGGACTCAGTTTTCCAGTCCTCCACAGTTGATCATCAATGTCTGCGGACTCAGTTTTCCAGTCCTCCACAACTTGCCATCAAGCAGTGCGGTCTGCTACAGCCTCTTTTCCTTAACCTCTGGCAACTTTTTCCTTAGCCGTCAGCTTCCCACTTTGTACCATTTATTGTTTTCTCATGTAAAGGTGCATTAGCAAGGTGTAATCTTGTTTCTTGATTAAAGGAAAAGCTCGTCGCAAGAGTGGCATTCAAGCCGCGGCGGGCGAAGTCTGTTGTTGCCGCTGTTATCGGCCCCCTCTGTTCTTCTCTTCTCTCGGTCTCAACCATCAGAGCTCAAGCATCAAAGTAACCGTCTGTTCGACAGCTCCTGATCAACCTCCTCCGCTGATCATCAAGCTTCTTCGCTGATCATCAACCTTCTCTGCTGATCATCAAGCTTCTCCGCTGATCATCAAGCTTCTCCGCTGATCATCAACCTTCTCTGTTGATCATCAAGCTTCTTCGTTGATCATCAAGCTTCTCCGTTGATCATCAATCTTCTCTGCTGATCATCAAGCTTCTCCGCTGATCATCAACCTTCTCCGCTGATCATCAGCCTTCTCCGCTGATCATCAGCCTTCTCCGCTGATCATCAAGCTTCTCCGCTGATCATCAGCCTTCTCTACTGATCATCAGCCTTCTCCGCCTTCCCCACACCCCTCTTCTTCACCTAGCTTGTGAGATCGAACAACCTGTTAACTAGGCGGTGCCGTTTCCGCGCATCAACAACGGGTAACTAGCTCGTATCAACTGGTCGTACATGCCACTCTTCGGCTGCCACTTTCAAACGCTGGGAAGTAGCCCGCCCCGCCCCTTTTTTCCTCCTGGTGGATTTCCATCGTCGCCGGATTCCAACTCACGAGAAGGTCGCCATTCCCGCTGCACTCCAACTTTGTTTGTATTTACGTCGATCCGCTGCCGCGCCGTCATAATTTTAGTGTCACTTGGAGGAAGGGTTATCCTCACACAATAATGAATTGACCCATTTTATGGGACTTCTCATTTCATGAAACTCAGGACGGGTTGTTTACTTAGGCTGATCTAACAAAAACATCATTTATTGTCATAATTTCTCCTTTGACTTTCATTATTATTATTATTAACCTGGTCTTGGACGAATCTAAAGAGGATGTAGGGAAGAGAAAATTATCAACCAATCATCTAATGAGAAGCCATGAAGTAAAAGCTCAAAAAAAATACACCCCCAATGCATAAGGAGACAAATCTTAGACCAGCTTTTATGCCTTAGAACAAGGGAATTTTTATTTTGAGAAATAGAAGACTCATTTTAATGAGCTAGCAGTTAAGAGTGACATTCAAGAAGAGACCGCTATGATTGCATGCTACTTTCGAGCCGCGGAGGATCAAATATTTGAAAGAGTTGAATATGCATCACTCAGTCGACCGAGCAGATAATTCGGCATGCCCTCAAATATGAGTACTGTGGACCACGATCTAAGGGAGAGTTATCTCACTGCTTGATAGCTCATCTTATGGGAAGCCACCTTAGTCTGTGTCTACCATTATTTTACCTAGTTATACTCCCACGAACACGAAGCAAATCCAAAGACACCGAATCATCTTGCCCAAGAGGGATTAATTGATCTAGGTGCCAGTGTGAGGACATATAGCAACTTAGTGGCCTACAAGGAATCTACTTCTCAATGGCGAGCATGAGTCTGATTCAGATCCAATAGGGCAGACTAAGGGAGACATTGTCATATCATTAACTTTTGATGGCATTGAAATATCGATCTAATGAGAAATTTGAGAAAGAAAGGGAAAGCTAAACTAGAATAAGGTTAGTGAAACATGGAGATTCACAAGCTCAAAAAAGATAAAAGAACAAGATTGAATCATAAAAAAAGGCAATCAATGAGAAAGTATGAAAGAACAGAGAATTCCAAAATATCCAGAGGATGGCCAATTTTAGAAGGTAGACTCATAAAATTTGTTTAGCACCACATGAACTACATAACACTAGGCATCATTTCTGTTAGAAAAGCCCAATTAAGGGCACATGTTTTCTTCTTTCTCTCTCCTTGTATTAGTCCCACATCATGTATTAGGATTTCTCTCTTCTTTCTTCTCCTATATAAGTGTGTGTATACTTGTAACTATTCAATTCAAGATATATATACAAGGTTTTGGTCATCTCTTTACTTGGTATCAGAGCCACCGGTCTCCACCTTGTATTCGGTCTATTGCTTGCGGTCTACCGGTTCTGTCTGCCCGGACTTGCTTGTCCGGCCTGTTCTCCTGGAAACCGTCCGGTGTTTTTTCTTTTCCCTCCTAGCCGCCATCTCCTGCGGTCTGCCCCCTTTTAACCGCTCTCTCTCCTCGTGGCTTCCACTTCTCCTCCTCCTCCTCTCTCTTTTATAAACTCTCACGTGGGTCCCATTTCATCTTGTATCTATCCGCGCGGTATTCCTCCATATCCGCGCAGCCTGCTTTCTCTCCTCCCGCTTGTGGCCTCACCGTGACCGTGCGGACTTTCACTCCTTAGGCTAGCCGATGCGACTTGTCTTGTCGATTAGCGGTCTCTTCTTTTGCTGCAAGCCGCATCCTGGTCGCGACTCTTCTTGTCGCTGGTGTGTCCATCGAGACCGTGCGGCTTCTGCCTCTACCGCACCTGCTCTTCTCTGTTCGGCTTCCCTCTAGTCGCCCGGCCTCCTTATGCTAGCCGCCCGGCCTCCTCTTTGCTAGCCGCCTGGCCTCCTCTTTGCTAGCCGCCCGGCCTCCTCTCTGTTAGCCGCCCGGACTTCTCTCTGCTAGCCGTCTGGCCTTCTCTCTGCTAGCCGCCCAGCCTTCTCTCTGCTAGCCGCTCGGCATGCTCTCTGCTAACCGCCCGGCCTCCTCTCTGCTAGCTACCCGGCCTCCTCTATGCAAGCCGACCGGCCTCCTCTCCGCTAGCCGCTCGGCCTCCTCTCTGCTAGCCGCCCGGCCTAATCTCTGCTAGCCGCCCGGCCTCCTCTCTGCTAGCCTCCTGGCCTTCTCTCTGCTAGCCGCCCGGCCTCCTCTCTGCTAGCCGCCCTGTTTTCCTTCTGCTAATCGCATGGCGTCTGATGATTCCGCTGCCACCTCTGTTGTGTCCTTCTCTGCGTAAAGTATCACCTGTCTCTCTCATAATCCTTGTTGGATCGTTGATTCCGGCGCTACTCACCATATCACCTCCCAGAAACCCACAGCGTATCTACAGACGCCTCATCCTGCTCACATCACTGTGGCCAACGGTGACACCCTACTAGTCTCTGGCTCCGTTGCTCTTCAGCTAACGTCGACCCTTTCTCTTTCCTCGGTTCTTCACGTTCCGGGGTCTTCTTTCAATTTATTATATGTTAGTCGTCTCACCCACGACCTTGATTGTTGTATTACCTTTTCACCTTCTTCTTTTCTTATGCAGGATCGTCGCACCCGGAGTACCATTGGTAAGGGGCAGCTGGTGAATGGGTTGTACATCTTGGATATCCCACCACCTCTTCTCTCTGTCATCTCCAATGTTGATTGGCATCGCCGCCTTGGCCATGCTCCCTTTCTGATTCTCAAGCAGGCTCTTCCTGATATACCTTTACGGGAGTTCTCTTGTGAATCTTGTATCTACGGCAAACAACATCGTTCTTCTTTCCCCCCTGCCTGTACCAGGAGTAGTACTCTCTTATCTTTAGTTCATTCTGATGTCTGGGGTCCTTATAAAATCCCTAGTATTTTTGGCTTTCGCTATTTTGTCACGTTCATTGACGATTACTCCCGTACCACGTGCCTCTATTTACTACATGATCGAACTGAACTTACCTCTGTATTTCGCGTCTTTTTACTTGAGATGCGTACGCAGTTCGCTACCCCCCTCAAAGTAATTCGCACTGATATTGCTCGGGAGTATACGGGTCGTGCATTCTCCAATCTCTGCACTGAATTTGGTGTCATCCATCAAACTTCATATGCGTATACCCCTCAGCAAAACGGGGTGGCCGAACGCAAAAATCGTCATCTTCTCGATATTGCGCGCTCCCTTATGTTTCAAATGCACGTTCAAATCGCATATTAGAACTTTGTTGTATCCACCGCCTGTCATCTCATCAACCGTCTTCCCTCCTCTGTTCTTGATTTTGCCTCACCCATTCAACTTCTCTATCCCTCCACCAACCTCACCTCTCTCACACCGCGGATCTTCGGGTGTATTTGCTACGTCCACCTTCTTGGCCCTCCTTCCGACAAACTTGCTCCTCGGGCCGCCAAGTCTATGTTTGTTGGCTACTCCCGCACTCAAAAGAGGTACGTCTGCTACTCTCCTACTGACGGCAAGCTGGTCGTTTCTGCGGACGTCACCTTCTGCGAAGACCAGCCCTTCCATTTACCCAGCACCACCTCGTCTTCTGCTCCCTCTATTCCCCGGCCTGTTGTACCGGTCACGACATCTGTGCCGTCTTCTTCCTCCTCTCCCCACGTTCCTCCTCGGGTTCCTCCACCACTTATCCGTGTCTACTCTCGTCGCCCATCCAAGGATGCTCCTGTGACCCAGCTCCCCGCCACCAGCGATACCTCGGCTACGGCAGATCACGCTCCCGTCTCAACAGCTCATCCCTTGGCCAACTACGTCTCTCTACATCGGCTCACGCCGCCTCTCTACGCATTTGCCACCTCTCTCTCTCTATTCTATTTCTATATCTAACAACGTGCAGGAGGCGCTTCAACACCCAGGGTGGAGGGCCGCTATGAACAATGAAATGCGGGTTCTCCGGGCTAACCAGACCTGGGATCTGGTTCCTCTTCCTACTGGTCACACCTCTGTTAGCTGCAAATGGGTCTATGTCATTAAACATGCGGCGGATGACACTATCGACCGTCTGAAGGCTTGCCTCGTGGCACGGGGCTTTACTCAGCAACCTGGCCTTAATTACGAGGAAACCTTCTCTCCCATGCCCAAATTGAACACGGTCCGCGTTCTCCTCTCCTTGGCTGTTCATCGTCACTGGCCACTTTATCAGCTGGACATTAAGAATGTCTTCCTCAATGGCGATCTACAGGAGACAGTTTATATGCAGTAGCCTCCCGGGTTTGAGACCACGGGGGAGTCTTTGGTATGTCACCTTCGGAAATCCATTTATGGTCTCAAACAGTCTCAGCGTGCGTGGTTTGAAAAGTTCAGTAAGGTGGTCTGTGCTAGTGGCTTCACTCGGAGCTCGGCTGATTTTTCTCTCGTCACCCGACACCGGTCAATCGGGACTGTGATTCTTCTGGTCTACGTTGACGATATTCTGATTACTGGCGACGACAAGGCAGGAATACAACAGATCAAGGAACAGTTGAATTCCGCCTTTCAGACCAAAGATCTAGGCAACCTTCAGTACTTTCTTGGGCTCGAGGTCGCACGACGCCCTGATGGTCTTGTGCTATCTCAAAGGAAGTATTGTATGGACCTCCTTCATGATGCAAATTATTCAGGGTGCAAACCTGCGGAGACTCCTATGGACGCAAATCACAAGCTCTCGGCTCATAGCTCTGACTCTGACAAGCTGCTTACAAATTCGGAGTATTACAGACGCTTGGTCGGGAAGCTGATCTACCTTACGGTGACTCGACCAGACATCTCATTTGCTGTCGGAGTTGTGAGCCGTTTCATGCACGCTCCTCGGACATCTCATCTTCAAGCTGTCGAGCGCATCCTTCGATATCTCAAGATCGCCCCCGGACATGGACTCGTGTACAAGCCATCCACATCTCTATCTCTTGTCGCGTATTCTGACGCTGACTATGCAGGATCTATTGATGATAGGCGCTCCACAACTGGGTTCTGTACTTACTTTGGTGGACACCTCATAACTTGGCGTAGCAAGAAACAGACTGTGGTTGCGCGTTCCTCTGCTGAAGCCGAGTACCGGGCTATGGCTGTTGTTGTTTCTGAGCTAACCTGGCTTGAAGGCCTTCTGGGAGATTTAGGTGTTCGACTCTCATCTCCGGCAACCTTATTTTGCGACAGTCAGGCAGCAATTCATATTGCCAAGAATCCGGTTTTTCACGAACGAACAAAGCATATCGAAGTTGACTGTCACTTTATCCGGGAAAAGGTACAGTCAAAGAAGATAGATTTGGAGCATGTTCCTGCTACCGACCATGTTGCGGACATCCTGACGAAAGCTCTCTCCAGGCCGCTATACTATCAGTTCTTATCCAAGCTTGGTGCCTACGACTTGTACGCTCCAGCTTGCGGGGGAGTGTTAGAAAAGCCCAATTAAGGGCCCATGTTTTCTTCTTTCTCTCTCCTTGTATTAGTCCCACATCATGTATTAGGATTTCTCTCTTCTTTCTTCTCCTATATAAGTGTGTGTATACTTGTATCTATTCAATTCAAGATATATATACAAGGTTTTGGTCCTCTCTTTACAATTTCTAACAGTATGTCTTACACCAAATGAAAGACTACCCATAAATAAGGAACAGCAAACTAGTCAAATGTGGCATAAAAAATGATACTTAATAAAAATGCATAAAGACAATACAGGATATCGTGACAAAAAAATCTATATCAAAGTAAACATCATGTCAGTATAACAAGCATAGCTGAATGATAGATTAAAGGACCAACCTTCCTAGTAGTAATGAGAACATTACGAAGAGCTTCAACAACATCAGATTTTGAATGTGAACGAAGAACATTGGCATTTGAAACAATAATTTCACAATATTGCTCCAATTGAACACTCGAGAGTGGAACTGAAACCCAGTACTCTAAGAACTTAGACGAGTCAGCTTCACACTCATAAGCAATATGGTGTGCCAATTTTTTTTTTAAAGTAGCAAGTGCAACAGTTGTCACAATAGTATCCTCCTTCAAGCCAACTGAACCTTCATCCTTAGTGTCTCCCTTGTTTAGGAAGGAGAGCAGGAGGCGATATTCAGAAATGCTATCCTGGAAATTTCAAAAATATGAATGATGCAAGTCAAAGGATAGCAACCAAAAGCAACTACTAGAAATTATTACCTTTAATTGACCATTAAGAAGTAGTAGTAGCTTAAAATTTGCGTTGATGATATTTATCTCTTCAAGATTTCTAGCCGTCTTTGAATTCAGACAATTATCAACTATTATTGACTCCCAGCTAATGCAAGTTATATCAACCAAGTCCTGCAATGTATAGTAAATGATCAATAAGATGAGCAAAAAAAACATACAGCTAATAGACCAAGGAAATATATGTGAATGTCATGATCTAGAAGTAATAAACTCAAAAAAATAAATTGGCATAATGACGGTGCTGGCCCATTATTGATGGGGATCGTGACACACATCGGCCTACACAACGATCGGAGACGTTCATTTTATGTGGATCAACGATCTGAGATTTTTAGTTACTTTTTGTATTCTTTTGAAGTTTTATTTCATGTATTTTGAGGGTCATCATGATCAGAAAATCATGGACGTCCATGATGGCTCTACAGTCTATAATAGGGATAGAGGGTTTAATTGAATGGGTTGAAAGATTGAGCGAAGAAACCTTCTTTTTGATCGCCCAGTGTCGAAGCCAGAATCCAGGTATCGAAGCTTGGTAGTTATCCCCCCTCCCCTCTCCTCACACCGGCCACCCCATCATTCCCTCCCTCAAAATCTTCCAGTCGGCAGCCACCCTCATTCCCCTACCACCACCAATAGCCAGCATCCCCCATTCACCCCACAAACCTCTAGTCAGTCCCACTTCCAACCCTTCCCCATACCCCCAGTAAAACCAACTACAAACGCCCGTTCATTTCCTCCATTTTGCAGCTTTCGAAGATCACCGAAAACCACCAACGGCCAAACTCCACCACCTCCTCAAAAACAATCCACCACCAATTAAATCCCTCTCATTTTCAGTTTTCTGGCGATCGCCAGAAACCACCACCGGACAGAACCACCACATGCGGCCACTGTCAACCACCTCTGGCCAACCACCACCCCATAACTACATCACATCATTCCCACTACCCCTATAACTCCCCACTATCCTAAAATATAGGCCACTATCCTAAAAGTACTCTTCTTCCATTTCCCCCACTCCTTCCATTATCTCCTAATCCTTCTCACAGGGATCCCCATTCTCAGCCCAAAATCAAGCCTCCGCTTCTCCAACAAAGCAGCCGACCATAACTACCCATAACCAGCCCCACTCCACACTTAACCGATCCTCATTTTCCTATCTCAAACGGCTTCAACTTCCACAAGCAGTACCTGCACGTGGAACAAGCTCTCTCATCTCAACCGAGCCTCACATTTCCTAATTCCATCCCGGACTCCTCCCATTCAAAACCTACAGACGGCAACCCTCCTGGACTCCTCCCAGCTTCAATTCCACCCACTGGAATTAATTCCTGCACCCGGATTCTCTAGTTTTCCACCCCAACTATCCAGAATCTAATTCCAGCTTCAGAATTTATTGCCAGTACCTGGAGGGCCTACTGTTCAAGCCACCACAGCCTTCCCACTACACCCCAATCAGAGGCCAGACACCTTCAGCCCCTCCACAGCCACAGCCCATCTCCGGACACCCCTAAACAGCCACCTCCTGTCCATCCCAACAGCTGATCCCCCCTCACATAGTCCAGCAGCAACCCAATCCAGCTGTTTTGGGTTCCTGAGAGTCCAAATCCAGTCTCATTCTTCCATCCGGGCCATCAAAGACTTGCCAACGATCCACTAAACACTCTATTTCCTAGTTGTGTAAGTTTCTAGATTGTGGTCACTTATTTTATGTCGAAATTAGTGTTTTTTTACTACTCTCATGTTTCTAGATCGTGGTCCTCCCAGCTTCAATTCCAACTACTGGAATTAATTCCTACAGCCCAGATTCTCTAGTTTTCCACCCAACCTATCCAGAATCTAATTTCAGCCTCTGAATTTATTGCCAGTACCTGTAGGGCCTACTCTCCAAGCCACCACAGCCATTCCCATTACACCCCAATCGGAGGCCACCTTCAGCTCCTCCACAGCCACATCCCACCTCCGGACACAACTAAACGGCCACCTCCTGTCCATCCCAACAGCTGATCCCCCCTCACACAGTCCTGCAGCAGCCCAATCCAGCTATTTTGGATTTCCGAGAGTCCAAATCAAGTCCCAATCTTCCATCCGGCTACTGGAGACTTGTCGGCGATCCACTAAGCCCGCTATTTCCTAGTTGTGTAAGTTTCGAGATTATGATCACTTATTTTATGTTGAAATTAGTGTTTTTTACTACTCTCGTGGTATTTGTTGTAATCATTGTCTCCAAACTTGTGTCTTTGTATGTCCTTACTTAATTGTGTAATTTAATTATGTGCCCTAGCATCTATACAACTTCTCTTTTTTTCCTTTATAAATTTTTATCACGGTGATTTATCTAGCAACCATGTTTGAAAATAGTCATTATTGCAAGTTAAAAATCGCTGAAAACATATTGTTGCATTTAGTGATCATTCATTATCCCGTGTCATAGGACCGTCCTGTGTCACTCATGCTGTCAAAACAAAATGTGGAGATGTACTTATTGTTGGAAAAGCCATGTATTTAGGCCCATTAATTTGGCCCATGTTGGAGCCCTCTTAGATAAAGATTTATCCCACATCTTTTGTATGGGATTCTTCTCGTAACTCTCTTCCTATATATATGCGTATTCTCTCCAAGTGTAAAGCAGATTTTGTATGAATAAAATTTATATGTTTTCCACTTTCTACATGGTATCAGAGCTTCAAACCGATCCATCCGGGCGGTTTGCGTATTTCTAACTGCACCCTTTCCACCAGTCTCTTTCTTTCCTCTTTGTCGGATAGCTTTGCCTCTGTCTACAGGGCTCTAGGCGAGCTTGTTCCCTCTTCCGCTTTGGCTCTCCTCGTGTTCTTATAGTCTTTGTTGTTGGGTCCCACTGTCTTGACTTTGTGTTGTCTGCTTTCCTCTGTCTAATGTTCTCGACTTTCTTCTTGCCTGTGGCGGGTGGTTCTCTCTTGCGTGGGATGCATCTCTTTGACGGTTGCGGTCTGTCCGTGTTCTTTCTCTACTCAGCTCGTCTGTTCGATGTCCGCTGCCCTCTGGCCACGAGTGATCTCTGCTCGCCTGTCTGTTGTTCGTTGCTCGTTTCCCTCGGACCGCCAGTCCTCTCTGCGGTCTTCTTTTTGGTTCTCTTTTTTTCTTGTTTGCGGCTAGCCCCTTGTCGATGCCTCTGTTCTTGCTCGCTACGACAGTCTGCCTTCTCTGCTCGCCTGGTTTGTTCTTGCTCGCTGCTCACTGCGGCCGCCTGCCTTCACTGTTGTTTGCCGCGTTTTTTGTCGTCGCGGTCTGTTGCTGCTTTTTGAGGACTGTCTATTGTTCGCTCTTGCTCTCTAGCCGCGGTATGGCTGTTGCTCGCTCTTGAGGTCTCTAGCCGCAGACTGGTTGTTGTTCGCTCTTTCGGTTTGTTGTTGCTTATTGTGGGTTGTTGCGTCTTGTCGTTCTCTTGTTAACCGCTCGGGCAGTTCACCTATTCGTCGGGCTTGGTTTTTAATCCGCATGGCTACAGATTCGACTATTCCTTCCTCTCTTCCTGGACGTGCTAATATTACTCCTCTCGAGCTTCGTGATGAACAACGGATCACTATCATCTCTCCGTGGGAAACCGAATTTTGTTGAATGGGTTCACTCAATTCGTCGTGTTCTGCAAACTAAAAGTCTCTTTCATCACCTGACTAGGACTCCTCCCACTGTACCCACTGAGGAGTGGATCTGCAACTATGGGCATGTCCAATCATGGATACTCAATTCCCTGGACACCGAGCTGTATTGGATGGTCATGTATCATGAGACTGCTCACGCAATGTGGGAGGATCTTCACTCCCTCTACTCTGCCAAGGACAGTCTTCAACACTTATTCGACATACTTACCGATCTTCAATCCCTTGACCATGGGTCTACTTGTGACTTGACTTCTTGTGTTACTTAAGCTAAAACTCTTGTGGAGGCATGGATACAGCATCAGCCTCCGACCACGGATTTGGTTACGCAACGTGTGTAGAAAGAAGCAGTTGATATTGAATGATGATGGCTCGTGTTCCACCGCATCTTCATAGTGTTCGAGCTCAGATCCTATCTTCTGTGGTTACTCCGTCCCCCTCGGACGTTTGCTCGATGCACCTGAAAGTTACTCCTCCCCAGATGCTCTGAACCTATCTTCGGCTCTCCTCCAGCAGCTCGGGGCAACTCCTGCTCGTGGTCCACCGGCTCGTGGAGGTCGCCAATCTCGGGGATGGGGCCATGGTGGTCGTACCCTCTTTGCCATGCAGTGGAAGAGACGGAAGACAGAATGGTGGGAGATTCATCGAGAAGGTAGAGCTCGTTCCGCAGCTGGCCTTTACCAATGGTAGTCCGCGTCCGCCGATCTTGTATAACAAAGGAAGATGAAGTGAATATAACGGAACAATCAGGATCACTTGTAAGACGTCCAATAGATAGTAAATAAAATGGTGAACTCGGAACATGAAGAGCCAAGCGAAGGGAGATGGACTGGTTGAGAGAAATATATGTCGAGCCGGAGACGGGAACTAGCGCCCCATTGGCCACAGTGATAGACTTCGGATAAAGAGAATCTGAGAACTGGGCAGGCCGTTGCGAAGTAATGTGATAAGTGGCACCAGAGTCCACAATCCATCTCAGGCTGGTGGAGAGACAAGCAGCACCTGTGTTGGAGACGGAGGCGACGGAGGCAAATGGTGGGTTGAGCAGGCCCTGAAGATGCTGGAGCTGAAGACGGACGGTCTCAATATCAGGTCCTCACTGCGGCCGGGACGGTCATCTTGAGGCCACCTGCTACCGCAAGCATGGTCTGTCTCCTCACCTAACTTCTTCTGTAACTACCGCATCTCCCTCCGCCACCAGTGATGACATTGCTGCTCAGCGTGCTCAACTCTAACGGTTACAACGGGTGGTTAGTCGCTCCTCTGGATCCGAGGCCTCGATCTCCAATGAAGGTATATCTTGCCTCTACACAACTCTCACTCTTGTTATCCTCAATTTTTCATGTTTCGGGATCCCCCTTTATTCTTCTCTTTGTTAAATGTCTTACCCAGGACATTGATTGTTCTGTAACCTTCTCACACTCTTCTTTTGTTGTGCAGGATCGACTAACGCGGAATAGACTTGGTAGGGGGCGGCTGTCCAATGGGTTGTATCTTTAGGATGTTCCTCCTACTACTCTCCTCATTATACTCGGAGAGATGCTCGTTTTTTGTAGTGCATTCTGACATTTGGGGACCATATAAGATCTCTAGTGTTTTTTGTTATCGTTATTTTGTAATATTTATTGATGATTACCCGCGTGTTACCTGGTTGTACTTACTTCGTGATCGTGTCGAACTCTCATCGATCTTTCATACATTTCTTACGGAAACTCGCACTCAATTTTCCGCTTGCTTAAAATTTATCTGTATTGATAACGCATATGAGTATACCAGCCGAACCTTCTCAAATCTGTGCACCGACTTGGGTATTATCCATCAGACTTCGTGTGCTTATACCCCTCAAAAGAATGGTGTAACAGAGCAGAAAAATCGTCATCTCCTTGATGTTGTCAGATTTCTCATGTTTCAAATGCACTCGTTTATCCTCAACTTTGTGTCCCCCATCACTCTCCTTTACCCATCCAAGGATCTCTTCTCTCACACACCTCGCGTTTTTGGATGTACTTGTTATGTCCATAACCTTGGTCCACCAAATGATAAGTTTGTCCCGCGTGCTACAAAAGCTATGTTTGATCGATACGCTCTCACCCAGAAGGGGTATGTCTGTTATTCATTTTCCTACCGACGGTAAGATGGTTGTGACTGCTGATGTCACTTTTCGTGAAGACCAACCATATTACACCATCCCTACTGATCTTCTTCCTCCTCTACCTCGGCCCACAGTTCTAGCCATGTCTCTGCTTCCACCTCTTCTTCCCACACCTACTCCACCGACAGTCCACTCCAAACCTCCTATCATTCAGGTTTACACTCGTCATCCTTCACAATCTGATGCCCTGCAGCAACTTCCCTCTACAGGTGTGGTCTCGCGGCCTGTTGATTCAGCATCAACCTCTACGATTCATCAATTGGCCAATTATGTATCTTTACATCGCCTCTCCACCTCTTCTTTAATTTGCGCTCTCTCTCCCATCCATTTCTATACCTGACTCTTTACAGGAGGCACTCCAGCATCCAGGGTGGCGTGCTGTCATGGATGAGGAAATGACTGCTCTATGGGCCAATCGGATTTGAAATCTTGTCTTTCTCCCTCCTAGACATAGTTGTGTTGGCTGCAAGAGGATCTTTACAATCAAACATACGACGGATGGGACAGTTGTTCGTCTGAATGCTCAGCTTGTGGCTTGGGGGTTTACTCAACACGAACTTGATTATGATGAAAATTTTTCCCCAGTTGCCAAGTTAAACTTTGTTCGGGTTCTGCTCACCTTAGTTGTTCATCGCCAGTGGCCCCTACATCAGCTGGATATCAAAAATAATTTTTTGAATGGTGACCTTCTTGAGACTGTTTGCATGCATGATGCATCAACCGCCCGGGTTTGAGACCACGGGGGGAGTCTCGTGTGGGTTTGCTCCGGAAATCTATCGATGATCTCAAACAGTCTCCTCGGGCTTGATTTGAGAAGTTTAGTAAGGTCGTTCATGAGATTGGCTTCAAGAGAAGCACAACAGACTTCTCCCTTTTTCACTCGTCATCAATCAATCGGGACTGTCATTCTCCGGATCTATGTGGATGACATTTTGATTACTGGCAATGACTCCACAGGGATACAACAAGTTAAGCAGCACTTAAACTTTGTCTTTCAAATCAAAGATCTGGGAAATCTTCGGTATTTTCTTGGACTTGAGGTAGCAAGGCGACCTGATGGTCTTGTCTTATCAGAACAAAAGTATTGCATTGACCATCTGTAAGATGTTGGCCTCTTCGGGTGCAAACCTGCGGAAACCCCAATAGAGGTCAACCACAAGTTGTGTTCATGAATCTGACTTTGATTCATTGCTTCCAAATCCAGAGTACTATCGGCGTCTTGTAGAAAAACTGATATATCTAACAGTTACGAGACCTGATATCTCATTTGCAGTTGGAGTGGTCAGTCGATTTATGCATACTCCACGGATCTCTCATCTTCAGGCAGTCGAACGCATTCTCAGGTATTTGAAGACTGCTCCTAGACAAGAACTCGTGTATAAGTCATCTTCCTCTCTATCACTTATTGCATACTCTAATGCGGACTATGCGGGCTCGATGGATGATCGTCGGTCCACTACTGGTTTATGTACCTACTTTGGAGGAAATCTTATTACTTGACGCAGTAAGAAGCAGTCTATGGTTGCTCGCTCGTCTGCTGAAGCTGAGTACCGTGCAATGGCGGATGTTATGTCAGAACTTACCTGACTTGAGAGTTTTCTTGGGGATTTGAGAGTTAAATTATCCTCACCGACAACATTGTTCTGTGACAGTCAAGCTGTCATTCATATTGTTAAGAATCCAGTGTTCCATGAGCGAACAAAACACATTGAAGTTGACTGTCACTTCGTTCGAGAGAAGGTTCAGTTGAAGAAACTATAATTGGAGCATATTCCTGCTTCTGAGCAAGTTGCTGATATTCTTACCAAGACTCTACCATGACCATTATATCATCAGTTTCTATCCACGCTTCGTGCCTACGACTTGTACGCTCCAGCTTGCGGGGGAGCGTTGGAAAAGCCGTGTATTTAGGCCCATTAATTTGGCCCATGTTGGAGCCCTCTTAGATTTAGATTTATCTTACATCTTTTGTTTGGGATTCTTCTCCCTCTCTCTTCCTATATATGTGTATTCTCTCCAAGTGTAAAGCAGATTTTGGATGAATAAAATTTACATTTTTTCCACTTTCTACACTTATGAACCCATCCATGGAAGCAGGAAGCAACATAAACAAATATAGAAAGAAATGTACAATAAATAATCCGTGTACAGTCAAGGAAAGACAAATGCATGCAAACTGGTGCACGCAAATTAATGCAATCAGTTTGACAAAGATTTTCATAATTTATTCTAGTAATATTATGTATAGCGAATAGAAAGTAGTGGAATCCATACTTCAACAATTGACTTAGGATCTGCCAAAAGAACTTGAAACATTAGGCGACCACTTTTATCATAAAATTCAACATTCTGAATCAGCTTCCTAACATGCTTATCACCCTGGTACATAATCACATTCATGGATGGTGCCAAACGTCGAAAATCGGCTTGCCATAGTTGAAGAGATCCAGTGGTTGTGATTATAAGGGAAGGTTGGCATGCATGGGATTGCAAAGAAAGAACAAACATTATCGCTCTTGTGATTCGTTCCTGCAAAAAAATGTTGTTCTTTTATGAAATGCATATAATTGTACAATATAAGCAAATTAGAACTACTTAGTATAAAGCCGGTAATGACATAATTTCAAAGGGGAAAACTTTAGGTAGGGAAGATCAATATAATATTAACAATTTAGCTGGTTTCATATCTCAAATGGTTTCATATCTCAAATGAAACGTACATTTTTTCTAATTATACTGAAAAGATATAGGAGATGAATTAAATAAAAGCCCGCTACAAAGGCCCACTATAAAAGCTCACTTTATTTTATCTTCTTATTTTAGTCTCACACCACTAATATTGGTTTGGGATCACCTCCCTTTGTGCATATATAGAAGTGTATCATGTAATATTTATTCTTTTAGATTCAAAGTAATATATTCTTCTAGTTCTCAACTTAGTATCAAAGCAAGGTGATTTTTTGTCGCTACTTTTTTCCATTGGCTCCAGCAAACATTCAGCAGTAATAGCCTAGTGAACAGGCATATTTATAATTTTTTAGCGTGCACGCTCAGTCGCTCAACAACAAGCTCGTGTGGCTGCACGCTCCATTCCCATCCTTTGTCTCATCGAAACTGCGAGCTCTGACATACCACAGTCCATCGAGCCTAGTCCTCAACTGCGAGCTCTACCTTCCAGCGAGCCATACCTTCTTGGGAGCTCCGCCGTTAACAACTACAAGCCATACATTCCTACGAGCACGTCATTCTCAGCTGTGAGGCCCGTCGTTCCAAGCTGCAAGCAATACCTTCATGGAGCTTCATCGTTCCCAACTGCAAGCACTACCATTCCCAGCTGAAATCCACGAACTCCTGTTGTGAACCCTTGCTGCAAGTTCCTTATCGTGAGGCAATACCTTCATGGAGCTTCGTCGTACCCAACTGCAAGCACTACCATTCCCAGCTGAAATCCACGAACAACTGTTGTGAACCCTTGCTGCAAGTTCCTTATCGTGAGCTCCTACTAGCCACGATATAATACTTGTTGCGAGTTCTTCTGGTTGACAGCCTACTTTCCACGAGGATTATTGGCTGTGAATCCTGGCCGCCATCATTTTCCCACTTCCTGCAAGCTCACTTCCCGCGCTCCTTCCCGCAAGCTCTAATTTGTAGTTTGGAGTACTAAAATGATGAGCTCCTCAAAATCAATTGTTCAGACCCTCTCTTCTATTATAAACCTTCCGAGTAATGATTATCCGCGGACTAATGGTTCCTCCAACTCCTTTTGGAGTACCATTGTACTTTTGAACAGTTTCAATTATCTTGAATGGTCCCAAACGGCGTAGCATGCCATTTGCAATCAATTGTATGGGTACATTGATGGGATTATTGTACAATCTCCCAATACTGATCCCTCGTGGTGAAAATGAGATGTTGACAATTCTACAGTGATTTTGTGGCTTCTATGCTTAATGTCTCTCTTAGTCTATCAGAGTTAAATTCTTATGGACTCGACCTTTGAGATATGGAATCGGGCTCGAGAGCCTTATTCTCAAATTGGTAGCTCTACCCAAGTATATGAGTTCACTTGGTGTACTCTTGAACTCAAACAAGGCTCTTCTAGTGTTGTCGCCCACTTGTCGGAATTTGAGCGCATTTTTCAAGAAATAAATTACTTTGAGAACTTCACTCCAGCATGCACTGCTGATTCCTGTGGATTAAAAACCAAAGAAGATCATTATTGTCTCCACACCTTCCTAATGGGCTTCACCATGGACTTTGACACAGCCAACAGGGATGTCCTGAACCGACAGCTTTTTTACACTCTTTGGGAAGCATTTAGTACGGTCTTAGGTGACTCAAATCGATGACGCTCTCTTAACTCCGACAGGGTGTCTGATCATTCTGCATTTGTTGGCATTGTCTAAGTTCTTCCTTCTTCAAGTCGATCTATTTGGATGTGTGATCACCGTGACACCAGTATTTGGATCGTTCCTCCTATATCCTCACCTTGCCCCTTCGTGGAAAGGCAATAGTGGTCGAGGGATCGTCATCGACTTCGAGTACGGAAAGACGCCTCTTTCCGTGGGTAACGTGATTTTCCCCTTCCTTTGCATGTGTCTACATTTTCTCTTAGGATTTTAGATTCATTACTGGGTTTTCACCGGAATTTTGTCAGCAAACGCTACATCGAAAACTCCAAACGAAAACGTATTTGGAGTTCACAATTTTCATTTTGCTACGATAAGAGGAACGAAACGAAAATTTGTGAACTTCATTCCCCGAATTCAGAATTGAACCATTTTTTCAAGAAAAATTCATTTTAAACAAAATAGTAATTTTGTGCTTTAGAAAAATCTAGCAGCTTAATTTCGCAATGTTTGTGCAACACCCGCTCAAAATTGCAATCATTCTTTGCATGCATTTATGGTTTCCTAAAAATAGCTGACAGGACGGCAAAACCTATGCGCCGTCCTGCATCAATTTGAGTTGGCAGAGACCAACTCCGATCAGGTCGACGCAAAAATGTCTGATGTCACACCCGTCCGGACCTCTATCGACACTGAGTTTTGCATTGTGTCATTATGCAATTTATCTATTTGTATTATTTTGTTTTTTGTGAAATATATATATATAAACTTATAAATATATATATAAAGTGGGTTTGGCAAATATATATACATCTTTCACTATTATAAGGGAAAAGTTGTCTTTGGTGAAACATTCAAAAATATCAATTATGTCCTTATTTTTATATTTTAATGACTTGACATATATTATAATTTATTTTAAAGAAATTAAAATACAATGTTCATTCAAGTAATTACACTATCAAAAAATTAGAAGTAATGATGAAAATCCATTTAAATTCAAAAAGTTTTTTAGTAGAGCTCCTACACCTACTATGATAGGTTGTCATTAGGCATGTCAGCGGTCTATTCAAGAAAGGTTGTCATTAGGCATATCAGTGGTATTTTCGAGGTGATGACATTAAATCAATCAACTTTATTAAAGTCAAAATTAATATTTTTAGGTCAAAACGTATATTGTTTTACAAAATAAAAATTGTAATATTTATGTATATTTTTTACAGTCATTTTGAGTACTCATATGTATATGTTGCGGGCGAAACCCGCCTTGATGGGACGGGCGAAACCCGTCGTTGTCGGTCGGGTTTCACCGCCATCCATTTCCTGGATGCGGCCGAAGGCCTCCCGAGAGCATCGAGCCGGGGCGGGCGAAGCCCGCCGTCGCTGGTTCGGGTAGTGTCGCGCCTGGCCGTAGGGGCAGAGCCCCGTGTCGGGCACTTGTATTAATATATATAACATTATTTAATTAGGTTAAAGCCGATCCAGTGCCCAGTTCATCTTCCCGATCGGTCAATCTCACGCGAGCTTCAGCGGCACCGTCCATGATCCCTCTTTTGCGGAGCACGATCCCTCTTCTGTGAAGCACGATCCAGCCTCGGATGCCTCCGCCATCTACCACTGGTAGTTTGGGCCTCCACGACGCCCTCTTCATGACGGTTACTGCACCTGGTCGAGCGCAGCCATGGCTGATTCCCTATTTATTTTCAATTTTAGTTTGTTGTTTTGTTTTGACTGAACCCTGTATAAAAGGTTGTCAGTATGCTTAGTTTTTTGGTAAATAATGAAAGTATTGAGGTTTTTATTTGCGTTTATGATTCTTGTTTAGGGTATGGAAATTTTACCCTTGTTGTGAGTGAGATTAGGAGAGGAACACTTGTTATTTGCTACTGTTTTGATCTTGAGAAGGAGATGAACAGTGTTATGTTAATAGCTTATTCCGTGAATAGTGATCATTTTATGATTAGAGTGATATTGTAGCATGTTAATGAAATTCATGTTGTTGTTGTGTGCTGCCCGTGAATAGTGAAGTAAAAAAAATCAAACTCTTCGTGCTTAGAGATTTTGTGGTTCCACCATGTGAGAACAGGTAAATTTTAGGTTGTTTAGTCTGTGGCTTCCATACACCATGGAGTGATTGAGATTTCATCGGATTCACCTTGTGTGAGCGAGCGCATTGCTACCGTGGTGCCCATGTGCGATATCGGCCGACCTTGGAGCGGGAGATCGAAGATGACGAGAAGTTTCTCGCGGGATCGTCATCGACTTTGAATATGTAAAGACGCATCTTTTCGTGGGTAACTTGATTCTTCCCCCTGCTCTGTGTGTGTCTAAATTTTCTTTTAGGATTATAGATTCATTGCTGCATTTTCTCCCAAATTTTGTCAGTGAACGCTACGTCGAAAACTCCAAACGGAAACGTATTTGGATTTTACGATTTTCGTTTTGCTACAGCAAAGGGAACGGGACGAAAAATTGTGAACTTCCTTCCTCGGATTTAGAATTGAATCATTTTTTCAAGAAAATTTATTTTAAACAAAATAGTAATTTTGTGCTTTACAAAAATCTAGTTGCTTTATTTCTCAAGTCAAATTAATTTTTTTGTAAAAGTCATTATTCATCACACGCATTTAGGGTTTCCTAAAAACCGACAAGCGCGCAAACTCTACGCGTCGTCTTGCATCACTTATTCTTCCTCTTTCTCAAGCATATCAACGACGAATTGTTGGTGTTGAGATTGTACAAACCTTCATAATTTTGTCATGGGAGATACAACCTTCCAAACTAGGTCCTAACGAAGACAACTACCAACCTCTCATACAAAGTAAGCCAGCCTCCATAGAATACCCTATTGCCTATCATATCTCGTATCACAATCTAACTATGACACATAAAGCTTTTATCTGCTCTTTCTCTTCAATTTATATTCCTAAAATTTGGCAGGAAGGGAATGATATACCAAAATAGAGAGTAACGTATGCGCAGATGTCTGCATTGGAGAAAAACCAAACTTCACAACTATCTCTTCTCCCAGCTGGAAAAAACATGTTGGATCAAAATAGGTGTTTTCAATCATTCAAAATAAAGAAGGGATCGTAGAGAGATACAAAGCACGGCTAGTCACTCAGGGATATACTCAAGTCCTAGAGTTGACTATCATGAAATATTTATCATGTGATGCATGCCATAAAATGGGACCTACAGCAACTAGACTAAAAATGGGTTTTTTACCTGACTATCATGAAATATTTATCATGTGATGCATGCCCTAAGGAGGCATACATGAAGTTTCCGCTGGGTTTTTTTGTAGAAAAGATCATAATGGAAAATCTGCCAACTTAAAAATCTCATCATGGTTTGAAGCAGTCTTCTGAAGCTTTCTTTGGAAAATTTCAAAAATTCATGACTCTATTAGGATACAAATAGGATCACTCTGATCAAACTCTCTTTATTAAGAGGAAAGTAGAGAAAATGACTATTCTCGTTGTCTATATTAATGATATTATTGTAACATAAAATAATTTGGACGAAATCACGTGGCTTAAAGCACGCATGTGCAAGGATTCGAAGTCAAGTATCTAGAAAAGTCGAAATGCTTCTTAGGAATAGAAGTTGCGAGGTCAGGCCGTGAAATCTTTATTCTTGATCTCCTAGAAGAAACATGAATGTTTGGTTGTATACCAACAAATACCATTATAGAAGGAAATTGTAAAATCAATGAAGACAATAATGGTGAGAAAGTGAGCTTCGCTAGCTACCAAAGATTGGCGGGAAGGCTTATCTACCTCACACATACTTGTCCTGATATCACGTGTGCAATTTGGATCCTGAGCAGGTATATACATTCTCCCAGATTGAGACATCAAGAAACTACTATACGAGTGTTGTGATACCTAAATAAGTCTCCCATACGAGGAATTTCATTCTCCCAAAACAAGTATGTGAATGTTGATTGGGCTGGAAGGATCGAAAATCCATTTTCAGTGCCAATGAAAAGCACGAGTTAATTAAATTTTAGAAAATTATGTATTTTCTTTATTTTTCAATATTTTACTTTTTATAGAAATTAATTATTTGGAGAGAATTTTTTTTATTTGAATCTAGTAATAATTCTTTTAGATTTTTATTATTATAAATGAGACACTGGGGTAAACTCCCCATGCCTATTTCCTATAGTGCGTACATACCACAGGAAAGTGTTTATCAAGTAATATATAGTTATGTAAGTTGTCAATATTTATGTCCAAATTTTCATCCATTTTTTTGTTGTAGTTGTTAAATTTATGCTATGACATAAATTTATATCCTGAAACTATAAGATCAGTTCTGCTTGATCTCTACTCCCGAGAATCTAAAATTTTGTGTCAGGTGCAAAAATTGTAGAATCGTGCCTTAGTCTTATCATATGACATGGATCGGAGAAGTCCCACCAACTTAAAATAGTCCTAGTTAATAAAGGCGCAAAACCCATCAAGGCGCAAAACCCATCAAGGCGCAAAGAGGTCATGGAGCCTAGGTGCAAGACTCAAGGCGCAGGCGTGCGGCAGACGAAGGCAAGGTGCTACCACATCCATTTTAAATAATCGGCATCAAACATCATTTGATCATCTCGATCAAGTTCATCATCTATTCTACTAATTAATCATTCATTACAATCATTATATCTCTTAAAAATAGAATTAATGTGGTCACTTGCATCATATCTAAACTCCAACACACAATTATCTTTCACAAACACCAATCAATAAAATTTTCCTGGGCTTTTATATTATTATTATTATTTGAAAAAAAAATTACAACAAAAATCTCGCACATGCGCGTTTTTATGTTCTAAAGGCACAAATAAGGAGCACGAAAGTGCAAAACTTTGAATCTAGTGAGTCTTGAGCCTTTAACAACATAGAAAATAGTATAAATTTTAAAAATATTACGCATCATCAAAGTGTGAAGTAAACAACATCATAAAGCAAAAATACATTATTCAAAGCAACTAATGGTCTCATCATGATCACAGAGTCAACATTCAATATAATACTAAATGTCCAACTATGGTCCATGTCTAATATGACATTGTGGAGTATTTTATACTCATACTTTGTGAGTCTACATTCAATATAATACTAAATGTCCAACTACTGTGCATGTCTAATATGATATTGAGTATTTTACACTCATACTTTGTGAGTCGTGATATCACATTCTTCAGTTCCTCATCATACTCTTAACTTTTACTTCAAACTCCTTTAAGGAGTTTAATTACATCATACCCTCCGGACAATCGCCCCAGTTGAGGTAACTGCATCAATAATTGAAGAGCCTTCTCTAGTTTAAGATCAGTTATCCTCCCAGATGATAGCAATCTAGTTCAGGAGACACCTAAAGAAAGGCATTTGGCTATTCATTATTTATACGAAATAAGATATGTAAAGATAATGATGTTCTACTCTAGACTCACCCCACTGCCATCAGAATTTCCGTTGTAGGGTCCCGGTGGCACTTGAGCATTTTATTGCCCGTTGTTGGAAAGCTTGAAAATTATGTGCTTGACACCTTGTTGCTAATTATGTCTCCTAAAAAATTTTCACCTCCAGATATCATGGTTTTAACCATTCGATATTCTACTATTGTCACAAAAATTGTTAAACGAATTTTATGAATCTGCTTGGAAACAAGAATGGTGGAGAAATGGATGCATCCGATAACAACAGCACTTGGACCATGATTTACTTACAAAAAGAAAATATGTTGGATGTCGATGTGTGAATGTTGTCAACACAAATTCAGATGGGCATGTAGCTCGGTTGTTAGCCTGGCCAGTTGCGAGATGCTACAGTAAAATATAAGGTAAACTGTGATGAGATTGTATCACCACTGGCTAAAATGACCTGTATTCGTATAATTTTATCCCTAGCTACATCAAATCATTACCCATTACCTCAATTGAGCATCACTAATGCATGAAATCTTGAGAAAGAAATACATTTGGAGCAACCCCCTAATTTGGTTGCTTAACAAAAGCATCATAATATGGTGTGCAAACTAAAAATATTTTTAAGTATGCCTAAACAATCATCTTAAGCATTGTTTGAAAATTTCTTGGGCTGATTAGAAAAGTTTAGCCTCCATAGGTATAGAGTAGATCACTCTGTTTTCTATCATCATGCGCAGGAGGGGGATATTATCCTCGAACTGTGCATAGATGGTATTGGGATCACTAGTAGTTATAATAAGGGGACCAATTTCAAACCAAGGATTTTGATAACCTCATATACTTCTTGGGTCTCCAATCATATGTTTAATGCAAAAATCTGACGCAACGTAGGGTGGTGAGCGCAACTCTAAGCTATGCAAGCCCTGCAAGTGCAGTGTCGGGGAAAACTTAAGTAATGCCCAAGAATGACGTGAACATGAAAAGACATGTCAGACAATAGTGCAATTAATAATAATTCAAAACAAAATCTAACATGAATATTAAAATTAATCACAACACAATTAAAGATAGCTTGCAATTTTGAATCACGTATGTGAGAGCACTAGAAATTTAATACCTAAGGAAAACAATATGAACTACGAAAGGCATTTTTGATCCGTACAAATACAAAGAAAATAAACCAAATAGAAAACTCAAATGAGCATAGGATTACGTAGGCAGTGGTGGAAGGAATCTTGTGTCCCTAGAGTGGTGGGGTTGTTGGGAAGAACTTTGCTGCTGTGGAGGGGTTGTGTGGGGATGTTGTGGGTGGAGGACCGGATGAATGCGTACTGAAAGGGTTAGAGGAGGGATGGTGGGGTCGGCCAAGTCTAGATGTGATCAGACAGAACTGGTGGAGACTTAGGAGATGTCGGTCCGGACTAGAAACAATCTAAGGATGGCAGATAAGTTTGGAAGGGTTGGAGGGTTCAATCATGACAGGGAATGGCTGGAAGATTGTTATGACCCCGCATAACAACCAATTCATGGGTCAACAATATGCGTGTCGGCGGAAGAGGGCAACACAAAGCGGGGCTGAACCCACCGGTTCATCCCTCCCCAATTGAACCGCGGCGGCTCGGGGATGAACCTGCGGGTTCAACCCACATGGGGGGCCGGCCGGCCCCCTCTTGGTCCAAAGGTATAAATACCTATGGGGCATGTTCAGCGAGGGCATGCAAAAACTTTTCAGGTATTTTCCCTCTCCTCTCAAGCTCTAACCCTAATTTCCATCTTCCTCCTCTATTCTCTGCTAATCTCGATCTACCTCCCTAACATTTGGTATCAGAGTTTCGTTACTCCCCATATCAGACGCGACTTCCTCACGACGAGCCCACAGCAGACGGCATCCCACGTCGAAGCATTGTTGACCGCCCGATAGACCGACTGTTGTGTGCATTCGATCAGCTGTGTCGATCGACCGGTTCGTCGATCCCTCTGGTATGTCGATCTCTTCGCGTGTCAACTTCGTAGACCCTTTCGATCGTTGAATGCCTCTTCCAATCGTTGACTGCTTCGATCCCTCCGATCGACGGCTGCTTTTGATTGTCGACTGTTGCGACCCCTCCTAACGTCGGCTCCATCCACCGCTTCGTTCTCGCCCAACATGGACTTCTTCGGCGAGTCAGGGGTTCCGGGATTTCTTCCTCCGCTTCGATGACTGCATCTTCTACTGCGTCGGACTGCCTCGACGATCTTCACATCACCGACGTCATCCGCGTGGAGCGGCCACTCTACTTCAAAGCCGTCAGCTGCCCTTCTCTAAACCCTCGAGTTCCACCATGGTGACTCGCTCACAGGAAGAGTCCACGAGGCTAGCAACCCTAAAGGACAACTACAATGGGCTGTCAGATACGGTGATGGCCATTGAAGAAAAATTAAGAGCACCCGAGAAACGTCTGAAAGAGCGACAGGATCCTCGCATGGAGGAGATCAAGATTTTGTTGTCTCAAAGTATCAAGGGCAAAGCAACTGTGAACGAAGAAGGGAGTACTCACCAGGGGATGATCCAGTCGCCAGGGGGCCTCGGCAAAGTACGAGAGGACCTGATTGAACAACGGCCTAGGATACAATTTGCCCTCCTCAGGATGGGCTTCTGCCTAACCCTATGGGATCGGGACACGCCAGCAGCAGCAGAACAGGCAGAGGCTACAGACCACCTTCAGCGACAACAAGTCCTGGATATCAACACGAAGAGGAAGGAGGATACCCGAACAGGCCGACGGAGCGTCGACGACCTCTTGGCCTCGACAAGGAGTATGGAGCACACGACCAGCAAAACCCGAGAGCATACATGCTAGCAAAAAGGAGCCGCATGAATTACCAAAAATTCAAAGGGGTGATGCGTTGGAATGTGTTCAAAAAATGGAGTTATTTTACAACTACCAGGAGAATCCAGAAGAGCAATGGGTGCAACGGGCGTCCTTTCACCTTAATGATGATGCATTCCAGTGGACCCAGTGATTCCTCCGAGGGCGTAAATATGCCAGTTGGACCGATTTCGTAGATGATTTCACAGCCAGATTCGGGCCTCTCAAAAATGAAGATTTTGAGGCTCTTCTATTCCAAGAAGAGTTCGAAAGATTAGCCAACAGGATGCACTGAGAAGAGAAGACATTAACGAGCTGCTTCATTTCGGGATTGAAGGAGCACATCAACGATAAGGTGCATGCCTACATGCCACGCAGCTTGACCCATGTTATCAGCCTAGCCCGGAATCAAGAGTGATTCAACTGACAAAAGTCCAGATGAGGGAATATGAAAAACACTACAAACCCTCTGGACATCAAGAAGGATCAAGGAGCTACTATAAGGGCGACTGAAAATATTGACATGTTCAAAGTTATAGGCACAAGAGGAGAAGGGGTTGTGTTTCAACTGTGATGAGAAATTCACCCCAGGCCACAAATTTCGGATGAACCAGGTGTATATGTTGCGGGAGAAAAACAAGATGTCGGAAGAAGAAAAAGGAGAACAGGAGCACATCTCGGGCATACCTGAGTTCAAGGTATCTATCACGGCCATGGAGGGAGCATCTACACCGCTCACGATGCGGATTGCAGGGCGAATCTGCCAACAAAAGGTGACTATTTTGGTTGACAACGGGAGTACTCATAACTTCACCAACCCCGCTGTAGAACAGACGCTGGGCCAGATAGGGTTGAGCATATTATTCTAAACTCGAAAGTCGCTCGAAAATTGTTCGAATATTAAGCCGAATCGAAATCGGTTAAAATTGATTCAACTCAATTTGACTCGAATCTGATTTTGAGTCAATTTCGAGCCAACCCAGAATCACACAAAATATGATTCGAATCAGCTCGAATTGTTTAAAAATATAATGTATTTATTAATATATTCTTATTTTAAAATTAAAAACAATAAAATTTAAAGTTAAATAAAAAGAGTAAAGGCTTTAAGTGTTTTATTTGCTAAATTTAGAGGTTTCCTAATTTATTTTGGAGCCAACTAGAAATAAAGAAAAAAAATTCTCAATTTCGAGCCGACTCGATTCGATTTCGAGACGACTTGGAATCGAGTCATTTCAAGTCAAGCCGACTCGACTCGAAATCGATTTTGATTTGGAGTCAAATTTGAGCCGAGCCCAAATCGCTCGAACTCGACTGGATATCAGTCCTAGGGCTAGAGATCACCAAGGATGGATCTTAACAGGACATGGTGATCGACAGAAATAAGCTGCAGTGTGAAGGAGTGCTGAAGGGGGTGGGGTTCAGTGTGCAAGGATACGCCTGCAGGATGGATGTCTACTTGTTGCTCATCCGAGGATCAGATATGTTCTGGGGGTCCAATGGTTGCGATAGCTGGGTAAAGTAACCCTGGATTGGGATATTTTGACAATGGAGTTTGCTCAGAAGGGGCGAGAGTACTATCTGCACGAGAACAGAACTTCATTGGCAAAAGAGATCTCTCTTCACTGCTTAGAGAGGTTGTGGGAACAAGAGAACGACATGGTTGTGATTATGGAGATCGGGCCTCTAGCTACGCACACGCAAGAACACCCCGAGCAGATGAAGTCATTACTTCCCCAGTATCCGGATGTCTTTCAGGAACCCCAATCGTTACCTCTGCAGTGATTCCGAGATCACCAAATCAGCCTGAAGGAAGAGACTGAGCCAACAAACATTCAACCCTACCATTACACGTATATACAGAAGGCCGAGATAGAATGAAGCGTGAAGGAGATGCTAGCAGCAAGGATCATTCGACCCAGCACCAGTTCATTTTCCTCCATCATCCTGGTGAAGAAAAAGTACGGGTCGTGGAGGTTTTATGTCGACTACCGTGCTTTGAACAGCTCAACTATCAAAGACAAGTTTCTTATCCCAATGATCGAGGAACTTCTGGAAAAACTACACGGAGCACACCTGCTCAGTGTTCACCAAGCTGGATTTGCAATTGGGGTACCACTAAATCAGTATAAAGGTTGAGGATATCTTCAAAACAGCTTTTAGGACACATGATGGTCACTACGAGTTTGTCGTGATGTCGTTCGGGCTCCTCAACGCACCTTCGACATTTCAGGCAGTGATGAACGAGATCTTTCGGCCTCTCCTCCGCGGCTTTGTATTCATTTTTTATGACAATCTGATCTACAATGCCAACTGAGAAGAGCATCTCCAACATGTGGAACAAGTGCTCGTGATACTCCGACAGCACCAGCTCTATGTCAAGCGCTCCAAATACTCATTTGTTCAAGAAGAGATGGAATATCTAGGGGCATATTGTCTCGGCGCGAGGAGTCAAGTCGGCCCCCAGAAGGTGGAGAGCATGCAGACGTGGCTTAGGCCGCGCATGGTCCGTGCACACTGGGGTTTCCTCGGGTTGACAGGCTACTACCTACAATTCGTGAAAGACTATGGGAAGATAGCTCGGTCGTTGACCCAGTTGTACACAAGGATGCCTTTTGCTGGCAAGAGGAGGCGGAGGCTGCATTCTAAGCTCTCAAGCGGCCATGACGACGATACTAGTGCTGGCACTTCCCGACTTCACCAAGGAATTAATACTGGAGACTGATGTTTCAGGCGAAGGGATCGGAATCGTGCTTATGCAAGAAAGTCGGCCAATCGCGTTTTTCAACAAGGCGTTGGCTCCACGGACCTTGAGCTTGTCGACTTACGAGAAGGAAATGTCGGTCAACATACATGTCGTGGCCTTGTGATGGCCCTACCTTCTAGGAAGACACTTTAAGGTCCAGACTGATCATCGGAGTTTGGAACATTTTTTGGGGCAACTGGTGGCCTCTTCTCTACAACAAAAATGGGTGACAAGGTTGCATGGTTACGACTACGAGATAGTCTATAAGCAGGGAAAGTAAAAAATTGTGGCTGGCTCACTATCCCGCATATCAGAGGGAGCATTTCAACACGTCTCAGGGCCCCTGATAGGAACCTTGGACGAAATGTAGAAGGAGGTCCTAAAAGACTCTGAGTTGCGTCCTATCGTGGGTCACTTCGGCATGGAAAAGATCGCTCCTCCCGGGATTCGATTGCAAAACAAGCACTTATACTTTCACAGGACGGAACGGGAGTTCGCAGTCGGAGATGAGGTCATCCCCAAGCTTCAACCATACAGAAAAACCTTCGTGGCTCGGAGGACGAACCAGAAGTTAGCACCGCGGTATTATGGGCCCTTCAGAATCACCCAGAGAGTGGGTCCGATATATATATTAGCCCTGCCAGAGGGACCGCATATTCACCGGACCTTCCATATCTCCTTGCTGAAAAAGAAGAACGGGCACACGGTACAGTTGTGCCCTACCCTGCTAGAGGCAACCTGATAAATTCTCAAAAAGAAGTTATCTTGTGCCTAAATTGTTATCCTTTTTGATTAAAATATTTGATGAATTTGAGTTAGAAAGTATTAAATATAAGTTAGTATTTTGTGAAAGTTGGGGGTATTATTGTCATTTTGATATATTTTTATCGCAGGAAGTTCGAAGTATTCATCTCAAAAGTCAAGGGTTGAGCGCATTTGAAGCCAGGAAAAAAGTTAAAGCATTGTTGTAATAGTTTATTAGCTGTTTGGAGCAGTTTTTAATAGTGCAGAAAATTTGTTGCAACAAATTTCACAGTTCAGAAAAATTTGTTACAATAAATCGGCAGGAATAAAAGGGGAGGCATCTATTCACAGTTTATTAGCTGTTTGGATGCTTCAAATGCAAGAGGAGACATCTATTCAACATTTAAAATATTCCATTGAGGGAAGAGCAGGATAAAAGGGCCAAGAAGAGATAAAATAGGGATCTTTCTATCATCTTCATCATTATTCCAAAGAGGAGCGGTATGGTTTTGAAGAGGAGCCGCACCGGATCTTCATCAAAGAGGGATTTTACGCAAGTTATAGTGGAATTTACTGCAGCGTTTAGATCTTTAAACAATCATGTCTTGTAAGATCTCTCTAATTTTGTGGTGTATCTCTCAAATCATGAACTAATTTCCTAGGTTTTGTATTTTGAGAGTACTTTATTCTATTTTAATGTGATCTCTATTTTTATTTTTTTATGAAAATTTTTGTATTATTTCTTTATTGAGTTTTTGATCTTGATGCTAAAACTTTTGGATTATATTTTCACTATATTCTCCGCTTCAAGATTAGAAAGATGAGACGTGTTAGTATATGAACAGAAATTATTTTACTACGCGGCGAGATTCGAGAGATGAGTTATGTAAATTTTTAACTAAAATGTTCGGCTTGTTTTACTGCGCTTCGAGATTCGAACGAGTAGAAATGTAAGTGTATCATCAACTCAATATCGCGTAGAAGGGAGAAAGAGATTTCACATGTACGTTAGCAACTTTGATTTTTATTATTATTAATATTTTTTATTTGGCCTGATTTTAGAGATGACAAATGAACGAGAGATATAGTGATTTCTGATATCGAGAGATATAGATCTTTGCCTTAAAATCATTGCAGAAAAGCGCACCAAGTTTTCTCATAAATATCTTCTGTCGATCCATCATAATAGACTTAAAAAAATCAAAATACAAGATCATTTTCTCATCATTTAATAAACAGTAATTTCTAGGAAGTCGTTAAATTTCTTAGATTTTTAACTTGTTTTCAAAATCCCTTTAAATTGATTCATTCACTTGAATTTAAAGAAAAGATTAGCTAGTATTTGAGAGCGTTAAATTAATCAACTCTCCGTAGGAACGATCTTTTTTCACTTTATATTATTTGATTTGACACGTTCACTTACGTTAATACATAATCTATTTTGGGCATATCACAACCCACAGTGGGGAAGTGTGACCGCTCCCAAACGAAGTACTGCTCACCAAATGGAAGAAGTGTGATACCGAGTATCGTCAAGAGATTCTCGTCAAATGGAAGAACTTATCGGCGGCGCACAACACAAAGGTCGACCTGCTCAAGTTCTGAGAATTTAATCCAGACTTTCATCTTGAGAACAAGCTAGCTGTTGATGGGGAGGGAATGTTATGACCCCGCAAAACAATCAGTTCACGGGTCAACAATATGTGTGTTGGCCGAAGGAGACAGCACAAAGCGGGGCTTAACCCACCGGCTTAGCCCTCCCCAATTAAATTGTGGCGGCTCGAGGTTGAACCTGCGCGTTCAGCCCACATGGGGGGTCGGGGACCATAGGTATAAATACCTCTAGAGCTTGTTCGGCGAGTGCATACAAAGACTATTCGGGTATTTTCCCTCTCCTCTCAAGCCCTAACCCTAATTTCCTTCTTTTATTATTTGTTAATCTCGATCTACCGCCCTAACAAAGATGCCTCAACCGCTGTTGGAACATATTTCGCAGAGTTGGCACCATGATGACCTGTGGATTATGGGATAATCCCTTCAAAATCTGTGGTGAGACCTAAAACAGTCGTTATGCTCATATAAATAGACAAGAACCTCTAGGTGAACCATCATGAATGGTTCAGATTGCATGATCATGATGGTTGTCAAATATCCTTAAATAAAAAATAGAATAATAGAAATTTGACATTGTAGCTTCGGACGCAACTATGAGAATGAATCGTCTAGATGACAACCGGATCAATGTCTCATGTGAATGTAGATACATGTGGGACCTAGTGGGTGTTGACCCGCTCTCAAATTGTGATCCCCATCAAAATATATTGCGAGTCTTCTGCCTGAAGCAAAAATATTTGGCTTCAAGCATGTTGAGATTTTGATGGACCATAACAGGTTGATGAAGGATGAAGGGGAGTTGATTGAAACACCAATACGGTATAGACGGCTAGTTGAAAAATTAAATTATCTCATAATTATAAGACCAGACATCTCATCATGTTAGCGATGTGGGTCATTTTATAGCAAACCTAAGAACTCCTAACATGAATATTATTTTATATTGAGATATTTGAAGGGAACCCCTGGAGTGGATACAAGGATTTAGGGTATTCAAGGATTACATGTTTTTCTTATGTTGATTAAGTTGGTTCTCCATATGATAGAAGATCTACAAATAACATACTGCAATCAAATTGAGTGTTCGACAAGAGTATAAGACAATGGCCCACAACATGTGAACTGGTATGGCACAAGCAGTTAATGGAGTTGAGATTTGGTTTTGTTGGAAATGTCGCAATGTCGGTCTATTTGTGTTGATGTTATTGGTATTGAGTCTTTATGTGTGTATGGGGTTTAGTCCCACATTGTATGTCAAGTTGTAAGTGTCCATGTATTTCCTATTTAAAGCCCGTATGTGGATGAATGAAATTAACAACTTCTACTTTTATTTCTTGCTTCCAACATGGTATCAGAGGCAGGTTCTGAAACTGTGAAACACTAAAAATAAAAAATTATTCCCGTGTCCGCTACTTTCCCATTTTTTTCCTTCCGGACCGCTCTCGAGCCGTTTCGCTAGTCCCGTCGGGTGATTTCTCTCTCGCTCCCGTCGACGGTCTCTAATCCAGTCGACTGGAGCGTCATCCTGGCTTAATCGGCCCCCCGGCTTCTCCGCCTGCGCTCGGTCCCATCAGCCTCTACTCTGGCCTAGCGATTTTGATCTCGTCTTTGCCGACTCTTCCCCAACCTGCTTCGGATGTTTCTTCTGCCATCATCGACTGCTCTGGGCCAGTCGTTGCTGCCTCCCGACTTCTCCCATGTTGCAGCCTCCTGACGTCGATCCCGCCTGTTTTTCGGCCTTGATCGCATCATCTGTAGGCTTCTTGCTTCGGCGCCTCCATCTACGTCAGATCTTCGTGCCTCCTCCAGATCTGCTGCTCCAGATCTGTCGTGTCTCCTCCAGATCTGTCGTCTCGTGCCTCCTCTAGCTCTGCTACTGTTTTGCCTCCCTATTCAGCCACTACTTCTCAGCACAGGTGTTGTGTTGTGTTGTTGTGCACTGCTTTGCTGCTGCTCTTATCTTCTGGTGCTGCTTCTCTTATCTTCTGGTCAAGCTCTTATGTCGATGCTGCTCTCATTCAGACCTTCTTTTGAATCTGTATTTCTGCTCACCGGGGATATGGATCCTGCTGCCCCCTTCACTCGTTGTTGATAGTGCTGGAGTCGTTTATTTTTGTTTTAAGTTGTTTGTTGTTCTGTTGATGTGTTTGTCTGTGTATCCATGTGATTTCTGCCTTCTTGCATGTGTCTTTCACGTGAGGGGGAGTGTTTGGATAAAGGCGACTCGGATGATCTTTCCCAAATTTTTGCTTTCGTTCCACACGGCCTCTAGGCTTATGTTGTATGTGGTTTGTGTTTTCCCATTTTTTCTTTTGATTGGTCGTGTTGGGACACGACTGATATTGGTGTTCTGGTCTCATCGGGTTGTGTCGCGTGAGACCGTGTCATGCGGGACTGTGTCGTGTGGGACCGCCCTTTGTGTGGATTATCCCCGACAGATTATCTCTGACGGATTATCCTTGATCACTCGTTTGATGATTTGCTCCACATCTTTCGTTCTCTTTTGCATGTTGTGTGTGTAGATGATGTTGGTTGACCGGTTTCCAGTGGGTTCGCGCCGTGTGTGGGTCAGTGTCGTGTGTGGCTATATCCCCAACTTGATTCCCCAGTTTGGAATTTTCCCCGATGGCTCGTCTGATGTTTTGTCTTGCATAGCCTCCTCCTTTGTTGTTATTTGATGTGTCCAAGCTGAAGGATCCGCCCTTCAGCTTGAAGGGGAGTGTTGGAAATGTCGCAATGTCAGTCTATTTGTGTTGATGTTATTGGTACTGAGTCTTTATGTGTGTATGGGGTTTAGTCCCACATTATATGTCAAGTTGTAAGTGTCCATGTATTTCCTATTTAAAGCCCCTATGTGGATGAATGAATTTAGCAACTTCTACTTTCATTTCTCTCTTACAACGGGTTTGAATATTCAAACGAGTTGATGTGTGATAATAAGGCATCTTTGTGTTACAAGCCTAGCCCATAATGTCGTAAGAGATGGCGCTTGAGATGGGGAACAAGGGAGACAAGCTTAACCTTAACCCTAGATATGTGAGAAGCAGAAAAGCACTAAAGAGAGGAATAAAACTTTCATATTTCATTCAAAACTCATACAATATACAATGACCTGAGAGATTTATTCAAAGACTTAAAGTGACATGAGTGTAAATACTCAAAATAAAAGTAGATAAATGAAATACTAAAACATGACAACTCTAATTAATCATAACTACGAACTGACTCGAATGCTCGAAATAACATACATAAAGACACATAAATGAAATATGTGTAGTTGGCAATGGATGGTGGGGACCCATAACATTTCACCCGCCCTTCAAATTGAGCTTGTCCACAAGCTTGAACGAGGCTCAAATGAGTGGGTCATTGAGCACCTTGATTTCTCGCAAGAACGGCTCCCGATAGTGCATTGTTGTGATTGCGGTTGCAACGAGTGGCGGTCCGGCAACATGCTCACAGGTGGCACGAGAGACTTCAAGGATCTGACAGGGCAGAGGAGCGTGAGAAAAGAAGATTGTTGGACAGAAGCTCTAGAGTCGGGGTGAGTGTTCCCAGTGAATGCAGATAGTCGAGGGCGATGGAGGCCCTAAATGAAGGTGAGTTACAGCGGCCGAAAGCGGCGGCATCGGCCCTGGGAGATCAACAGAAGGACTGGCTCTATATGTGTTGGCAGAGCAAGTGGCTGGAGTAGAGACTGTAGAGTGGAGACCGCGGGGACAGACGGTAGCACAAAATGAGGCGGCACCACCGCGGGGCTCGGCGGCAACGAGGCCGATTGTGTGAACTGCGGGGAGGGAACAATTGGGGGTGTCAAGAACGGCAGAGGGAGATGGAACTTCTGCAAGAGCCGATTGGATCGATAACTGTTGTAGTGGGAGCAGAGGCGGATTTAATGGAATCAGACCCCCAAGGCATCGGTCGATGTCGGCAATGAATTGTGCAAGCGCCACGTCATATGATGTCGACATCTCTAAGAACTTTTGGAGCATCGAACGGACGGTGTGTGACTCGTTGGGGCTTGTCATCAAGCAGCAGTAATTGACTAATCAATTAATCTAATTAAGATTTAATTAAACTAGTCAATTAATATGAGGAAGAACAACTAGAAAAACTTGTGTTGTCGTCGTGTCCGGGAACTGGGTGGGCCGCTGCAGTTTGGTGGGATCCAGGAGAGAAATGGTGTTATGCTCGATAAGGAGGTGTGTGGTGTGTTGCTCAAGAATCGGTAAGCGCTCAACTGACAAAAGATGTGACAGGGAGGTGGCTTGCAGGAGATCAAGGAGGTGGCGCGGGGAGATGGCAGGTGGTGTGAGGTCAAGACGAGAAGGAACGTTTGGTGTGTCTCAAAAGGAAGGAGCGCATACGGCGTTGCGGTGCACTGGAACCGTCGATCACGTCGAGAGACAAGCTCAACACAGGTAAGAGTGGGAGAAGCGTTGCAAGCGTCAATGGAAGATCGATGGTCACGATGGATTTGACTGGGACCTCCAAAAAGAAGGAAGAAAGCGCTGACTGAATCTTCCTCATGCAGCCAGCGAGGAAGGAGACAGCAGTGGTTATGCCTGCAGATGACGAGGGGGGATTTTTGGGGCATCTACTGCGATGGGGTCGTTGGAATCATGCGGAAATCTAGCGTGCGCCTTCTGTGGGAACAAACGAGGGTTGCATCCCTTTTGTTAGATGTCGCCGAGGATACAGAAGTGTTGGACGACGAAGGAGGTGGCTGCTTGCGATGAAACCATAGGAGATGGAAGAAGAAGCGCTTTGATACCGAGATGTTACAAGCCTAGATCATAACAACGTCGAAGGTGGAGGCGGAGGCGGAGATACAAAGGGAGTTGAGCTCAACCCGCGGAAAATGTGAGGGGAGAGGAAGAGGAGTCGAGCTCAAACGTAACCCTATAAACATGAGGAGGAGAAACGAGCAAGAGAGAGGAATTGAACCTTCATATTTCATTCATAACTTATACAATAACTCAAGATGTCTATTTAAACACTTACAAGTGGCATGAGTGTAAATTCCCAAAAATAAAAATAGATGCGCAAACTACTAAAACATAACAACTTCAATTAGTTGTAACTACGACTCGACTCGAACACTCAAAATAACATACATAAAGACATGTAAATGAAATATGCGTAATCGGTGATGGATGGTGGGGACCCATAACACTGTATATTTTCTCAAATTCAGTGCTTAAATAAAGTACAAAACACATTTAAGATTGACTATCATTTGGTGAGGGAGAAGCTTATGAAAGGTGTTAAGTATGGGATGACAAACTACTGGCTGGCTAATATCTTTATCAAGACTTTAAGAGCCAATCATATCAACTAACAAGAAAAAATTTGTATCAACTATCAAGTAGATCAGAGACAGACCACACAATTCAAACTTCATGGCTACAGCTTGAGAGTGAATGTTGAAATATTTAGACCTTATATTTTTGATGCCATAAGAAAGAACCAAAGTTGGTTGTTGGCAACACCTCACTCTCGCTATGTACATCACCAACCAGGTTTCTCCTTCTTCACTTGCACATCTTTTTGCAAAACACATGCGGTAACAAAGCTCAATTGACCACTCTATACTGTACAACATTTTAACTTATAATTGGATATATGTTGCTTGCTTGAATGTAATCTATAATCATGTATGGTCCTTACCCAAGAAAGTTTCACTGAGGTCAAATCGAGTTCTGGAGACATATTGTGACTAATTCCCTTAAGTTAACTCATACCCTAAGCATCCACACCTTCAAGATAACTATGTTTGTTGATTAGCACATCAAGGCTGTGATTCTTTTCCAAAGCATACCATTGGTTCTATCAATTGAGCACCAAGAAAGAAGGAAGCTCCATGGCAGAATATGAGGTGCGCCTCTCGGCTTCGGCGTGCCCAAGTTCCGGATAAGATTGCAATTGAGGTGGAATGATGCCAGCTATTCTAAACTGTATAGTACGCTAGTCTCCAAGATGCACTATTGTCATTCGTGCAAGCGCTTCTTTAGAGATACAAGTGAAATTCTCTGGCGTGAATGAGATAAACCAGCTCACTTCATCAACTCAATGAGACTCAATCAAGAGGAAGACAGTTGATCCTCATTCAAGTAGAGGCCTTCAGTTATTCAACAAATCATCGAAAAGGTTATCAAGTAATAGCAAGCCATATAGATGATCACAAAAACATTAAAATAAAATTACAAATGGAAAAGCTTCATGCTAAATTTCTAGAAAATAAATAAAACATTTTTTTATTTAGAAGTTTAGCATTACAAAGCTAAGCAAACTTCCATCAACATGGAAAATTTTCAAAATAAGTATATGAAACAGAACATACACCACTAGCAGGTCTTTTATATAGGAAAGAAGACAGATCAATTTTAATTGAAATTGAAGCATGCCTTACATGACCATCAATTACAACAGCATTCAGGGACTTGTGCCAAAACTCTCGGAGGGAATTAACAGAACTTAAACAATCACTATCAAGTTCAACAGGGCACCCATCAGGCAGCTTTGAAAGATTGCATAGAGGATCTTTCTTCACTTGCTGAGCCTGAAGGATAAACAAGATAACTAAATGCAAAAAATAGCAGGAAAAAGCTAATAATACGGTAACCCATGAATTTTAGCTAAAAAAGCACTAGCAAGATCCGAGTAATCAAATTTATTATGTCAAGAGATAAAAGTAAACCCCAACAAGAAATTTAGCACATAAGGTACATTTTTAGAAAAGGTTTCGGAGACATGATTGCAACTGTGTGATGAAGGATAAATCATATTTAACTCAGAGATTCGGGTTTTGGAGTCAGTAAATTACTAGAAAATTTCACAAGATAATAGAAATTTAAAGATAGCATTAGAAAGGACAGACATGCAACTACAAACCAACACAAGATTAGTCTGACCAACATTGCCATAAAATAAACCGTGGAAAAATTAGGAATCTTGCCTTGAGAAAGTCGACCTTCACAATTTTCATATAAGTAATTAAATGAAATATTCTATCAAATTGAAGGACTAATCTTTAGAACACCACATACTAAGGCAAGGTTTTATTAACTACAGCTCACCATTTCAGAATTAATATTGTTAATTATCCCATACAAATAAAGAGAACCTATGATAAATGTGTATGTTGATGCCCATTTGCAAAAGCCTATAAGGTAAGCTCATTGTATATTTTCATCTTTGTTGTATTTAGTCTCGCATCTCCATGTATTCTTCCTCTTTCATTACTTTATATAAAGAGGGAAGTTCTTATGTAATAGTTAGAAAGTCTGGAATAATAATTATTTAATTCTCACATGATATCAGAGCAGAACGAAATTTTTAGTTGCTTTTTGTCGATTTCTCCTCACGTGTAAGTTTCCCCGACTTCACACAAACCTATTCGATTTTGTGTGAATCTCTCAACCTTAAACGAGAGATAGTGGACTTGAGAGATTCTCACGCGGACTTGTGGACGCATTTGCACTCCCTGCTATTTTTCCAAACTATCTTCAGTGAGTTGACTGAGTTCATCAAATGTCGTCCAACCACTAATCACAAAAACAGACCCCCCCCCCCCTTCGAACCCTTCCTCTTTTATAAGGAACCGACTGATGGTCCCAGTGTGATCTCTACCAAATGTGAGTTCTCCGGTCAACGACTGAGATCTCCTATGTGTGAACTCTCACCAGCATATATAATCCCCCGCTTGCGTCCACAGAGTGCTTAAGTGAGAAAGAGCAGTTTTTATGAGCACTTCTACAATCTGTGACAACGAGCACTTCTTGTCTGCGATCTGCGACAACTTACTTCAAGCTCTCCCAGTGCCATCTGCGACCACATCGTTGGTAGCCACAATCTCTCTTACGCACTCTCACCGTCTACGAGCTCTCAGCGAGCAGCGCTTGCGCGCTCTCGCATTTGTTGTATCTGCAAGCTCTCTGCATCTGCAACTCCATACGAGCTCTCTATGAGCTCTCGGCCAGCAACACAGCACTGCGAGCTCTCTGTGCCTCCATCGCAACACCTTCCAATGGCATCTGCCTAGCTTTTGGTGTATTACAATAAGCTCTCAGTCAGTATAGTTTTCGCTCTCACTAAGCTCATGTCACCAAGTTATGGCTACACCTCCCCTCACTCATGTTCATAAGCCCCCTCTAGAAACTCGAGGACGTCTTCCAAGTTGACTAAACCTAATTATCCTGACTGGAGTGTCTCTTTCCCCTTCCTTATGTGCTTGCCATGCAAAATACATCTTCTCACTGACGATCCTCCTAAACCGCATCTCCGACTTATACTGATTGGGAATCCAGTGATGCTCTTATTCGCATATGGCTTACAAACAATCATTCTATTGATTGTTTGCCTATCATCTGTCATGATGACACAGTAAAAGCGGTGTGGGATCATCTTGTAGGCCCTTTACTTCAATGATGCCCAAATCTCTCGCATCCACTATATTTATTTTAATCTCTTTGCTCGGCCAACACTCTCTTCTGATGTTGTGTATCAAAAAGTTCAATCCGTCGATGCAGAACTTCTCCAACATCGGCCTTCATGTCAATCGGCGGAAATATTTTCAAGATCGTCTTGTGGTTAGCTATCTTATATGTTTTCCAAACTCCTACGAGATGATATACTCATACACCAACAATTATTGGGAGAACCTGACACTCACACCTTAAATACTATTGTCATTCGCATCTTTGCGATTATAAATCTCCTACGCCGACCTCTGATAGTATCCCTCCACCCTCAAAACATTATTCTCATGTGGCCAGTCGCGGATCTCATCGTAGTAGTGGGGCGCACTAGAGGTCGTGGAGGGAATCGCCCTCTTTGCTCACATTATGGAGGCTTGGTCATCTTGTCGTGGTGCTTTACGAAGCATTTTCACCTTTATCCTCAGACACATGTCAGTACTACTGAGTTTGACCTCATCCCACCACTACTCCATCACCTAAGTCCGGTTGATGGATCTCCTCGACTGATATTGAGGCACTGATCAGTGTTTCCAAGCAATCTTCTTTCAATGTCACTTCTTCAAGTAGTATGCGTGTTCCTACGTAGGGTAAGTGACTCATCGACTCTGGAGTTACCAATCATATGACAGGAAACTCTATTGTCATCCCTCACCTCGAGAAGCACATGTTACTACTGATATTTGCAATTGATGCTCACTTACTCCAGCTATTACTAACAACTGTGATAATTAGGAGTGAAATCTTATCTCTTCGTAAACATTAGGGTTATATAATATATAGCCTACAACAAATGATAATATAACAAAAATCCTCAAGATTGGCGAAAGATATTCATCAAGTCCATCTTGTTACATCCCTTAATCATATCCTCTGAGTTGAGTCCCTTGGTCAAGCAATATGTTGTCTGACCCTTGGTCGAATCATAATCCAACTCGATATGATTGGTTTTGTCGTGACGGACTGGACTATTGGCAATATTGATGGCTGACTGACTATCACACCACAGCCTGATCATATTTCCTTAATCCAGCTTCAACTCCACCAACATACCCTTCAGCCACAGAAGCTCTGCAACACCAAATGTTATGGCTCTATACTCTACCTCTGTTGTCGATTTGTCCACCACCGACTATTTGTTGCTTCTCCAGAAGACCAGGTTGCATCCCTTAAATATGCAATAGCCTGAGGTGAACCACATGTTGTTTGCACAGCTTGCCCAATCAGAGTCACAGGAACACAGTAAATCAACTTCCCAACTAGCCTCTGATACATCTCACAATCAACTGGTTATCCAGCATCAGCACCCAGTTTGCACTTCTGATCGATTTGTGTCGCAGCAGACTTGCACCCCAACATCCATGTCTCTGTGAGGAGATCCAAGGCATACTTCCTTTAGAAAGAACTATTCCCTCTACCCAGCAAACAATCTTAATCCCAAAGAAGTACCTCAGAAGACCCAAACACCTCGAACTCCTTGCCAGATCTCCCTTGAGCTGAGTAATCTCTTGTTCATCATCCCATGTGATAATCATGTCATACACATACACTGAAAGTATGGTGAAGTGGCCTTCCTACTGTGTGAAGAACACCGTGTGATCAACATTGATCTATTGATATCTCATCTCAATCATGCCCTTCCTAAACCTGTCGATAGGCCTGTGCAGGAAAACCGAAAACCGCACCGCACCTTATTTCAAACCGAACCGATCGGGTGCGGTGCGGTTCGGTTTGGGGGGTCTGAAAACCGGCACATGTACGGTTCGGTTTGACTTTGAAATTTTAAAAACCGACCACACCGCACCGCACAGTGAGTCGATTAGTTAGTCCAAAATTTTTTGGGTTGAATTACCTAAAACCGGGGGAACCGGCAAACCGCACCCAACTTTTTAGAAAACCGAAATCATGACTGCCCAACTACTCCAGTCCCCAGTCCATTTGTAAGTTTAGTTTTATAATTCTTTAATATAATAAACCATTTATGATTTAACTCATTAAAAAACTGAAACGTGAAAGTGTGAAACCCTCTCTTCCCGTCTTCCGCACTCTGCAGAAACGTAAAACAACAATTTGCGAAACCCTAGCGCCGCAGCAGACTTCCAATCGCGGTCAATTTCGCTCCTATTCCGGTGATTTCCGATTTCTGCTCCTATTCCGGCGATTTCCGCACTCCGCAATCGCAGATTTGCCACTCGCAATCATAGTGTCGCACTCTGTCCTCCTTAAAAATCTCAGTCGCGATCTTCCCCGCCGGAGACATCTCCAACTTCAGTCCCCTATAACTTCAGTTGCAACCGATTTGAATAAGAGGCAGTTAAGGGAATTCTGTCAGTTGCACCAGCTCAATATTAAAATCAAATCCAAGTTCAGTGCTCTGATTTGAATATTGCGCTGCCACCAATTATTTTAGAACATTGTGAGTCATTTTTCTTTCTGAGTTTTCATGCATATTGAACAGGCGTAATCCATTTGTGATCGTACCTTTTTTTTTACAATTTGAAGTAGTTACAAGGAAAAGAGCCGATTGTTTGGTATCGATTTGTATTAATTGTCTTCGTTGATTTTTTATAATTGTCTTGTCATACAGGGTCATGGTTAATGTCAAAATGGACTAAATTGCAAGGTAAGACCTTGTATTAATTACTTTAATTGATTGTTTTATAAAAAAAATATATGTAGTAAAAGATCAGAAAAACTGTAAAAAAAAACCGAAACCGCACCGCACAAACCGACACCAAGCCGCACCGAAACCAAACCGCACTGCACGGTTTCGGTGCGGTGCGGTTTTGGCCGGCCAAAAACCGCACCCCTGCGGTGCGGTTTCGGTTTGCCCCCAAACCGCACCAAACCGCACCGCTCGCAGGCCTACCTGTCGAGTCATGCTCGGGGAGATTGTTTCAATCCATAGAGGGACTTCTTCAGCCTGCAAACTCTGCCTTCTATTTTGGCTGTCTCGAACCTTAGTGAAATATCCATGTACACTCCTCAGATAGATCTCCATGAAGAAATATATTCTTCACATCCAGATGGTACAACTTCCATCCACCATTCGCCGTCAAGCTGATCAGAATCCTGATTGTGCTCATCTTTGCCATGGGTGTAAATGTTTTGTCATAATCGATGTCATAGGTCTGGTTGTACCACTTAGCAACCAATCTGCCCGTGTAGTGATCGACTTGTCCATCAAGGATTTGCTTCACGGAGAAAACCGGTTTGCACCCGACGGCCTTTGTATCCTTTGGCAGTTGTGTCAGCTCCCAAGTCTTGTTCTTTTCAAGGGCACTCATCTCAACCTTCATTGATGTTTTTCACTTTGGGTCTTCTTTGACAACCTATCAATTGTTAGGTACAATAATATTATCCAATGATGCGATGAATGCTCCATGAGAAGAAGAGATGCAATCATAAGACACAAAAAAAGCAAGATCGGGAGAAGGGCATATATAGAGAGAATAATGAAAAGTTTGAAGGTATCCAAAGTCTATGTGGAAATCCTTTCTCAATCAAAGCTCTGAAGTCCCACCTTTAGCATGCCGACTAGAGGGGAAGATCAGAGCAGGTGGAGAGAAGCTTTCTCCCAATCGAAATCCAAATGAAAGAGAGGGGGAGTGGCAGGGAAGGGGAAGAGATACGTGCGGCTTCTGAGGGCCCTAGGCGAGAGCGGCGGTATCCAGTGAACGTGCGAGATTTTTGACGATAAAGAGAGACTCAGTTTCATTTATTCCCACTTGAACCGGTCCAATGCCCACCGCCTAAGCCTAATTGGGTTTAATTTAGGTTCAATTGCTTTAATCGAACCCAAAATTACTTTAAATCTCTTAATACATCAAATTTATTTGTTGGCACACCAAGTTTACTATTAGCACACTAACTTCATAATTTTATTATTAACTCTTCAAATGAAATTGGTGCACACAATAATTTTCAATGAACATTTTTATTAAAACATAATTTATATAGTAAGAATAGTTACGCCGACATTTCGCTTTATTAAAATTTTTATTAGTTTATCTAATATGAAATGTGGGTGTCACACCTGGCCGCAACCGATGGAGACGAGTCCCGCTGGAGGGATTGTGTAGGGTGACAGCAGAAAAAGGGGAAGGGGGATCGCCGGCAACAGCGTCGAGAGAGAGCGGGGGAGTGTCTACAATAGTGGAAAATCGAAGGCGCGGCGAGAGAGAATGGAGCGCGGGTAGGGTTTCATTTCCGCCTCTACTCAGATACCAAGTTACGATAAGTCGGAGTGAGATTTTATCTCTTCGTAAACTAGGGAAACAAATGACAAATAATAATATAACTGCACTAACAGGTCACTTTTCCAATTGGGCGTCGGTGGCACGTCACTCTATCTATTCCAAATTTTTTCTACAATTTGTTATCAGACAATGCGCTCTCCAAACAATTATAATGCTCTATCTCATTTTCTCATACTTCGTTGGGAGGTCTCTACTACCTGAGTGATCATCCCACATTCTCTGCATATGCTGCCTCAACTTCTCTGCTTCAGTAGTATCACCGTCGTGGTCATCCTCTGTTATGTCTTCGGCACCTGTTTATGTCATTTTTCAGTATGAGTCCATTCTAGAATGTGAATCTTGTCAAAATGGGAAGTAACATCATAGTATTTTTTCTACCAAATTTGAAAGAATTTTGTGAGTCCTTTTTACCTTGTTCAATCGAAAATTTTGGTCTTAGATCCATCAAATCTGCCTGACGCGGGACTGGCTATGAGAATGGTGGTGCCGACACGCTAATGTGATCCAACGTACGTGTGTGAAATGAATGTGATCAAGCTATATCTAAATGAAGCATGCATGTTTTCAATTTACCCGGAATTGAACGTTAGCAACAAGTTTATAAGCGACTAGCAAATCAACACAACATTCGCCAACATGTTCCAATACACAAGCAATATCATGTTCTCTATGCACGAAGATTTCCACAACTTGCACAAATAATTTTTACAGGATTTAAAAGAAAACAAAACAATAGCACTGACTATTTGCAAAACCCATGCAAATATAACGTACCAATCCAATATTAAATAAATAAGTAGATAACGCACTACAATAATATTCACAAGCAAAGGGAATCCAACGGCAGGCAGGTGATGTTAGATGGCTATTCTGCGAAGTAAACTTGAATGCGGGTATTGGGGCTTGCGGTGAGGATGGATGCTATAAAGTGGCCCAGAAATGTGGCTTGCTTGTTGGAGGCAAGAGTGGATTGTTAACATGGGGAACAGTGGCTTTGGAGGAATGTTTGACAAGGATTAGAAAGCGGTTTGTTGTAATGAAAGAGAGAATGGAGGCAGAGATTGGATGGAGGGGAGACAGTGAATGAGAGATTGGTGGTGAAAAGGGTTGGTGGCTTCAGAAATGGAGGAGGGGCAAAGATGTACCGATGTGCTCTGGTGAACAACTTTCCGGCGCAGACTTGGAAGAGTAATTGGCGTTCACCGGCAGCAAGGAGGGAATACGGGGGAGGGCTTCAACGGACCACGGTGGCGTCAATCGTGGGAAGAGAGGGAGTTAACGACGACTTCCCTCGGTTAGGGCGTGAAGATGTGTGATTGTAAGGGGGGATGCGTTGCAGGTGGGCAATCTAGAAGGATTGCGATGGAGAGGAAGTTACGAGGAGTAGGGGTGTGGTTCGCGGCCTAGCGACATTGTGTGAAGAGGAACAAGGGCAGTTAGCGGCTCTGTGCAATTGGAGAATGGATGAACAGAGACGTGGAGTGCGGTTTTTTGTGTGGTTACGGGCGCTAGAAGGAGGTGCACGGTAACTGTTTAGCAGTTTTGACTAAAATCCTGGGAATAGGGAGGGGGCTACGGTTGGGTACCCGACGTGAACGGTTAGGATCGTATGTTACTCCCGATGTCCTAAAACACTAAATACAATCCTAAAAAATAACATAAAATACAAATAAAATATAAAACGACACTCCGAACAAGTTCACGATCTCGGATCGCCGATCTGATCAATGCATCTCTGACAAATATGCAAAAATGGGTCCCGCCGAGTAGTGGCCCGATTTCCCTCATCAAACATGATCATGCGGCTGATCCTCATTAATTCCCTCTGACTTAAGAACATTCATCTACGAGGAATGAAGATGATTGAGCTATAGTCGAAGATCGGGGGCAAGTCTATCAAGCTTCGTCGCTAATATCCAAGCATCATCAAAGGTGGGGGACGTGCACTCCAGTGCACCAAATAACAGTAAGAAGAACTGTTTGTAGCGGTGGTGCACTCGTCCATCACAGTACTAGTAATGCTCTCAATTCTCACCTCTTGTGCTTGTGGACCCAGGAAAAACGCGGGAATCATAGGAGGTACGGGTAAATCCGTGGGTGCTCATCCAAGGTGAGCAGGGGAAGTGTCAAATTGTAACTGGGAGTGTGTCGGGAGAGGCTCAATGTATAGATCCTTATGCTCGAGAGACTCAAAGTAATAAGTAATGTGTCAAATCTTTTGTATTAATTACGAGAAGAATACCCATATCTGCAGGGAAATTGATCTCGTAGGCATTTGTCTCAACTTTCTCTATACTCCTTGTAAAATCCGACCATGACATGCTTGCACACCAGAAAATGTTGCTCGTGCTTGTACATATCTGCCCATAACTTATATAATTCAATATTCCTAGTAGCTTTCTTCCTGATTAATTCATGTAAAGTGAGGGTCCTCCGGATGCGAACCATCGTAAGGGGTAATGTTCCCAAAAATGGATGAGGTGGCTACCACGAGATCACTACTAGACTCTCGGCTCTCGTTCATGATGTGGCTCGGGGCACCATCGGGTGAAGTGTAGGAAAAGTCTATACTCAATAGCGGGCTAATGGGTACAGTGTCGAGGGCAGGCTCTCTAACCGGAAGGGACACTAGGCTTATGTGAGTTGTGGAGGATAGACATCATCTCAGTGTTACTGGGTCGCTCGTGCTCTCTGGTGACCACTCTTACAAATCATAATAATGTTGCACTTCATTTGGATCGTACGATCTGGGTCGTAATCAACTCCAGAATCATGTGGGCGCTGAGTTTCTTCAAGGTGAGATGAATCAAACTTAAGTGTCGGGTCACTCATGTCAATAGGAGCTCTACTCGATGGATCGGTGGCTTGACCTAAATCCTTAGACTTTCTTTTTAAGAAATTTGTTATGTAAGCCAAATCAGCATCAAAACGATCAAATTGCTTAAGAACCCATTGCTGGAATTCGACTCCGTCGTATTCATTTTTGGACACTAAGAGGAGCACTAAGTGTGATGTTACCTTGATGAACGTGAGATCTATAGGATTTTTGAGGGTCATCGGGATGGTCGTTCATAACATAATCATGTTGTACTCGTTGGTGGACGTGAGTCTTACGAACATGCGAGGGTGGTCACCCATATATAGACATGGGTCCCTCAAATAAAGGAAATGTGTAACGATGATGATCTGACTCTGGTTCCTCAAATAAAGGAGATGTGTAGCGACAATGAACTGAATGATACTCAATTCTACCATCATAAAGTCATGTAGAATGATCAACAGGATCCACTCGAGTGTGGGAATACGGACGACGATAATCATCATAATAATATGAAGACCTCTCTGAAGACACTCTATGGGATCGACCGTAGACGGAATGTGATTCCACAAAAAGAGGATCAGTGTAGTAACAACCACTATGATAAGACATTGAGTCATGTGGACTTTAGTCCCGCGTAATTAAAACTAAAGCTTTAACCTAGCTCTGATACCAAATTGATGCAGGACGGGCTATAAGAATGGCGGTGTTGACACACCAATGTGATCCAACGTGCATGTGTGAAATGAATGTGATCAAACTATATCTAAATGACGTGTGCATGTTTTCAATTTATTCAGCAATAAGTTTATAAGCAGCTAGCAAATCAACACAACGTTCGCCAACATGTTCCAATACACAAGCAATATCATGTTCTCTACGCAAAAAGATTTTCACAACTTGCACGAATAATTTTTACAGAATTTAAAAGAAAACAAAACAATAGCACAAACAATTTTCAACACTCATACAAATATAAAGTATCAATCCAATATTAAATAAATAAGTAGATAACAATAATACAACAAAGGGAATCCAACGGCGGGCAGGTGATGTTGAATGGTTGCTCTGTGGGGTGAACTTAAATGCGAGTATTGAGTCTTGCAGTGAAGATGGATGTTGGAAAGTGGCCCAGAAATGAGGCTTGCTTGTTGGAGGAGAGACTAGACTGTTAGCAGGGGAACAGTGGGTATGAAGGAGTGACTCGACAAAGCTTAGTATGTGGTTTGTTGTAATAAACGGGAGAATGGAGGAAGCATTTGGGTCGAGGGGAGACAGTGAGTGAGAGGCTGGTGGTGAAAAGGGTTGGTGGCGTCAGAAATGGAGGAGTGGCAAAGATGTACCGTTGGGCTCTGGTGAATCACTTTCCGGCGCAGATCTGGAAGAGGAATCGTCGTTCACCAGCAATAAGCAACAACGAGGAGGCGGAAATGTGCAAGAGGGCTTCAGCGGACAACGGCGTCGTCATTGATCGTGGGAAGAGGAGTTAACGACGATTTCCCTCGGTTAGGGCGTACAGATGTGCAAATGTAAGGGGGGATGGGCTGCTGGTGGGCAAGGTAGAAGGAATGCGGTGGAGAGGAAGTTGTGTGGAGCAGGGGGGTTTAATGGTGTTGTGCAAAGAGGAAAAAGGGCGGTTAGCGGCTCTGTGCAATTGGAGAATGGTGATGAACAGAGATGGGGAGTGCGGTTTTTTGTGCGGTAACGGGCGTTGGAAGGAGGTGCACAATAGTCGTTCGGCGATTTTGACTGAAATCATGAGAATGGGGAAGGGGGATACGGGAATATAAAAGGAAAAATAGAAATTTCAGAAAATAAAACCAGGACTTCACATGACGAAGGATTGTTGGTCTGGAATCTCTCACAAACAAACAATGTCTGAGAATGAGAACCTCCTCCCCAATTTATAACGAGAGGGGCAGTTGGGCACCCGGGGTGAAAGGCTATTGTTAACCCAAATCCTGCGGCAGACAGCACCAGGCAGGTGGACGCTCAAGGCATCTGCGGGCTCACGTCAGGAAGTCACGCCCACAGCAACGGGTGATCAGCAGGACGTGCATCTCCCAGAAGAGCTCGCTCGCGAGTAGTCGACAAGGTCGTGGCGGATTCTTCCCAGGAGCCCAGCGGACCCTCCAATCCAGCAGCCGTGTATGCGGTCTCTTCTCTCAATCCTTCGTCGCTCGCCTCTTCATGTACCTCGGACGACTGCGCATTTAATGTTGTGTTAAATAGGGCATTAAATGGTCGGCTTTTCGGTAATTGTTCGGGCGGTCTACCCTCCATTATAAATAGGGGGGCCATGGGCGCACGAAGGGAACAGCGAACAAACGCCAAAACCTACCGGTGGTAGGTGCAGACACAAAGTTCGGTTCTCGCCAGTTTTTTCTCTATTTTACCACTCCTGTACTCGCTTGTATTCGCATGTAACCTCTTCACAATTAATCAAGAGTCCCGTCGCAAGAAAGGCATTCTCCGCTGCACGTCAAATCTGATGTTTGTCGCTTTCAACGGCACCTCCCTTTAGTGCTCCTTTTTATTCGCATAACCATCCACAGGGCTAGTAACCAATCCCTTGCAAATCTTTTTTCCCTCTGCAACCCACCAAATCCAGGGATAGTGCGTGAAGAGCTGGAGACAATTTTGGTCCAACGGAATTTGGTGCGGTGAGCGTGGACTCAAGAGATTGGTGAAATCGCCCTTGTGGTCAAAGGACGGCGGTAGTGTTTGCCCAAGCCAAGAAGCACTCGTGTACGGACGAGCCCTCTGAGGAGTGCTCGCCCTCGCGACCTTCAGATTACAAGCGGCCGATGAATCTGCACGATGGTGAGCGGACAGAAAGAGCAATCACCCCCACCCCCGGACGGCGGCGGACAGCCACCTGTCACTTGCGCAGAATTTGACTGCTTGTTCGGCCTTGTCTAGCAACTGGTCGTCCAGGTAGGGCGTGCTCAAGCCGTCGAACTCCCCCAAGAGCCGATCACCCAAAACGTGATGCCCACTCCAGCGGTTCCTCCTCCTCAGCAACAGCGCGTCGAAGGCGCGCAAGCATGCCAGCAGTTCTTCTGAGAAGCCGTCGCAGGGTACCAGGGAAGGGCTCTGGATTTCGAAGAGAACCCAGAGGAAGGGGTAGAGTGCTTTTTGCCCTTCACTTTTACATCGCAGAAGAAACCGCTCTGCATGGCTTCAGGGAGCCACGGCACTTGGAGCACCTAGTGACGAGTGTCCAAGCACTCGCCCTCCAGGAAGTGAACAATCTACGTGCCGGTCGCGGATAATTCGGGTGGCGGAAAGAACTCTTCGCTCGAGGGCATGAATGGTGTGAAGTCCGCCGAAATCTCCCCTAAAGAAGGTAAAGTGAGTCTGCCAATTCGCGGCTCTTCTCGACGGATTCAGAACGGGCATCTTATCTAACCCAAAATTTAGCAAATCGCGCTAGTTGGCCCGTGTCCGGAATAGGGAGCGAAACACTTCCATGGAAAAGAGAATCCTCTGCGTCTGCAGGTAAGTCGCGTACGAAATTATGACGACAATTGAATCTGGAGACAACTGTGCGAGCACTACTCTGAAGTTTAGTATTTCCACTATTTCCGCAAAGACGGGGAACATCCACCCCGCTTCAAAATGGGCAAAGGGTATCGCGAGTTCATTTTCAAAAATATCACTAACCCTCTTCCCTTCCATCGGCATCCGCGCGGAAAAGCGCACACCGAGTGGAAACCGAGACTTCAGGATAGCCAGTCCGCGTTGTTTCCAACTGAGGGCGGTGGTAGACTACTAAGGAAAGTAACCACGCATTTGTTTCACGGCAAAGTAGGGTTCACGCTATCCTTAGGAGTATACCGCTGACTTGCAAACCGTGCAAGGTTCGGGGCAAGGCCACCCTTTATTTATGAAATACTACGGGAAGGCGAAGCAACGTCAGAGTGATCCTTTCTGCGGAAGCGCCCATTCGAAACAGCGCATCGTCAGAGGGATCCCCGGCAGGTGTTTGCAGCAATCTGGGTCCGCAGCTGGGTTCAACATACGCAAAGGAAAAAAGAGGCGTGCGCGGTTATGACTACCCGTCGGGATGCTCAATAGCCACCTTCAGGTCAGCAAAGTCCGCCTCCAATCGCGTGATCCGCAGCTGCTAGCTGCATCCATCCAATGGCGTCCCGCAGGACTCTCAGACTCATCTCGAAGTCATGGTTTTCCCGCAAAGGCTCTGCATTAAAGCCTGGCAAAAGGTAAGTGATTTACGTCGGCTAACTTAGTAAAAAAGCAATGCAGGGAAGGAGGCCTACCGTCCGCCACAGTGACCGACGACCCGGGGAGACAACAGACAAAGTCTTAGCCAAAACGTTTGTATCAACCGCTGTAGCACCGCCCTCAAGGGACCCGAAAGCGCCGAAATCAATCCACGTGGTGGGTGGAACCCGCACGGGTCCGGACTGCGGACGTTTTATAGCTTCAAGATCTGTCCGCTTCAGGTAAGCCCTACACGAGGTTGCAGAGACTCCTTCACTGCGGTCTCCTCTTCTAGTCTCTGAAGCTCCGCTTTTTCCAATACCTTGCACGTCACTACCTTCGCAGGGACGCCAAGAGTTCTCATCCACCGCGCCTCCCTCGCCTACTGAGCTTTAGTGGCATCCAATGCGTGGGTGGTTGGCCGCAGGAAGGAGGGTACTTCCATCATTAATTCATCCTCAGTCGCATTGCGTACAACGGGCCCCATCAATCCATTCATCTAAACTCTTAGGTTTCCACAGGCGGCCTCCTGACTGCTCGAAGAGGCACTCTCAGCGTTCGTTCCCACACTAACCGGGCGGCCCTTTGTGGTCGTCGTCTTAGACAACCATTTTCTCAAGCGTGCACCGTCAGAGGGATCCACGGCTGGTGTTTGCAGCAGTCTGGTCTTCTACGGCTCTCTGGGGAGATCGCCAGCTTTGGCGGCCCTCAGTCTCGCGAGAACGACTTAATTCATGCTCTACATTCTATTTTCCAAGAGGTCGCGGAAAGGAAGGCAGGGGAGGATGAGCAAAAGAAGTGGGTCCGCTGGCGCTATTTATAAACTCCGAAGAGAAACGAATCACGAGGCACGGGATTTGCGGTTACCATTATACTTTTTCGGAGACTGCACAGACTTAAAAAAGTGTGGGGATCAGATAACCAAATCCTGCAGCGGACAGCACCGGGCGGGCGGACGCTCCAGGCATCTGCGAGCTCTCCTCAGGAACTCGCGGGCATAGCAATGGGTGATCGGCAGGACGTGTATCTCCCAGGAGAGCTCGCTCGTAGACAGTCGACAAGGTCGCGGTGGTTTCTACCCAGAAGCCCGACGAACTCTGCAATCTAGCAGTCGTGTATGTCGTCTCTTCTCTCGATCCTCCGCCCGGGTCCGGACTACGGACGTTTTACAGCTTCAGGATCCATTCGCTTACAGTAGGCCCTACACCAGGCGGAAGTCTTCTCTGTGCACAACCCGGAGCTGCGCATGAGATCGTGAATGCTCTCCGAAAACCGCCTCCACAAGGGGCGAGATGACGACTAGCTCGCAACGGGGAGGCACGGCAAACCGCCTCGTGGGCTTCAGCGGATTCGTAGAAGTATCCGCGGGATTGCCCAACAAGTCCGCCATGAAAGCATCCATCCGATCGAAGGCCTCTGCGCAACCCAGGAACCCATCGAAGGGGCAAAGTCCACCAGGGCACCCGATGGCCTCCGGTCCACACTTGACCCCATAGGGGACTTCGTCGGACGCACCCGCTTTGGGGGCGGTTTATTCTCCGGTACGCGATCTGTTTTGGTTTTCCCTATAGGGACGCCCGCGGCATCTAATTCCATCCGCGGAATTTAGAGCAGGGACTCCTTCATCGCAGTCTCCGCTTCCAGCCTCTGAAGCTCTGCTCTCTCCAATACCTTGTGTGTCGCTACCTTCGCAGGAACGCCAAGAGTTCGCACCCACCGCGCCTCCCTCGCCTGCTGCGCTTCTGTGGCATTCGGTGCGCGGGAGGTTGGTCGCGGGAAGGAGTGTACTTTCATCACCAGCTCATCCCCAGCCGCATTGCGTACAATGGGCCCCCTCAATGCATTCATCTCAACTCTGAGGTTTCCTCTGGCAGCCTCCCGACTGCTCAAAGAGGCACTCTCCGCATCCGTTCACACCCGTCGGGATCCCCGACGGGTGTTTGCAGCACTCCGGCCTTTGACGGTTCTCCGGGGAGATTGCCAGCTTTGGCTGCCCTCAGTCTCGCGAGATAGCTTGGTTCATGCTCGGCATCTATTTTCCAAGATGTCGCAGAAAAGAAAGAAAGGGAGGATGAGCGGAAGAGGTGGATCTGTTGGCGCTATTTATAAACTCCGAAGAGGCACGAATCACAAGGTGCAGGATTTGCGGTTACCAGTATACTTTTTTGGAGTCCGCGCGGACTCAAAAAAGTGTAGGGATTATGTTAACTCAAATCCTGCGGCGGACAGCGCCAGACGGGTGGACGCTCCAGGCATCCACGGGCTCTCCTTAGTAAGCTACGAGCACAGCAACGGGTGATCGCCAGGACGTGCATCTCGCAGGAGAGCTCGCTCGCGGGTAGTCGACAATGTCTCGATGGTTTCTCCAAAGAGCCCAGCGGACTCTCCAAACCAGCAGTCGCGTATGCGGTCTCTTCTCCCAATCCTATGTCGCATGACTCTTTATGTACCTCAGGCGGCTGCGCAATTAATGATGTGTTAAATGGGGGGCATTAAACACCTGGTTGTTTGGTAACAGTTCGGGCGGCCTACCCTTCAGCATAAATAGGGGGGTCAGGGGCGCACGAAGGGGACAGCGAACTAAGGCCAGAACCTACCCGGCAGCAGGTGAGGACACTAAGTTCGGTTCTCGCCAGTTTCTTTTCTCTTCTCCCTCCTGTACTCGCTTGTATTCTCCTATAACCTCTTCACAATTAATCAAGAGGCTCGTTGCAAGTAAGGCATGTGCCACGGCAGGTCAAACCTGGTGTTCGCCGCTTACAGCGACACCTCCCTTTCGTGCTCCTTTTTATTCGCCTAACCGTCCGCAAGGCTAGTAACCGATCGCTTGCGAATCTCTTTTCCTCTGTCGATCACCCGATCCAGGGGTAGCGCGTGGAGAGTTGGTGACAATTTTGGCTTCAACGGCTATGATCGTCTGTTACGCTCGTAGTCCTAAAACATTAAATTCAAACCCAAAAAATAACATAAAATACATATTAAATGTAAAAAAAAGACGATCTGGACGCGCTTGCAGTTTCGAATCGACGATCCGATCAATGCATCTCTGACAAATATGCAAAACAGGGCCACGCCGAGTGGTGGCCCGATCTTCTCCATTGAACACGATCATGCGGTCGATCCCCATCAGTGTCGGTGGCTGAAGTCTGTATTTTGTTACTTGTATTCATGATTTCACATGATGTGCTCAAGCATATTTTTAAGGAACACTCTGAACTTTTCTCTATTTTAAATTAATTTTATTAAAATTTTCACACTCAATTTGGTTTACCCCTAAAAATTATACAGACAAATAATGTGAAGGAATAAATGAGCCAGCAGTTTTCTTTTTTTAACTCCAATGGTATCATTCATTAGCCCATCTATGTGCATACATCCCAATAAAATGAAGTTGCAAAAAAGAAAAACTGACATCTTCTTGATGTTGCTCGGATACACCTGTGTGACTGTATCAAATGAATGTTCATCGCTCCTAATAGGGTCATGAGATTCTCATTTCTAATTTTCTTATTAATTGCATACCTTCTTCTACTTTGCAGGGTAAGACTCTTTTATCTTGTTCATTTGGATGATACTCCTTTTTTCGTCACTCCTCATGTGCTTGGTTCTACTTCATTTGTCCACGCTCCCGCATCTAGTCAGGATAAACTCTCTGCTCATGCCGCCAAGTGTATTTTGATGGAGTTCTCTCCTACTAAAAAGGGATATTGATGTTTTGACCCTATCTCCAAACGTTTATGTCTCTGTTGACGTCACATTCTTTGAGTCTACCCCTCATTTCTCCAAGGACGGTGAGTCTCATACTCTTAAGATATCTCCTCTCTCTACCACTTCTCCTCTTACCAATGTTTCCTCTTTTCCTATAATTCATGCTACTCCACTGGATATCCCACAACTCAAACCACTTCCCCGACATACACCTCCTCTTTTATCATTTCCTTATCATTATTGTCGGCGCCCTGCCTCTCCCCCTCTCACAGCGTCTACTGCAAAATCTCCGACATCCTGCCTCTCCGGTTCTTAAAGAAAAATAATTGCCTGCTGTTGGAAAAGCCCATGTATAGAGGCCCGTGATGGAGCCCATTTGTTTATGTTTCTTCCTCTCTCCTCTTTAGTCCCACATCATGTATAGGGATCTCTTCTCTTTTTCTCCCTCCTATAAATGTGTATTCATACCGTGTATTTGATTATTGAGAAAGTATATACAAGTTTGATGTTTTCTCCACATGGTATCAGAGAGAACAGGTCCTCCATGCGGTTAAATTTTTTTCTAACCGCTGCTTCCCGTGCGGTTAAGCCCGTCTCGAACTGCTACTTCCCGCGTTGTTAAGTCCTCACTAACCGCTCCTCCTGCTCTCTCTCTCTCTCGTGGCTTCCACCGCACCTTCTTCCTCTTCCTCTTGGCCCTTTTATAACTCTCTCTCTCTCTCTGTCAGGTGGGGCCATTTCCCCTTTCCCCACCTAATCGCGCGCTTTCTTTCCGTCTACCCGCTTTCCTTTCTACTCGTTGCGGTCTCCTTGTCTAATCGCCTTAGCCGCATGCTAGCCTTCTCGCCGTGTGCTTCTTCTACCCGCCTTCTTGTTATCGTCTCCTCTCTTCTCGTTGTGACTTCTCTTAGTCGCTACGGCTTCCCTAACCGTTGCGGGCTCTGCATCTTGGTCGCGGCATCTTTCCTTGCTGCTGGTGTGTTCTCACCGTGACCGTCCGGATTTCTCGAGTGGTTTCTTCGTTGTTTGGTCGCTGCGACTTATCTAATCGCTACGGCTTCTCCTCTCTGTTGCGGGCTCCGCATGTTGGTCGTGGCATCTTCCTTGTCGCTAGTGTGTTGTCACTGTGACCATGCAGCTTCTCCTCTTATCTAGTCGTGGCGGCTTCCCCTCTCTAACCACTCCGCATTTTGTTCGTGGCATCTCCCTTGCCTTGCTGCTGGTGTGTTGTCACAGTGACCGTGCGGCTTCTCCTCTTCTCTAGTCGCGGCGGCTTCTCCTCTTCTCTAGTCGTGGCGGCTTCTCCTCTTCTCTAGTCGCGGCGGCTTCTCCCCTCTAACCGCTCCGCATTTTGGTTGTGGCCTCTTCATTTCCTTGCTGCTGGTGTGTTGTTACCGAAACAGTGCAGTCTTCTCGCGCGATTTACCGTGCGGCCTCCTTTTGCACGCTGTTCTGATCGCACGATCTGCTTGCACGGCCTCCTCTCAATTCGTCGGTCTTCTTGCCGCCGATCTAGCCTCCTGACCGTCTTGCCATTGGGTCCTCTCTTGATTCTACCGGACAGGCAGCTTCCTCTTCTGCAGACCGCCCAGCCCTTGTCCCTGAACTCCGGGAAGAATTGCAGATCACCACTATTTCTTTAGCCGAGAAGAAGAACTTTGTGGAGTGGGTGCACTTTGTTCGCCGAGTTCTCCAGTCCAAAGGTTTTCTACATCACTTGACCTTCGATACTTTCTTGGTCTTGAGGTCGTGAGACGTCCGGATGGACTTGTCCTCTCCTAACGGAAGTACTGCCTTGATCTCCTTCAAGAAACTGGCTACTCTGGATGCAAGCCGACTACTACTCCAATGGATGCAAATCATAAGTTGTGTGTGCATGCTTCTGATACAGATCTTCCTCTCCAAAATCCTGAATACTATCGACGACTTGTTGGAAAATTGATCTACCTAACGGTCACAAGGCCGAATGTATCCTTTGTTGTTGGGGTGGTCGGTCGGTTTGTGCATGCCCCTCGAATATCTCACCTTCAAGCCGTCGAACGCATCCTAAGATATCTTAAAACAGCTCTGGGTCAAGGGTTGGTATACAAAACCTCATCCTCTACTCCAACGTTGGTTGCGTATTCTGATAAAGATTATGCTGGGTCCTTGGATGATCGACAGTCAACCAGTGATTTTTGTACCTATTTTGAAGGTCATCTTGTTACCTGGCGGAGTAAGAAACAAGTCGTGGTTGCTCGATCCTCAGCTGAAGCAGAATACCGATCGATGGCATCGGTTGTCTCTGAGCTCACATGGTTTGAAAGTCTCCTCGCCGATCTAGGAGTAAAACTTCCCTCACTAGCCATCCTGTTATGTGACAGTCAAGCTGTTATACACATAGCAAAGAATCTGGTTTTCTATGAAAGAACAAAGCATATTGAAGTGGATTGTCACTTTATCCGTGAGAAAGTTCAAATGAAGACGATAGAATTGAAGCATGTTCCGGGTACTGAACAAGTAGCTGACATCCTCACAAAGGCCCTACCAAGTACCCTATTTTATCAGTTCCTGTCCAAGCTGGGTGCCTATGACTTGTACACTCCAGCTTGCGGGGGAGTGTTGGAAAAGCTCATGTATAGAGGCCCGTGATGGAGCCCATTTGTTTATGTTTATTCTTTTCTCCTCTTTAGTCCAACATCATGTATAGGGATCTCTTCTCTCTTTCTCACTCCTATAAATGTGTATTCATACCTTGTATTTGATTATTGAGAAAGTATATACAAGTTTTAGGTTTTCTCCACACCTGCAAAATTGCAAATCATTACAATTTCATATTAGGTATCTTAGATCCTAAAGCACATTAAAGCAAAATTTTAATATTTCCTATTTTGACACCTTATTACGATTAGATGGCTATTAAATTACCTTTTCCAACAATTCTCTTTTTCATCTTGAAGAGAAATAATTGTCAAAATTAATTGTCTGTGTAATCCAAATTTGCACATATCTGTGATAGGAAGAAGAGGGAGAAGAGGGGGAATCGAGAGAGAAATCTAAGACGGCTAGAGAAATTAGGGTTTGAGAGAAGAAGAGATACCTGAAATAATACTTGCATGTCTCCAAAGAGGGGGGTCCGGAGTACTTATACCCGGACCCAGGGCCGGCCGGCCAAGGGGGCCGGCCAGCCCCAATGGGGGCTGAACCCATTTGGTTCAGCCCCCCTTGGGCCGATTCTTATGTAGAGGGGGCTGAACCAACTGGTTCAGCCCCGTTGTCGCCTCCGTCGCGCCTCTGCCGACGTCTATATTGTCGGCCAAATAGTCGGGCCTCGTCCGGGGGCGTAACATTCCCCTCCCCATCAAAAACCAGCTTGTCCCCAAGGTGGTAATCGGGGTAAATCTCCCGAAACTCTAGCAAATCCACCCAAGTGTTGTGCTCGGCAGCCAGATTCTTCCACTTGACCAATAGCTCAGGACAGTACGTCGTGTCGCGGCGCTTCCACTTGATCACAAGTACATCTTCAGGAATCGGGCGCAGCTCGCCCCCGCTAGTAGCTTCTGGCAAACAAGGGCTGACCTGGACAGTGTCGCCAATCTTCCGTTTCAACAAGGAGACGTGAAAAGTGGGGTGTATCCTGGACCCCTCGGACAGCGCCAATGTATAAGCAACTGGTCCCACGCGTCGAGTGTTCCGAAATGGACCATAATAACGGGGTGCCAACTTCTGATTCGTTCGTTGTGCGACGGACAACTGCCGATAGGGGAGGAGCTTGAGGAGAAGCTCATCCCCCACCTGAAATTCCCGCTCTGTGCGATGTCTGTCTGTCTGTGCCTTCATACGATCCTGTGCCGTCCGAAAATTCTCGCGCAAGGTAGTGAATGTGTGGTCACGACCACGGATGGCCCGGTCAATTGCTGTCACTGTCGTGCCACCCGGCTCATAACTACTCAGAGAAGGAGGCGGACGCCCGTAGACCACCTCAAAGGGAGTTAGCTTGCTAGCGGAATGATAGGAAGTGTTGAAGCAGTATTCAGCCCAATGCAACCAACTCTTCCAAGTGCGCGGCTCGTCCATGACAAAGCATCGGAGGTAGGTCTCGATGCTCCGATTCAATACCTCCGCCAGGCCGTCGGTCTGCGGGTGGTGAGCCGTGCTGAAGCGCAGAGTGGTCCCTTGTAAACGGAAGCGCTCCCTCCAAAAGTTGCCAACAAAGGTGGGATCGCGATCCGAGATGATCGCCCGAGAAATGTCATGAAGCCGAACAATCTCGCGAGCGAAAAGAGCAGCAACCGACTCACCGGTATAGGGATGGCTCAGGGCGAGGAAATGACCGTATTTGGACAACTTATCAACCACTACCAAAATGAATGTTTTAACTTTAGACCGGGGCAAGCCATCGATGAAATCCATGGACACTGTATCCCAAATCTGTTGAGAAATCTCTAAGGGCGTAAGGAGCCCAGCTGGGGAGGTGGTCTCATACTTCTACCGCTGGCACACATCACACTGCTAAACAAATAGTTGGATATCCCGTCGCATGTCCTTCCAAAACACATTGGCCCGCGCCCGTTGAAGAGTGCGGAGAACACCGGCGTGGTCGCCCGTCGGGGACGAGTGGAACTCATGCATTATGACCGTCGTCCAAGTCGACTGAGGGGGTATGACCACCCGAACCCGATAGTAGAGCCGGTCATTTTGTAGATGATAGCCTGGAGCTGTCTCACGCACCTGTCGTAGATCCTGCACAATAGCCTGCAACTTGGGGTCCCGCAGGACCTCCTCCTGAATCTCATCGATAGCATCCAGCTGGGGTGTAGAAATGTGGGCTAGAGCGCCCTCTGGCAAGCGAGACAAAGCATCAGCAACCCGATTGTCCTTCCCTTACCGGTAAACGATCTCGTAGTCGTACCCCAAAAGCTTGGTGACCCACTTCTGTTGGAGGGGAGAAGAAACTCGTTGTTCCAAGAAGTGCTTCAGGCTCTGATGATCCGTCCTAATCTTGAAATGACGTCCCAGCGGATACGGCCGCCAGAGGGCCATGGCATGAATGACGGCCAGCATCTCTTTCTCATAGGCGGATAATCCCAATGTCTTTGGAGTCAGTGCCTTGCTGGAAAAGGCAATCGGCCGCCCTTCCTGCATCAACACGGCACGGAATCCCACCCCGGAGGCGTCCGTCTCCACGACGAACTCCTTGGTGAAATCCGGGAGTGCTAAGACTGGAGTCGTCGTCACAGCCTGCTTGAGTGCCTGAAAAGTTGCCTCAGCCTCATCCTGCCAAGCAAAAACGTCCTTCTGTAACAGTTGTGTCAATGGCCTAGCAATCTTCCCGTAATCACGCACGAACCGTCGATAGTAGCCGGTGAGGCCCAAGAAGCCCCGCAGAGCCCGAATGGTCTGGGGCCGCGGCCACGAGACCATGCTCGCAATCTTCCGAGGATTGGATTTCACCCCTGCAGCCGAGACCAAGTGCTCCAAATACTCCACTTTCTCTTGACCAAACGAACACTTCGATCTCTTAGCATACAACTGGTGCCGGCATAAAATGGAAAAAACCTGGTCAACATGTCGCAAATGGTCCTCCCAAGTAGCACTGTAAATAAGGATATCATCAAAGAAGATGAGCACGAAGTGACGAAGCAGGTCCCTGAAAATCTCATTCATATTCGCCTGGAAGGTGGACGGTCCACCCGTCAATCCGTTGGTCATCACCAAAAACTCATAATGACCGTCATGAGTTATGAATGTTGGCTTGTGGATGTCTTCCTCCTTCATGAGGATCTGGTAATATCCGGACCGTAAATCAAGCTTGGTGAACCGTGTCGCCCCATGTAGCTCGTCCAACAGCTCCTCTATCAATGGAATCGGAAATTTATCCTTCAGTGTGGCACTGTTCAGGGCGCGGTAGTCCACACAAAACCGCCAAGACCTATCCTTTTTCGTGACGAGAATGATCGGAGCCGAAAAGGAGCTCGTGCTCGGTCGTATGATGTCCGCATCGAGCATCTCCCGTACGCTGCGCTCAATCTCGGCCTTCTGCATGTGCGGGTACCGGTAGGGTCGGATATTGGGAGGCTCCGTCCCCGTCTTGAGTACAATCTGATGATCTCGAAACCGTGAAGGCGGAAGCGTACGTGGCTCCTGAAAAATGTCGGCGTACTGCTCAACCAGAGCCTGCATCTGCGTAGGCACTTCAACTGACCCGGCTTCACCTGTCCTCACCCCCAAAAGTACCGCCATCAAACTTCCCGCCCCCTGGAGCTGCTGTAGACTGCGGAGAGAAATTTCCTTGACTGACGACAAGGTGAGACCCCGCAAACAGAATTGTTTCCCACCCTGCAAGAACTCCATTGTCATCTGGTCCCAATCAAAGGTAACCCTCCTCAACTACTGCAGCCACTGAACTCCCAGCACCATGTCAGAGCCCCGAATGGGTAAAAGATAGACATCTGTGTGCCCGATGTAGCCCTGCATCCAAACCTCCACACTCTTCAGCACACCCTGGCACTGCAATTTGCTGTCATCGGCCACCATAACCTGGAAGGCAGTCCCAGTGTCAATTGAATGTCCAATCTTCTGTGCCACATCTGGATGGATGAAATTGTGTGTACTCCCGTTGTCCACCAGAATGGTCACCTTCTCCTGTCGGAGCCGTCCCGCAAGCCGCGTAGTGAATGGGGGGGTCCAAGTCACCGCCGAAATCCAGCTCTTCTGGGCTCAACTCGTCATCCACCTCCTGTTGTAACATGAAGACCTGGACCTTCTGACATTTACGTCCCGCTTTAAACTTCTCATCACAGTTGAAACAGAGTCCCTTTTCCTTCCTTGCTTGTAACTCGCTCCATGACAGCTGTGTCACTGTCGCCCGTCCACCCACTGGCGGATCCTTCTTCACCGTGCCCGGCGTATACGTCGGTTTCACTGTGTTGCGAGCTCGCTGCCTGTTGAACCGTTCGTCCTGAATGCGCGCCAAGCTGATCGAGCGGTTCAGGTTACGTGGCATGTAGGCCTGCACCTCATCGCGCAAGTTCTCCTTCAGTCCCAACACAAAACAGCTGAGGAGCGTTTTTTCCTCTCAGTGTACCCGGTTCGCCAACCTCTCGAAGTCGGTCCTGTACTCCGTCACTGAGCCCTTTCGACGTAGTTTTTGCAAGAGAGCCTCAAAATCCTCGAACTCCAAAGGCCCGAATCGATCAGTGAAGCCATCAACAAATTCCACCCAAGGCACGTAATTTTATCCCCGTAGGAACAACTGGGTCCACTGAAAAGCGTCGTCCTCCAAGTGGAAGGATGTCAGTAGCACCCACTGTTCTTCTGGTACCTCCTGATAGCTAAAGAATAATTCTGCTTTCTGCACACATTCCAAAGCATCTCCCCCGCTGTAACGAGGGAAATCCATCCGTGTCAATTTCGGCGGCATGCACGGCCGATGACCAACCTGCCCACGCCAACCGTCATCTTGTCTTCGGGGTTCATCACGTTCAACATGCACGCCCGGAAGGTGTCGAAATTGTCCCCACGGCATCCCTGTGCCATTAGGAGGAGGCAACAAGCCATTTCCACCCCCCGGACCACCAACGCCCTCCCCCCTCCCGCCTGCTGCCTGACCGAACCCGCAAGCAAGCCATGCGGCCGGTCCGACTGGAGCACCCCAACCAGCCCCCGATCCGCCTGCACCGCCGAAGCCCCCCATAGTCGCGCCCCCCGATCCGAATCCGGCGGCGTTGCCGCCCCCCAATCCGGGCTTCGCAGCCCTAGCCGAGCCCCCGGCGGCCGATCCAACCAAGCCCATACCAGCCTCCGCCCATTCCGCCAAAGCCGCCAGCCCCGATGTCGCCCGATCCGGAATCCGCAACCCTAGCCGACCCCTCCAAGGCCCCCCTTCCTCCGTTTCCAATATTCTGTTGCAAATCGGGCCTTGAAATTGAAGATCCGCCCGGTTCCGCCTCCACCGCCGCCTTTCCCTTCAAATATTGCGCCAATAACGCCATGACTTCATCCAAGCGACCATCCATCCGTTCTTCCAATCTTTGCGTCGATGTTTTCACATTTGCTTCGATAGCGGCCACCGAATCGGTCAACCCCGCCAAATTCTCTTCTAGGTTTTCCAATCAGCCGGTCTCCTCTTGCGAACGCGTAGAAACCATGATGGAGGAAAGAATCCTCTGATACCAAATGATAGGAAGAAGAGGGAGAAGAGGGGGAATCGAGAGAGAAATCTAAGACGGCTAGAGAAATTAGGGTTTCAGAGAAGAAGAGATACCTGAAATAATACTTGCATGTCTCCAAAGAGGGGGGTCCGGAGTACTTATACCCGGACCCAGGGCCGGCCGGCCAAGGGGGCCGGTCGGCCCCAATGGGGGCTGAACCCATTTGGTTCAGCCCCCCTTGGGCCGATTCTTATGTAGAGGGGGCTGAACCAACTGGTTCAGCCCCGTTGTCGCCTCTGTCGCGCCTCTGCCGCCGTCTGTATTGCCGGCCAAATAGCCGGGCCTCGTCCGGGGGCATAACAATCTGTGTGCTTTTTGTGTATTTCATAATAGTTTCCATTAGGATATCCTAGAGCCTAAGGCATCTGCATCAAAGAAAAACTGTCCATACGCACATTGACATGCTACAATAAGAAACTAAAAAGACATAATTAGAAAGATCTTCCACAGAGATAATTATAACAGCCTGAGTATTCCGATATGATTACCTTCTCAGTTCTATGTGGATCATAAGATCTCCTGGTATGTTCACGACGACGCTCATAATCTTCTATCAGTATTGGAGATTCAGAACATAATAATAGTAATGAACTTTCCAACTCCCATGTAGCTTGGTCATATTGAAGACCTTTCCATTTCACAAGCCACTCACTACAACAATTCAAAGGATGGGAAACAGGCACAGAAGTATGCTCATCAACAACTTTTGGGAGGCCTACCAATCTTTTCTGTAAAAAACGTTCAGGCTCAATCCATTCTTTTCTCCACCTAGTTACCTGGACAAAGAAAATATATACGAATCAAAGTTATCTGGTCAATGAAAACTCTAAAGGATTAGCTTACTAAATATGATCAACTTAAACTTCATTCCTAAACAAGCTGCTCTAAGAGATTGCAGGCATGATTTAATAATATAAAGTCACCTATGAGACCATGGGGAGGAAAAGAGGAAAGAAGAAGCAAGGAAGGATGGGTGAAAGAGAGGGATAGAGATAACTGACCTCTTTTTGGCCTCTTCTCCTGAATTTATCTAAAAGTGAAGGGAAGTCTCGAAGCAGCTCACTTTCCAAAATCCAACGATTATGAAGATGGGCAAGGCCTTTGTATTTAACAAAGTATTTCTTTTCACTCTGCAATCCTAACCCAATAAGGCCCACAAGAATCTCAGTAATTAATGAGCTAGTGAACTGTTGTTATACAAAACTATAAAACTTGAGTTGTTCAAAGAATCCTCACCCTCATCAACATCCCAAACTGATTCTATCCCATTCGACACTGAGTACACCCCTGACTCCATCTTCTTTTTAACACAAAGTTTACATAGCCAAGTGCCAGGGGGAATATCATAAAATCGTGGGTTGAAACAAGAAAGATGATAACTTTGTTTGCAGCCATTTCCACAACAGCATCTTTACCCAAATGCAAAGTCATCAAATTCTCAGTAGAGGAACACAAACAAATATGCATATAAAGAAGTCATACATAACACAAATAAAACAGCTAAAAGCACAACTTGTATTGAAGTTCAAATCTTACAAAAGCTTATTCTAATCAATACATTAAGGAAAATCGTTTAATCTCTTATATTTATCTATCTAACTATATATATAAAGGATATTTGTTTGTCAAGTCATAATAATTTCTAGGGAAGGGGGTAATTTATGAGCCCAAGTAAAATGGTAAAATAATCCAAGACCCTGGATAAAGGGGTCAGCATATATGGGGTGCAGTGCAGTTAATTTATGGTGCGACTTAAATATTTTATTCATACTTTTGAGTGTGTGTGTGTGTGTGTGTGTGTGTGTGTGTGGTGGGGGGGGACACACACACACGAGAGACAGGCACGGAGCTTCGCCTCTACAGCCAACCGCATTTATATCCCAAATACTATAGTGCGCGGGGGTGGGGCGGTGGGGGGGGCTCCAGTACCCCGCGCAACATTACTCTGGTCAAGGCATTGCCCCGCCGCTCGCAAACCCCCGAGCGTTTTACTCCATTCGCCACTCATTTTTGTCGTGTACACGGGGTTTTGCGAGTGATGGGGATAGCACATTTTTATTGTAGGTAGGGAACATTGCCTATATGAGAGCACATTTTTTAAAATAAAAGAAAAAAATACAATTAAAATGTGCAAAAAATATTAATAATGAGGGGTAAAATCAGAAAGGGAATGTTTAACCAAAGGATGTGACGCAGGACAGAACTGATGTTGAGCTGGGATGTGTGAAAATGAATGATTGTGTCGACACGCTAATGCAAACCTACGTGCAAATGTGAGGGTGGAGCCGACGCGCTAAAACAAACCTAAGTGGATGTGCGGAATGAATGTGATTAAGCCCAAACTAAATGATGCGTGCAAATGAATTTAAGATTTTTAATCAGGAATTAATGTTAGCAAATATAATTTTATAAGATTGGCAAAATCTACACAAAGTGAGATTTGAATTTTTTGGAGCACAATCAAGATCACACTCGCTTTTGCACGAGATGCTATCCTCCACAAATTACACTAACAAGTTTTATAGGATTCAAAGAAATTGAACAACACTAACAATCTCAATACCCAAATAGTTACAACATGTTCAACTACAATTAATACGAAATAGCATAACACATTAATTGATACTCACAAGCACGGATCCGGTAGCGGCGGCAAACGTGGCTCCACGAGATAATGTATCGACTGTAATGGAAGATAAGGGGTGCTGAATGAGGTCCGGAACAGCCTTGTGGTTGTTGTTAGAGTCAGGAAAAGGACAAATTTTGCACTAACTTGAACACAGGATTTGATGATTTGTTGTTGGAGGGCTTACGGGGTTGTCAGGACTAGAGAAACAGGCTAGGCAAGACTGGACAAGGGCTGGACATGGACTTCCCAAATTGGGATAGTGCCTAGTGGAATTTCCCTTTGCTGGTCTTTTTCTCAAAGCTGCGACCAGACCTGGAGGTGTATCTGGCTGAAACAAGGCTGGTCGGACTTCCTTTAAGAAATGGTAGAGGGAGAGGGATCCCGGAAGTGAAGGGCGGTGGTTGACGGAGCGGAAAAGGATGCGGTGGCTAACAATGCAATTGGTGAGTGTTGCAGTTTATCGTGAGGTAGAGGAAGATGAACAGTGGAAAATCGTGCGGCTTACTGGAGGAAACGGCTGGTGGATCCACGGGAAAATGAAAACGAGGAAGGGAGTGAATTATGGCTGCTGTCGATCGGAGGATCAAGGATCATGCGACATTACAGTTGCAGGCGTGGAAGAAGCCCGTGACAGGGACGATAGGAGGTTGCGGCAGTGTGGAGGATCGACGATGGAGTGATTGTTTGCGGTTTCTAGCGATAGAGATGATGAACAGTGACAATTTGAGCGGGTTTCCCTCTTCGATTGTGAGATGAACAAGTGGTTTTCTCCTTCCAATTGAGGGGGGTCGTGGGTCAGGAAAGGGGAACAGTGACGGGAAATGATAAAACTGAAATAAGAATTGATAAATTAACCAAGGCTTCGCACCTCCGGTTCGCGGCGTCGCACCACGAATATTGCCGGAATTCTGGAATCTCTCACAAAACTCAGCAATGAATATAAACAGTAGCGCCTGCCCTATTTATAACAAGACGGGGTGCTTGGGCACCCGACGTGAATGGCTATAATCGTCCGTTACGCCCGGTGTCCTAAAACGCTAAATACAAGCCCAAAAAAATACACAAAATGTAAAACGATGCTCCGCACGCACTCGGGGTCTCGGTTCGCCGATTCGATCAACACGTCTCCAACAAATCTGCAAAAACGGGTCCCGCCAAGTGGCGCCCCAATCTCCTCCAATCACAAATATGTGGTCAATCCCCATCAATTCCCCCCGATTGAAAAACATTCATCTTCGAGGACTAGAGATGAATAAGATGTAGCAGAAAATCGGGGGTAACTCCAGCAAGCTTTGTCGCCAATATCCAAACATCATCAATGGTGTAGTGTCCGCTCCAATGCACCCAATAACAACAAGAAGGATCGCCTGTAGTGGTGGTGCATTTGTCCATCACAATATCACTAAAGCTCTCAGCTCTCACCTCACGCACTGGTGTATCCAAAAAAACCCGGTAGAATCATACGAGGTGCGGGCGAATCCATGGGTGTTCGTCTAAGGTGAACAGAGGAAGTGTCTAAGCTGTACGGGAAAGGTGTTAGAAGAGGCTCAAGGTGTGGTCTCTATGCTTGAGAGGATCAAAGTAATGTGCTAAATCTTTCACATTAAATACGGGATTAATACCAATATCTGCAGGGAAATCGATCTCGTAGACATTTGTCTCAACTTTCATTATCACCCTATAAGGACTCATTCGCTTACATTGTAGTTTAGTAGCGGCTGCTTTTGGGAGCCCCTCCTTGCAAAGTCTGATTATGACATGCTCACACACCCAAAAATATTGTTTGCGTCTGTGCATATCTGCTGATGCCTTATATAATTCAATATTGCTAGCAGCTTTCTTCCTGAGTAATTCATGCACTTCATGCAAATGATGCAAAACATACAACAAGTGTGAATCAGGCAACACGAATGAACCATGCACTAAATGTAAATGAACAAACAACATATGTAAAAGATGAACTACTAACACGAATAACTCAGTAAACCGGCGATTTTAGGTACTATAAGAAACTTCTAAAATAGGTACATGATCAGGAGGCTCGGAGGGTGGGTAATAGAAGAATTGTCGCGGACACGATGAACACTCCAATGAACGTCAGAGACATCCGTAATAAAATTTGTCAATATAGTGTGTGAACTGTCCCTGCAAGTGTGGGTGGTAAGCTATAAAATCAACGAGTCAATAAGCGCACTCTCAAACTCGACTGTACTACGGATTATAGAAACATCCTAGATGAGGTGTGATCCACTGTGCCTAATCGGAGGGTTCACCGGGAATGGTATAATAAAATTTGTCGCAAATGTGACGAGCACTCACTTAGGCTCCAAAAACATATAAAGTACACTCATACAAACGATAATGCATGCGAAGCACGACAAACATGACAAGTTTGTTAAGAGAATATGACGTATCAGGGGGCTCACCAGGAGGGTGTGGTGAGCGTCCCTTATGAGAAAGAACTCACCTGGCAAGTCCGTAGATGGTATTGCTCAAATCTCATCAAGAGTGCGAATGACCAGATAATAAACACCAAAAACATCGGATTTATACTTGTGTTCTTATGGAGAACCCTATATATTCATTGTTATGCTTAAGGTCCTCTCTCTAGAGTACTATCGGATATCAAGGGCGATAATGGGAGAGATGTCAATGTCTCAATACTCATAAGTGTGCCACACGCTAAAATCTCATCCTCACAAGTACGAGGTGGCTCATCTGGAGGCTCAACAAGGGGGTGTCGTCAAAGAACCCATCAATAGGCTGATAGTCCTTCAGAAGCAAGCCATCATAAGGGGTCATGTTCCCCGAAAGGGGTGAGGTGGCTACCACCGTACCACGAGATCACTACTAGGCTCTCGGCTCTCAATCGTAATGTGGCTCGGTGCGCCCTCAAGTGAAGTGCGGGAAAAGACTACACTCAATAGTGAGCTAATAGGTAACAAATCGAGGGCAGACTCTCAAAGTGGAGCGGTCTCTTGTGGGAGTTGACTTCACACATCCTGTGTTGGGAGGGCAGTATGTTCTGGCAAAAATAGAATATCAGATTGAGTGAGTGGGGTTCCCCTGATTTGGGAAATGGAGTGTTGATGCAGTGGTAAGGCAGACGCGGGATGGACTCGCTACATGCACACCTAAATGCAATGACGTAAGTGAAAGTGCACAAGTAGTCTGTTACAAAATAGCAGTGATTAATTAATTATTTTTAAATGAATCAACAGGCCACATGCAGTCGCAAATAATTAATTTAAGGGAGAACAACTAATAATTGTACAAACGAAAGAGGCACGAGTGTTTTAAGCACAAGCAGAATAAACCCTGCAAGTTACACTAACGATGATATTAATAACATAATAAAACAGAAATCCTCAACAATAAGAGTTCCCGAAATAAACAACAATAAAAGAAATAACTCTTACCACAATTTACACATGAATGCAGTGGCAATAGCGGGTGTGGGAGGGCATCCAGGGTTGCTACCCTGTCGGGGATTGGAAGTGGAGAACTGGGTTGGATGTTGACTTGAACAGGGATGAGAAAGGGTGGTCTTGGATAATAGCAAAGGAGTATGTAGTGGACGTGATTAGCTGGCCACAGGAAGGATGGGGTTAAATTACTGACGGGAAGGATGTCGTTAATTTAATGATAGGAAGGATGGGGTTAATTTAATAACATAATTTTTGGGAATTAGTGGTAACAGGAGTTGACGGGGAGAAGTAATTGGTGGTGGAGTGAAATTAGGAGGGGGAGAGAGGGGACTGACTGTTCGAAACATGGGAGCGGAGGAGGGAGGCGGTAGAGCAGAATTGGGGATAACAGTGGAAGTGGAGGAGGAGGGTTGTCGGTGGGGTATAGGGTAAGAAAGTGGCTGACGGGTTCAGGCAGGCTGGAGGCCGTCGGGGAGAGGAGAAGATGTTGCGGCTTTTGGAAGGTTGCAAGTTGGACGGAGGCTGACGGGAAAGTGAGGGGCGGCGGCGGCGGGTGTTGCAGACAGGGCTATGGCGGGATCGGCAGGGGAGAAGATGAAGGTGTTGGAAGGGCTAACCAGAGGGGAAGATGAAGGGGACGCCGGCGTCGCACCAACGGGAGGAGGCGCAGGAGGCCTTCAGTGTCGCATCGGAGAGGAAGGCCAGGAATCGCTCCTGTGAAAACCGGCGGTTTCAAATTTCTCAAAACCCATGATGCCCTCCCAGAGAACCGCCGTCCTATACTTATAACCTTAAAATAAAAACCTGCTAAACAAAAGAAATAACCACCGCGATCGGACGGTTCACAATGTTTTAAGCCAATCGGGCGACAAATACAACATAAAATATAAAAGTAATATATGGATCTGACTCGGATCGGTCATCCGGACGCAACCACGGGCTCTGATCTACCGCCCGGGCAGCGGGTCACCGCCTCCTGCGGGAATACACATGTGTTGGTCTTGGCGCGTCGTCTACTCCCACCAGCTTAAAAGCACTCAACTAAGGTGAGTGCGGGTGGTCATCCTCGTTGTGTCGCCGCGGGGCGAGTCTCTCAAGCTCCTCTGAAGATATCCAAGTAGTATTGTGTAGAGGTCGACCGCTCCAACGGACAAGACAGCGCACATCTCGTCCGCTTGCGGTGTAGTAATCGCGGCCGATGATCTGAAGTACGTCATCTGTAGAAGTAGGTGGCTCTGGTTGTAACGTATCTCTGTCTGGCAATAATGTATCTCCGTCTGACCATAATGTATCTTCGTCTGGCTGCAGTGTCGGTGGAACCGTAGATGATGCAAATCGATCTCCAAGGCTGGACTCCGCGGGTGGTAGTAGAGATGGACTAGTGGAGGCAATCAGAGATGAAGGCTCGGGTAGAGGTGCGGAAGAGAGGTCCACATACACATGCTTCTCGTGGTAAGGAATCAAATCCTCTACGTTGAATACTCGGTTGATGCTCATACCATAAGGAATGTCTATCTCATATGCGTTCGTACAAATTCATCGTACAACTGTATAGGGGCTCATTCTGCGTGCGCTTAGTTTCTTCGTTGGTCCTAGTGGGACCCTCTCAGATCGAACGCAAATTAATTACTTGTTCTCCCGCCACAAAAATTTGTTCCCGCCTGTGCTGACCTGCTTGATCCTTATAATAATCATTACTAGCTGCAATCTTTTTACGGACCGACTCGTGTAGGGCGTACACATGTTGAATGAATGTCTCTACTGACTCCTGAGAATAATGCAAATCATACGATGGACTCAAATCATGCAACTTAGAAGAGTCGGGCACTATATACGAATGATCATGCATATGATGCAGCAGACACAAATGACTGGCGACTGGCACAACAGACTGACAAGACGCATACGTAAAGTAGCAAAGAAAGTCTCTACGGATGGGTGGTTTATCTGGAAGTTTCTTGGGCGGGGTGTAGAAGAACTCACTAAGTGTACAGGGACCACCCAACTGACTAACTGAGATATTGACATTGAGTCGCGGAATCAGGATATGTCAAATATTTCCTAAACGATACAAATTCTCGAAAGGTCTGCCAGGTGATCGCTGTAAATATTTGGAGTGAATGACGTCATCCCCCAAAATAACGTTGTAGATGGTGACAGAATAGTGCAAAGCACGAGTGTGAAGGGTACCTCTAAAATGACAAAGCTTGTCAGGAGGCTCACCAGGGGGTGTATACTAAAAGTCACCACGTGTGAGATGATGACTAGTGCGGATACACGACCCATCACTAAACCTCAAATAGGGAAGCTCGTCAAATAAGCCTATCGGGTACTTACTCCCGAGGAGGTTGACAATGATAGGATGGTCCTTCGAGAAGAAGGCACCATTAACGGTTGTTTCTGTAGGAGCAAGTACGTCACCTACAATAAAGTCAATGATATCCTCACGAACCCTCAGATGGGTATCGTTGAAAGAGGTAGTGTTCTCATATGTTAGTGAGGCAGTCACTCTAAAGTCGTCACTATGCTCTCGACTCTCAGTGGTTATGTGACTGGAGATAGTGACAGGGGCTGAGTAGGAAGAACCTTTACCCAAATGGGGGTCACTCAGTATAGTGTCGAGAACCAGATCCCTAACTAAAGGGTACTCTAAGTTTAAGTGAGATGAAAAGGGTAGATATACCATCACTGTGTCACTGGACCGCTCGTCCTCACGCTCATGACTATGCTCACAAACCACTCTAGTATCACTCTTCGTCTGTATCATACAATCAGGATCAGAGTTGACTCCAAGACCAAGTGAGATCTGAGTCTCGTTCGGACATGATGAATCAACATCAGGTATCGGGTCTCTCATATCAGTGGGAGCACTACTAGACACATCGGGAGCTTGACTCAAATCCCGAGGCTTTCTTCCTAATGTAGATCTTATGTAGTCAAATTGAGCATCTAAGAGATCAAAGCGGTCTAGAACTAATCGCTGAAATTCGGCCTCAGGTAACTCTATTTGCGAAACACTAGGAAGGTCTTGACATGTGTCATGATCCTGGCGATGGTGATCTCTATAGGGCTCCTGAGGGTCATCTAAATGGTAGTTCCTAACATAATTGGGTCGTGAGTTTGCGTGAGAGCTATGAACGTGTTGAGGAGGTTGCACACAACAAAACTCAAATTCCTCAACTAGAGGAGATGTGTAACGACGACGATCCGAACGATACTCGACTATATTATCATAGAGTCGCGAAGAGGTGTAATGATGATAATGTGAGGACCTCTCGTAGTGGTGATCGCCTCTAGTATAACGGAGTTGCGTCGAAGGGTCGACACGATCTCTCAGAGTGGTGTGCGAGGAGCGATAATTATCATCGTGATAACATGAGGGTTTCTCTAAAGGGGCTCTGTGAAGTCGGACACAGGTAGACTCCAGGTCCGCAAATAGAGGAGACGAACGACGAAGATAACTAGACATAAATGAACTTAAAGACTCCTACCACTACACATAAACACTGTTGTCGATATCGACCGACATGTCCGACATGTCGGCCGATATAAAGGTTTTGGGCATAAACCGCAACGAAATCGATTTGTTTGAGCAAAATAACGTTTTGTAAAAAATCGGCGACATTTCAGCGATATTTCGTTATATCAAGCGTCGATATCGGCCTATCCCGTCGATATATCGGTATACTTTGGTTTAATATTATGAAAAAAATTGCGGGCTTTAAAAGGATTTCAAGGATTGCTGGAGTCATCGCGATAACCTTTCGACCTAACTCTCTCTAGCGGCGTTGCGGCAGTTTGGCGGAATCGGCGGAATCGGCCTCTCCTGGCGACGATCGGCCTCTCCCGGCGACGGATCGGCCTCTCTCGGCGACGGATCGGCCTCTCCTGGCGACGGATCCGCCTCTCCCAGCGACGAATCGGCCTCTCCGACGGCGCATCTTCCGCCCTAACTTCACTCCACTGTAACTCTATAAGTTCCCTTCTTTTATTTTCTTCTTCTTTCTTGGACTTGGCTTTCCATGGAGTAATGTGTTCATCCAATTGAAAATAAACCTTGTGTTTGGAAGTTGGAACCCGCATACTATCTGAGACATCTGAGATTTCCCTTCTCTCTTGAATGTCTTCCAATCATTCAGCTCTTCAATTTTTGTAATTAGTAGTTCCTAGTTCTTTCCATTGGAATTTCTACTCTATGAAATCAAGAAATTTTCTATAAAAACAATCATTTGGGTTCAACTTTATTCTCCTGAGTTATTTTGCCTATGAAGGGATATATAGTTTGAATTTTTGTCCTGCTTTCTAATCTTCCTCCTGGATAATTTCAACTGCATTGGGAGTCTCTTTCATTCATCATTCTTTTTTAAAGTTAATCAATGCATGCTTAGTTCTGTTGGTCAATGAATTTGGCATTATCCCCAACAAATTCTTCCTAATTAATCCCAATTATCTGCTAAAAATATTTAATGCAGTGATGTCTCTTATTTGCCAAACATCACCAATTTGACTTCTAATATATGTAATTGGGCAGATGGTTCTCTTTTTATCCTACATCTGTATCAAATGCTATTGCCCAACTTCACTCTCTATTCACTGCTCTATCTGTATCAAATGATCTTGCAAAAAGGCAATTGCTAGTTCCTTCTTTTAATCCAAGTAAGTAGTTTAAATTCTAAGTTCACGAATATTTATGCATATTGCTAAATTTTGTTATTTAATTAGTACACTGGTGGAAATTACATGGAGTTGAGACTCCGAATTTGAGGGGGATGGTCATGAGGATATTGAGTTTGACCACAAGTTCATCTGGATGCGAAAGAAATTGGAGCACGTTCGAAATGGTAATACAGTAGTTTTGCATGCATGCAATTTCTTTTAAGTAATAAAGAGATACTAAATATTTCAAATGTTTCAATTTGTAGATCCACTCGAAAAAGCGGAATAGACTTGAGAGCAAACGTTTAAATGATCTTGTGTTTGTGAAGTTTAATGTTATGCTGAGGTCTAAGCATGCTGATATCTCTCGAGATCAAATATCTGCAAAAAGTTTGGATGAAAGAAAAGCAGTAGAGTGGCTCGTTGGTTCAAGTGAAGGTGATAATGAAAATGAGGAGGAAGTGTTTCTTGGAAAAGGATTGACTTGGCAACAACTTGGAGACATTGTGGATGCTGATTTGGGACCAAGAAGGAGCACCAGACCTACTAACCAACAATCACAAAATGAAAGTTAAAAGCGAAAGCGCATTGTAACACAAGCATTGGAGAAAGATGATGAAGATGCGGGGCTATCAGAAGAGGAAATGCAAGCTCCACTATTAGACACAATGTTAGAAGACTACAAAACAGAAGAGGAAATATGAAATGTAAGTCTTTACTATAAAAAAAATTATAAATCAATTTAGTTAATAGGATTTTACTCATTAATAATTAATCTATACATGTTTTTTTGATGCAGTCATACATATGGAAGTTATGCAGTAGAGATTTTGATTTTTGATCTTTTGACATTCAGTGTGACTTATGACATTTGATTTTTGAACTTTTGGCTTTCAATGTGACTGATGATGTTTCCTCTTATTTTCTCATGACTTCCTTTCCGGCACTTGTATTATTATTCTCTTAAATCGATTGTTATTTGGTGTGTTGCTTTAGTTAATCAATCAAATTGAATTATGTTGTAATCTGTTTATTCATTTAATCATGTTAATATATAATTACTTATTTTTTGGATAAATTTTCAACAATTATTACAAAAACTTCGCTGATAAGGTGGATGACTTTTGGTTCATGTTGGTTTTTATGGTGCCTAGAAGGCCTCATGTCATTGAACTATTAGATGACGAATTGATGAATCACTGATCCAGAAATAATCATAACAATAAAGACAAGTTGTTTTATTCAATCTTTGTCATTTATTAATATGCACAGTTGTGTTTATTTTTGTTTAATACTTCATTATAATTATATTATTACATGTTTAATGCAAAGTGTATAAACATATATTGTCTGTACATTTTTTACTTTGCAAAAAAAGTATTTATAAACAATGTTATCTTTAATTAAATATTAAAATCCGATATTGTAAAATATCCCCGATATTTCCCCGCAATCCGACATACGACATTTCAAACTCAAACCGACATGAACTCGATATCCGATATCTACAACCTTGCACGTAAATGTGGCCCAAACCTAGCCTTTGATACCAATTTGATGCAGTGGTAAGGCAGACGCGGGATGGACTCGCTACATGCACACTTAAATGCAATGACGTGAGTGAAAGTGCACAAGTAGTCTGTTACAAAATAGCAGTGATTAATTAATTATTTTTAAATGAATCAGCAGGGCACATGCAGTCGCAAATAATTAATTTAAGGGAGAACAACTAATAATTGTCCAAACGAAATAGGCACAAGTGTTTTAAGCACAAGCAGAATAAACCCTGCAAGTTACACTAACGGTGATATTAATAACATAATAAAACAGAAATCCTACACAATAAGAGTTACTGAAATAAACAACAATAAAAGAAATGACTCTTACCACAATTTACATATGAATGCAGCGGCAATAGCGGGTGTGGGAGGGCATCCAGGGTTGCTACCTTGTCGGGGATTGGATGTGGAAAACTGGGAATTAGTGGTAACAGGAGTTGACGGGGAGAAGTAATTGGTGGTGGAGTGAAATCAGGAGGGGGTGAGAGGGGACTGACTGTTTGAAACGGGGGAGTGGAGGAGGAAGGAGGTAGAGCAGACTTGGGGCTAACAGTGGAAGTGGAGGAGGGGTTGTCGGTGGGGTATCGGGTAAGGAAGTGGCCGACGGGTTCAGGCAGGCTGAAGGCCGACGGGGAGAGGAGAAGATGTTGCAGCTTTTGGAAGATTGCAGGCTGGACGGAGGCTGACGGGAAAGTGAGGGGAGGCGGGGGCGGGTGTTGCAGCAGGGCTAGGGCGGGATTGGCAGGGGAGAAGATGAAGGAGGTGTTGGAAGGGCTAATCGGAGGGGAAGATGGAGGGGACGCCGGCGTCGCACCAGCGGGAGGAGGCGGAGGAGACCTCCGGCGTCGCACCGGAGAGGAAGGCCAGGAATCGCTCCTGGGAAGACCGGCGGTTTCAGATTTCCCAAAACCCACGATGCCCTCCCAGAGAACCGTCGACCTATACTTATAACCCTAAAATCAAAACCTGCTGAACAAACGAAATAACCACCACGATCGGACAGTTCACAATGTTTTAAGCCAATCGGGCGACAAATACAACATAAAATATAAAAATAATATATGGATTCAACTCGGATCGGTCATCCGAATGCAACCACGGGCTCTGATCTACCGCCCGCGCAACGGGTCACTACCTCCTGCGGGAATACACATGTGTCGGTCCTGGCGCGTCGTCAAGTGCTCTCGCCGACCCTCAATGGTGGCAATGCTGGTGCGAAGGTCATTAAATTGTGCATCCAATTGATCAAACTTCTTAAGAACCCATTATTGCAATTCGGCTTTCGTTATGTTTGCCTTCGGAACACTAGGAAAGCCACTACGTGTGATATTAACTTGATGAATGTGACCTTTATGTGATTCTTGAGGGTCATTGAGACCCTGGATACTTCCTATTAGGATGATTCTCTATATGATTCTTAAGGGTCAACGTGACCATGGATACTTCCTATTGGAATATCATTGGCAGAGGGTGATTCTCTATTAGGATGTACACTGTGGATACTTCATTCACTGCTCTCTCTTCCGTTACCTCCGCTGACTGGCATCGACGCCTTGGGCAAACATGGTTCTGGAATGAATGCGATTAAGCCCAAGCTAAATGATGCGTGCAAATGAATTTAAGATTTTCAATCCAGAATTTATGTTAGCAAATTTAATTTTATAAAGTTGGCAAAATCTACACAATGTGAGTTTTAAAATTTTAGGAGCACAACCAAGATCACACTCGTTTTTGCGCAAGCTGTTATCCACCACAAATTACATAAACAGGTTTTATAGGATTCAAAAAAATTGAACAACACTAACAATCACAATACCCAAATAGTTACAAAATGTTCATCTACAATTTAATACAAAATAACATAACATATTAATTGATACTCACAAGCACGAATACGGTAGCAGCAGCAAACGTGGATCCACGAGATAATGTATCGACTGTAATGAAAGATAAGGGGTGCTGAATGAAGTCCAAAACATCCTTGTGGTTGTTGTTAGAGTCAGGAAAAGGCCAAATTTTGTACTGAAGGATTTGATAATTTGTTGTTGGAAGGCTTATGAGGTTGTCAGGACGAGAGAAACAGGCTAGGCAAGACTAGACAAGGGCCATACATGCCAAATTGGGATGGTGCCTGGTGGTATTTCCCCTAGCTGAAATAGGGCAGGACGTGCTTTTTATCTGAAGTTGGGACGAGACCCGGAGGTGCTTCTGGCTGAAAAAGGGTTGGTCGGACTTCCTGCAAGAAACGGCAGAGGGAGAGGGATTCCTGAAGCGAAGGACGGTGGTTGACAGAGGGGGAAAAGGATGCGCCGGCTAACGGCAAAATTGGCGAGTGTTGCAGCTTATCGTGAGGTAGAGGTAGATTAACAGTGGAAAATCGTGTGGCTTAACTAGAGGAAATGGCTGATGGCTCCACGGGAAAATGAAAATGAGGACGGAAACGGTTGGATGGGGTGGATGGTTGTTGTCGATCGGAGGATCAAGGATCGTGCGGCTTTACAGTTGCAGGCATGGAAGCAGCCCGTGACAGGGACGATAGGTGGTTGCGGCAGTGTGGAGGATCGATGATGGGGTAGCGGTTTGTGGTTTCTGGCGATAGAGATGACGAACAATGACGATATGAGCGGTTTCCTTTTTCGATCGTGGGATGAACAGTTGGTTTTCTCCTTCCGATTGAGGGGGGTTCGTGGGTCAGGAAAAGGGAAGAGTGAGGGGAACTGATAAAACTAAAATAAAAATTGGTAAATGAACTAAGGCTTCGCACACTGGGTTCGTGTTGTCGCAGCACGAAAATTGACGGAATTCTGGAATCTATCACAAAATTCAGAAATGAATGTAAACTGCAACGCACGCACCTATTTACAACAAAAAGGGGCGGTTGGGCATCCGGCGTGAACGGCTATGATTGTTTGTTACGCCTGGTATCCTAAAACGCTAAATATAAGCCCAAAAAAATAAAATACACTTAAAATGTAAAAAACGACGTCACAGACGCGCTCGCGGTCTCGGATTGCCAATCCAATCAACACATCTCTGGCAAATCTGCAAAAATGGGTCCCGACAAGTGGTGGCCCGATCTTCTCTAATCACGAACATGCGGTCGATCCCCATCAAGATGTTTTTCCCATTTAATATAGATATATATATTTATTTATATTTACAACCTAGTTTTCCAAATTTAAATAGTGCAATAGCACCCATTGATAAGCTAGATTTGATATTAAATGTCCTTGATTCGTCAGCTGAAAATTGCATTACTGAAAACAAATCAAAATAAAAGGGTGAGTTCCATAAATTAAGAAATAGCAGGTGCAAACAAAAAGGATATTGGTTCTCAAATTTACAGCATGCATACTCAAACTTTGTTGATTCTTGTTAGTTCATAAGTGAAAAAACAATTTCAATATGTTAATCTTGAAACAATCACTTGATACAGGTCATAACTATTGTTCATTTAAAAAATGATGTTTCATAACTTTCCGTGTGCACAAAAAATAAGAAGCAAAGCATTATCCTGCAAGTGCATCTATTCCATGAATTCACAAACATGGCAACATACTTTTAGAACATCCATCTCTATGACAATAGAAATAAATTGTTTTGCACAAAAATATGACTCGTGTTCGTGCTCATGCATTCATTCGAAGAAACTGAATCGCTTTTTCAGATCAAATCAAGAGAATGGAATGAAAAAGGTCTACAAACAATAGAGAAAACCTTTCAATTTTATCAATCTTAAGCAATCCTAAATTGCATCAATATGATTAGATGTGAAAATCATATTTGTTGGTACGGATAGACAAAATTAGAGCAGACTAGCAGTCAATTTGAGAGGTCTCCAAAATAGATTTGATGATTGCTTAAAATAAAAATTGTTCGAGTTGTGATCAAGTACTAATTCAGTTTTTCATTTTCCTTAACATTTCATAACCTCGTTGTGATGTTTGACCTTCAAATCAAATTACTGTTGTTGAATAACTTGTAAACAAAGACCCATATAATAGCCTAATGTAAAACTCTCTTAAGGATTAATCCTACACCTTAGGTTGGTGTTTAGGCTCTCCTCTCCCCTGTATATATGTGCAAATACTTGTGTTGTATTCATAGGAAATACATGAGAAATAAGATATTGATTTTCTCTCTCCTCTGTTGTAATTCTCTACATGATATGGAAGCGAACCGATCCTCCAATTTCTCAAGTACAGTTCCTGGTTAGAGCTCTCCATTATTTGTGGTCAGCTTTTTTTAACCGTACATCTACTCCGTGAGGAATTCCCACCCTGCTCTCTTTGAGTTGCTCTTCCCCACCTTTTATAGGCTTTCCTTGCTGACAACTGAGCCCCACCTGACTGGTGATTATCGGGACCTCCCCATTTTAACTGATCCACTCGCGCCTCTGACAACTCCGATCTCGTGCTCTCATGGTCGCTCAGTTCTTCTTGTTCATGTGGTCGATGACCTCTGATCACCTCCAGCTCTTGCACGAGTTGTAGAAATCGCGTCGCGAGACCGCTCAAAGCCGCCAGCCATCGCCTTTGTTCGGTCCACTCTCGTTGCTTTTGGCCGCTACCGGCTCCCCCCCCCCCCTCTCTTATTTAACATTTCTAGGCGTTGTCGACAACGCCGAGCTTTGCTCGTTTCCTTGTTACCTGGCCGCTCAAGTTGCAGCTTCCCAGCCAGCCAACTTTCGTCTGCGCTTGTCGTGACGGCAAACTAGTCTGCAGACTAACTCTTGATCGTATGTCCGTCGATCTCCTCTGCTCTCAAATTCCCGATCGCAAATTCCTGCTCACAAGTTCTTGTTCGTCATTCTCCTACGCGCAAGTCCCTAACCGCACCTTGCCGCCAGTTCTCCTACCCGCAAGTTCCTAACCGCACCTTGCCACGCTCCTCCATATGTGTTTCTCCTCCTAGGCAGCCATGGCCTTGAATGATTCGTCTCTTCTGGCTTGTGTCCCGACAACTCCTCTGAAAGATTGGGATGAGCTACGGATAACCATTATCTCTCTTAGTGGTCAGAAAAATTTTGTGGAGTGAGTCCAAGGATGGATCTAAGGGGAGGCCGGCTGGGGCTCGGGCTCGCCACCCCCCCCCACCCAAGAATTTTTGAAAAATAAATAATGAATTTGTATTCCACTCGTCGAGGCAATGAATTTCGTGTACTTATACGTCAAAAACGGTGTCCGGATGTGGGAGAAAAGAGTTTGGAAAGGTGGAGACCCTCAAATTTCCTTTTAGTTGGAAGAGGGGGAAGATGACATGGCAACTAATTGTTTAATTAATTTTTGTGGATATGATACGTGTAAATTTAGTTAGTTGCTATCAATTTTGACCTCCCCAAGTTCATCGTCGTCTTTACTCACAGCTTCTTTGGAATCTTTGAAAAAAAAATATTGTCATCATCGGCATGATATAGTGTGATTTCTTTATTCAACACTTGTAATTTTACTTATTTTGATAGTGTCCCCTATATTACACCCTAAGAGTACACGAAATCAAAACTGGTCATTAAGCTCTTAAAAGAAATAATATGTTAAACAGTATGACTTAATAATTTTTAGATGTTTATTCTTTTTTTCATATATTTATCAATAAAAATATACGAAGAAATTTTTTGAAACAAAAAATATATTAGAGATTGTAGAAATAGCCTGAAACTTATGTATATTGATTGAGTATGTAAATACAAAGAGAGTATACAAATATATAGGTGAGAAAGAGAGGAAACAAATCCTATACAAGATGTGGGACTAAAGGAGAAGAAGCATAAATGGGCCAACAAACATGGGCCCAATACAAGGGTTATTCTAACACTCCCCCGCAAGCTGGAGCGTACAAATCGTATGCACCAAGCTTGGACAAGCATTGATAGAAGGATGCTTTGGGAAGAGCCTTTGTGAGGGCATCTGCAACTTGTTCCGTCCCCGGAACATGCTTTAAATCGAGCTTCTTCATTTGAACTTTCTCTCGAACGAAGTGGCAATCGACTTCAATGTGCTTCGTTCTTTCGTGGAAGACTGGGTTCTTGGCGATATGTATAGCCGCTTGGCTATCACAAAGAAGTAGAGCAGGAGAAGGTAATTTTACACCCAGATCAGTGAGAAGACTTTCAAGCCATGTGAGTTCGGATACAACAGATGTCATTGCGCGGTATTCTGCCTCAGCCGATGAGCGAGCAACGACCGCTTGTTTCTTGCTTCTCCATGTAACCAAATGTCCCCCAAAGTATGTACAGAAACCACTAGTAGACCGCCGGTCATCAAGAGAGCCCGCATAGTCCGCATCAGAGTATGTCACTAAGGTAGGAGCAGACGAGGAAGTCCGGTACACAAGTCCTTGACCCGGGGCTGTTTTTAAGTACCTCAGAATGCGTTCAACCGCCAGAAGATGAGACTTGCGAGGAGAGTGCATGGAGCGACTGACAAGACCAACAGCAAAGGAAATATCTGGTCTGGTAACAGTAAGATAGATCAACTTTCCAACAAGTCGTCGATAATATTCAGGGTTCTGGAGAAGAAGATCCGAGTCAGAAGCCTGAGCACACAGCTTGTGGTTTACATCCATGGGGGTATCACATGGCTTACACCCTAAGAGACCAGCATCATGAAGAAGATCAATACAGTACTTTCGTTGAGATAGAATAAGGCCGTCCGGTCGCCTGGCAACCTCAAGACCCAGAAAATATCGCAGAGTTCCCAGGTCCTTTGTCTGAAAGACCGAGTTCAGATGAGCTTTGACGGCATGTATCCCTTGTGAGTCATCTCCCGTGATGATGATGTCGTCAACATATACTAATAGAAGGACCGTCCCGGATGGTCGGTGACGAGTGAAGAGCGAGAAGTCAGCCGAGCTTCGACTAAAGCCGACAGCTCGAAGTACTTTACTGAATTTCTCAAACCAGGCCCGTGGAGATTGTTTGAGACCATACAGAGCCTTACGAAGGCGGCAAACCTGAGACTCCCTCGTGGTCTCAAACCCGGGCGGTTGTTGCATGTAGACCGTCTCCTGGAGATCCCCATTTAAGAAAGCATTCTTGACATCGAGCTGAAAGAGAGGCCACTAGCGATGAACAGCGACAGAGAGGAGGACCCGAACGGTATTGAGCTTGGCGACCGGAGAAAAGGTTTCCTCATAGTCGAGCCCCTGTTGTTGAGTGAAGCCGCGAGCGACAAGGCGAGCCTTCAGACGGTCGATCGTACCATCAGCAGCATGTTTGATGACAAAGACCCACTTGCACCCTACCGGTTTCTGACCCGGAGGGAGGGGACAACGGTCCATGTCTGGTTAGCCCAGAGAGCAGACATCTCCTCTTCCATGGCTGCCCGCCATCCCGGATGTTGAAGCGCCTCCTGTACAGAGTTAGGAACAGAAATCGAAGAGAGAGAAGTAGCAAAGGTGTGCAGAGGTGGAGAAAGGCGATGAAGAGAGACGTAGGCCTCCAGAGGATGGGCAGTGGAGGGCGTTACCTGATCAGAGGGACGCGAAGTGTCCACGGCAGAGGTCGGCGGCAGAGGGGCAACGGAACTGGGAGGGCGACGCGTGTAGACCCGGATAACGGGTGGTTTGGTGGTAGAAGGAGCGGGGGGAGGGGAGAGCGGTGGTGGTGGTGGAGTAGCAGGAATAACGGGACGGGGTAAGGACGGTGGAAGAGGAGGCGGTGGTAGAGCAGTTGGGGATGGAGCAGGAAAGAACAGTTCGTCTTCCCGGAAGGTAACGTCAGCAGAAACAGTGACCTTGCAGGTAGCGGGTGAGTAACAAACATAGCCCTTCTGGGTGTGGGAGTAGCCAACAAAGATGTGTTTCGCCGCCCTGGGATCCAATTTATCTGAGGAGGGCCCGAGGCAGTGGACATAGCAGGTGCTTCCGAAGATACGGGGCGAGAGAGGGAAAGCCGGAGTGGAGGGAAACAATATGCTGAAGGGAGTCGCATAATTGAGGACAGAGGAAGGGAGGCGATTGATGAGAAAGCAGGCAGTGGAGACCGCAAAGTTCCAGTAGGCTTTAGGAACATGCATTTGGATCATGAGGGAGCAGGCAACATCCAATAAATGGCGGTTCTTGCGTTCAGCAACCTCATTTTGTTGCGGGGTATACGCGCAAGAGGTTTGATGGAGAATCTCGTATTCCGAACATAAGGTGGTAAAGTCGTGGCTTGTGTATTCACGAGCATTATCAGTACGGAGAGTTTTGAGGGTGGTATTGAATTGCGTCCGGGTCTCGAAGACAAATGCCCGAAACACCCGGGGAAGCTCGGAGCGTTCTCGAAGTAAGTAGAGCCACGTTGTGCGTGAATGATCATCAATAAAGGTGAGAAAATAACGATAACCACATATACTAGGAATCTGAAATGATCCCCAAATATCCGAATGAACAAGATCAAAAGGAGCCGCACTCCGAGTACAATGCGAAGGAAACGAAGAACGTGGCTGTTTGCAAATCGTATCCCCGCCGAGTATCGTGCGCCGTTTCCTACCATGCACGCCTTCATTAGAGCAGACCTACCTCTTACACAACTTCATCGAGCACGCCATCACCTGCTTGTTAGTTCCCTCGAGCCCAACGCCTGTCGACATCGCCTCTGCCTTTTTTGTTATTTCCTCGCACGCGCCAGCCTATTTAATTAACCAATCTTTTATTTTTATTTTATTTAAACCACCCACATCCGCACACCTGCTTTTTTAGTCCCCTCACCGCAGATTTACCAAGCCGTCTGCTTCATTTCCATCGAGCCCCCCCGCCAACATCCATCTTTTGTCGATGTTGTCGCTCCATAATCTTATCTTTAACTCGCATCCCTTTCACAAACCCACCAAAACCGCCAGCGACATATTTCTTTTATTTTATTTTATTTATATTTCATATCTTACTGCCTTCTCAAAGCCATATTTAGGACTTCTTATTTCGGACCGTACTAGGAGCAGATATAATTGTGTCGCCATTGGGCAAAGACGCGGCTCTCGCGGTACCTCCCAATCAGCCACCTCGGAGCACTCTAGTCGGCCCCACGCCCGCTTCTTATCTCGCATTATGGGTGACTCGTCTGATTAAATTAGTCAGATTATGTTCATGATGCAGGTCGTCATGGCGCAGCAAACTGCCCTCACGGATCGTCATCAGGAGGCCATTACTGTGCTCTCCTAGCGCCATTGATGATCTCTCTACCGCCCCCCGCACAAGATCAAACAAGCAACAGTCAGGCACCGCCACTTATCCGTCATGCTCCGTCGCCACAGACCGTCGACGAGCCACCACCGTCAGCCCTCGCGCACCCCGACGTTGTTATTGTGACATGCTACACTAGGTTGGACTTTCCAACCTATGACGGGAAAAGTGATCTTTTGTGTCGGCTCACCAAGTGTGAGCAATTCTTCGACTACCAACAAACTCTGAAAGCAGACTGAATGCATCTAGCATCCTTCCACATGCTCGAATCCGCTCTTTTGTGGGCTTCAGGACTCCTCGTCGATTGGGCGAATCTGATTTGGGAAGACTTCAAGTAGCTCTGCAACTTGCGTTGTGGACCTACAATTTGTAGCAACCCCCTCGGCGAACTCGCATCTCTACGACAAACAGGGTACGTGGACGAGTACCTAAAACAATTTCAGCTTCTTTTGGCGCACGTCACTCTTGCCCCGATATGCAGGATGCCACTTTCACTGCAAAACTTCGCGATCGCCTGCGAATGGATGTCACATTTGAGACCCCTCCAGACTTAGTGACTGTTATGGGTCTGGCCAGGCTCTGTGATCATTGCCTCCAGCTAGCACGGAGGCTTACCCACCTACCAAAACATTGTTCAACAATGTCATATCAAGGGCCCTCCACCCCCACCGGTCCGCCGATTATTTTGGGTCGAGATGTTGCAAGGACGCTCTCAGGGATTATGTTTTAACTGCGACAAGCAGTTCACTCGCGGCCACAGATGCAACAAGTTTTTATACATGCACGTCGAGTACTCTAATGACACGGGCAACGAACGAAGTGACCCCACCAAGGATCCTCCTTGAGCTTGAGGTCAAACTCTTTTTGGACGACGGGAGTGATGTTATGGCAGCATTATGTTATGGCAACATTATCTTTATTAGAGTTTACTATCGAGCTCTATGATGTTTGCTTTATTATTAGTGTGTGTCGGGCAAATTACGGCAACTCCCCAGTATGTGTCTATTTAAGGGACCCTTTTATGGTATGAATGAAATCAATCTGTTTTTCTATTCTCTTTTGTGTGAGGTCTTGGTAGCTCTCTCCTCCAATAAGCAAGTCCCACTTAGGCAACCGCGGTCAGGGCTCCATTGTATCTCTGTCATCATCTCCTCCCAGCAACACCAAGTAGACCCATAACACATTTCCCAAATATGATTATGTTAAATGATGAATAGCTTTGATCTATTTTTCAATTTGTGTTATTCTCCCAATTAATCTTATGCATCTATTAATAACTTAAGCTTGCCTCTTTTGTCTTAGTTACTTGAATTGTCGGACCATTTATTCAGTGTCTGGGTGGTCAGACTTATGAGCCGAACCTAAAATACATTGGTGCATGAAAAATTTGACAAACTAAATAAAATAACAAATAGTAAAAATACAACTAATGCGTGAAGATATCACGACTCCTCGAATGCGGTGACGATTGCATCAATATATGATAGATAACGCAAGGCCAGGTTACGCTGGGTCGTAATCCCTCCTCCAAATCTTATTCAAGATAAAAATTTCCTAAATACATTGGTTCTCTTTCCCCGTATATATAGGGAGGCACTTACATGATAAAAAGGAAATACTCAATAAAAGGAAATACAAGATAAAAAAAAATATGTGATAAAAGAAAATATAATATAACGGAAAGAATGATCCTAAATCCAATCGGGTGCATCCTTAAGCTGCGCCTGGGTGTCGCACATGTCTCGTGTAAACTCTTTTGTAGTGCTTGTCGAGAATGGGGTCTTCCGTACCCATATCAACACCACGGGGTTCCACAACGACCTTGTTCTCAAGGTCGAACTCCGGAAACTGGGTCTTGATCTCCTATTCCAGGTTCCATGTGGCCTCATCGGTCGGTTGGTTCTTCTACAGGATGAGGATCCGACGCACTGTCCGTCCTTGAATGTCTTCAGTCTGTGTTCCCAAAACTGTTGCAGGCTCCTACCGGGGCACCAATTCAACAGCTAGCCCGTTCAGTAGTATATCTTGGACAAGGTGATCCTCTAAGGCCCTCCTTAGCTGGGAGACATGAAAAACAGGGTGAATTCGGCAGTCGTTGGGGAGCTATAGACGGTAGGCCACCTCACCAATTTTCTCTAAGATCAGGAAGGGGACCAAATAGCAGACCGAGAGCGTGGGGTGTAGTCGACCCGTCAAGGAGCTCTGTCAGTGTGGTCGCAGTTTGATGAATACCTTCTCGCCCGGCGAGAATATCACCTCACGACGATGACGGTTGGCATGTAGGATCATGCGTTGTTGAGCCCGTACCAGATGGTGCTTCAATTGGCGGAGAGCCTCGTCCGGGTCCTGGAGGTCGGAGGTCAGGGCTTGTACTTGACATTCGCCAGGTAAGTTGCACGGTATGGGTAGAGGCAAGCTTGTCAAGGCGACAAGGCGACCAAGGCGTTAAAGGGTGTACCAAGGCGAGGCGACGCCTAGGCGTCGCCTAGGCGACCAAAGCGTTTAACATGATCAGTAAAGTGTTAACTCCCTTTTAAACCACAACATGCAAAATAATTGGAATGGTTATTTTCACTCTCACTCACATGGGGTAACTGAGCTAAAATCACTCTTCAAATAGTCAATAGTTCTCTACATTATCAACAAAATATAAGCATTTGACAGTAAATATTTAACACCCTAAATAAATTCCTAAATTTCATACAAAACATCCACAACCACTACAATGTTAGTGGTCACAAGAAGAAGAAGACGGAGGGAGCGAGCATGCGGGAGACGGGAAAAGCCGGAGGGAGCGAAGCCGGAGGGAGCGAGCCTGCGGGAGACGGGAAAAGACGGAGGGAGCGAGCCTGCGGGAGACAAGAAGAGCCGGAGCGAGCCTGCGGGAGACGGGAAGCAGCCCTAGCGTCGGGAGAAATAAAGCATACGCGAGAAATAAAAAAAATCGCTATCCGAGAGAAATAAAGCATACTCGAGAAAAAACAAGCATACTCGAGAGAAAGTTTTTGCGCCTAGGCGTCCAGGCATCGCCCTGGGCGCCTAGGCGCCTCTAGGCGGGCTCCTAACACAAGTGCTGCTAGGCGTGCATCGCATAGCGCTCTAGTGGGCGCCCGGTCGACGCCTAGGCGTCGCCTAGGCGACGCCTTGATAACATTGGGTAGAGGTGGGCGGCCGCAGACTGCCTGAAAGGGAGTGATGCCCGTGGCAGAGTGATAAGACGTGTTGTACCAATGCTCTGCCCATGCGATCCACTGGGTCCACTATTGAGGATGTTCCGGCGCGAAACAGCGCAGGTACGTTCCTATGCAACAGTCGAGGACCTTCGTATGTCCGTCTGTCTATGGATGGTACGTGGTGCTGAACCTCGGCTTGATCCCCTGTAGACGGAACAACTACTGCCAAAAGGAGCTCATAAAAACCGGGTCGCCATCGCTCACGATGGAAAGGGGAAAACAGTGGAGGCGGACCACCTCCCCAATGAAGATCCAAGCAACTAAGCTGGCGGTGTAGGGATGTCAAATCAGTATGAAATGCCCATACTTGGACAACGATAATCAGTCCACCACCACTAGAAGACAGTCATAGCCCTGAGAGCGGAGAAGACGAGTGAGGAAATCCAGGCCTATATATTCCCAGACCATATCAGGAACGGGTGGGGCTGGAGAAGTCTGGTTGGCAAGAGAGTCTGATACTTGGCCTTCTGACATGTCAGGCAGTTGGCCACAAACTGTTGTACAGACCGCAACATACCTCTCCAGTACAGGGTGGACGTCAGTTGTCAGTACATCGGGTAGGCACCGAAATGGCCTAATTTTGAAATAGCATTAAACTCGTGAAGCAGCCGGAAAATCCAGGGTGACGACTCTACGACCACCAAATGATCTTGGTAGAAAAGCTAATCTCCAATCATCTGAAACGGAGGGTGCGAACTCGGGTCTCTCTGCAAATCCTATATCACGGAGGCGTAGTGGGGATCCCTTCGCACCTCTGCCTGTAGGGCATCAGCATCCCACCAATGAGCCTGGGAGATCACTGTCAAGGTTCCCACGTGCTCTCGTCGGGACAAGGCGTCAGCGGCAGTGTTCGTTCTCCCCACCTTGTATCTGATGGAGAACTGGTAACCAAGGAGTTTGGTGATCCACAGTTGTTGTGCGAGCGTCGTGACCTTCTGACTCCACAAGTGGCGCAAGCTGCGGTAATCCGTGTGCACCACAAAGGACCACCCAAGAAGGTAGGGGCGCCAATTCTGAACGGAGAGGACGAGTGCTCGAAGCACCGCTTTCGTAAGCAGATGTCGCATCACGTCGGCTGGCGAAGGCCTTGCTGAAATAAGCGATGGTCCGACCCCGGTGTATGAGGACCTCCCCTACACCCTTCCTGGAAGCATCGCATTCCACCACGAATGGCTGAGAAAAGGCTGGCATGCCTAGGACTGGGGCTGATTCGAGTGCGTGCTATAGGCCGTGAAAGGCCTCCTAGGTTGCCTAGCCCCAAGTGAATGGTGCCCCCTTTTTGAGGAGGTCGGTCGGTGGCCGCGCCAACGCCCCGTAGTTGCGGATGAACCGGCGGTAGTACCCGGTAAGGCCCAAGAATTTGTGCACCGCTCTGATGCTCATCAGAGTCGCATACTGTAGGACCGCGTCCACTTTGGCTAGATCCATCGCCAGGTCGGCAACTAAGATGATGTGCCCCAGATATTCGATCTGCATCTGCCCGAATAGGCACCACTTGTGGTGAGACACAAACTGGTGCTCCGTGAGAAATTGAAGTTGGTGGCCAAGTGATCCAAGAGGAGCTGCCAAGAAGAGCTATAGACCAAAATGTCCTCAAAAAATGTCAAGACGAACTTACGTAGATGTGAACGAAAGACGTCATTCATTGTGGATTGGAATGTGGTTGGGGCATTAGTCAGACTGAAGGGCATGGCTAGGAACTCATAATGGCTGTCATGGGTGTGGAACACTGTTTTTGGCACATCCTTGGCTCTAACCCGAATCTGTTGAGAGCCCGGACGAAGATCCAATTTGGAGAAGTAGGTCGCTCCTTGTAGTTCATCCAACAGCTCCTGGATGAGGGGAATTTGGTATTTTTCGAGGATGGTGAGCTTGTTCAGCTCCCGATAATCGACACAAAATCTCCAGCTACCATCCTTCTTTTGAACCAGGAGAACTGGGCTGGAGAAGGGGCTTGCACTCGGCTGGATGATGTCTGTCGTAAGCATCTCGCCGACCATGGCCTCCATCGCGGTCTTCTGATCATAGTCGTAACGATACGGGCAGACGGAGACGGTCGATGCCCCCGGTTGTAGGACAATGGCATGATCGTCAGCTAGTATCGGGGGAAGCCCATGGGCTGTAGAAAAGAGGGGTCCATGCATGTTCAAGAGACGCTAGATGTCGGCGTGCGGAACGTGCGGTACTTGGGAAGTTGTCTCCACCATATGCCATAGGAGGACGTTGAAATTTGGGTTTGTCGTCCGCAAGATGGAGCGCAGGGCGGCAGGGAAACGTGCCAAGGACGAATCTCCCTGTAGATGGTGAGTGGCGCCCGCCTCTTTGAAGACCATGGTGAAGCAATCCCAGTTGTGTCGAATGTCGCCTAGCGTGCGTAGTCAGGCTACGCCAAGAATGGCATCAAGTCCGCCAAGTTTGAGGACATAGAAATCCGGCGTGCCCGAATAGAATCCAATTGTGAGGGGTAGCCGAAGGCAGGGACCCGTCATTGGAGCCCGACGGCCATCAGCGAGGTATACATGAAAGCACGGAGCGGCCGTCACCGAAATCTGTAGCTCCGTCACGAGGGCTTGGGAGATGAAATGTTGGCTTGCCCCGCTGTCAATAATGAGTACTACTGCACGGTCGTGAATGGAGGCCTCCAGCTTCAAGGTACATGGTCCGGTCATGCCTCAAACTGAGTAGCAGGAGACCTTGAGGCAGTGAAAAAGAGTTGGTGGGGCCGGTTCGAGGTCGTCCTCATCCAGCTCTAAGGCCTCAAAGTCGGTCAGGTTAGTGTCATCATCCTCTCCCCCAAGGAGCATGTTGAAGTCGTTGTTCGGGCATATATGAGTAGGGTAGTAAGGGCCTTTGTAGCGAAAGCAAAGACCCTTGTTGCGGAGATCCGAATACTCGGCCTGAGAGAGCTTATGGACCGGTATCTTGGCTCGGGATGATGCTGCAGGACCGGTCAACCAACATTACCTACATACACAAAATGCGAAAAAAGAACGAAAGATATGGAGCAAATTATCAAACGGGTGGTCGGGGATAATCTGATGTGAGACTATTCTCAAGACAACACCACATTAAATTGGTGATGGAGGGGCACGGGATTGATATTAGTTGCACAAGTCTATTTAAGTTTTCTGATGTGAGACTATCCTCAAGACACCCCCGCATCTTTAGAACTTTTGCCCTTTAATACTTGACCTTTTTAAAATTGGATGGCATATGAATTGATCATCTGACCAAACCCACTTTGATACTATGTCAAAACCTAAGCATAAATCCTAAAACCAACTAATTATGGGTGAAGCGAACTGGGATATATATCAAATGCACAAGACTATATGAGAACCTTGGTGTGGGACAATTCTTATAATGTTCCTTCATGTGGTATTTAGTCTATCACATTAGAATTATTTTTAATTGTATGATGTAAGTAGGGTCATTAGGCCTAACCTACTTCCATGTCATGTTAAAACCTAAGCATCCAATGTAAAACCAATAGATTATAGGTTGAAAGGTCAGGATTTATATTAAGTGCACCAGGTTCTATGAGTTTCCGATGTGGGACTATTCTCGAGAAGGCTTATTATTTGTCGCAAGTGTGGGCCAAAAGTCCAAACTCGCGTACCATCAATATAAAGGTATAGAAATACCATGTTTTGTTGTTGTATCATGCCATGATTGCACAACTTGAACCACTTTGAAAGAAGATTAGAAGATTCAAAAAAAATTTGAAAACGCAAGGGAACTCACATGAGCCTTCCCGTTTGCTTGCATACCAAGCATACATTATGTTTAATACGAAGGTTCTCTTTATCCACCAACTGATCAGGGCATCTAAGAAACTCTTCATTGCATACTTCATTATCTTCAAAACCAAGTTCCTAATGTTGGGTGATACAAAATTAATGGACATTATAGTGAGCAATCATGACTTTAAAAGGACAAATGGGTGCCTATGCATGGTATAGACAAATAGAAAGATGGAAAGTGGTATGCATAGAGAGAAATAATCGATAAAGGAGAAGTGATACTTTTTCTTAGGTAAAATAATTTTACCACTAAAGGTAAAAATAAAACATTGCAAAGAGAAAATGTCATCATACAACAGAACAAACATATTAGATTATATTTACCTCTAATGTGGAAGGTGATGAGTCCATGTTTATCTTGGAAGATTCATGGTTGTATTCTTCTTTCCCAGATGGTTTTAATAAATTGTTAGGTTTCAAATTCAGAGTCATTCTTCCACGTTTGCACTCACTGAACTTAGAATGATGTTCTTGATTGATAATATCAGAAGAGCTGGAATCCAAAAGAACAACTTCCGTATCTTCATCTCTATTTATTCCCAGAGATGTAATTTCTGGCAATGGAACTCCTTTTTTAATGCACCCGTTGGTGTTGCCTGAACAGTAAGGATAACAAAGCAAATATAAGAATAAAAACAGCATTAAAAACATTTAATCAAGATGAAAGAAAAAGCAATGTGACATAAGGTAGTTTTTTGGGCATGGCACCGAAGGTTTTTTGAATTGCATACCTAGATTTCCACTTGGTATTCCAGGTTTTTTGAACAAATTTATATAGGCCCGAACATGCAAATGTTTTCGGCCTGTCTTCGTACAAGTGTCCTCAGTTTCACTGTCAAGAGGTTCTGAAGTTAATTTTTTCTCACCCAACTTTCTTGCTTTGGATTGTATACTTGCACCCCTTAAAGAGCTATTAGTGCTTGAAGAAGCAATCTCACCATTATCGCCAAAAACTACTGGACTGGTAATCTTTTTGGCTTTATCAGAAGCTCTTGAAGATCTGATTCTTAATTCCTTGATTCTATTCTTTTCCAGAATTCGACTACCAAACTTCTCTGAATCAACATCAGAACCCGCAGAGCCACCTCTCATTGGGCTTCCAGACACTCCCTTCACCGAGGATTTCAACTTCTTCTCTAGTGAAGATGTTGTGTATAGACTTTCAAGCTTTCTAGTTCTATGATTCGATGTACTATCATCTTCAAGGTAATTTTCTCGACCCATTTTTTGATGTGCTAAACAATTATCTCGACCCATCTTCTGATGTTGATGAAACATAAATGAACTTGTTTTTTACTTTTTAGCTAAGAAAAACAGGAAACAACAACAACAACAAAAAATTTACTTCCTTGAAAAGGCCAAATATGTAGCATAAGAATAATATTCAGATAAACATTATTTTATTAGAACACTTATTTAGGTTCAAGAGAGCAAATGCTCAGCCGAGACTCAAACAAGAACAAATGACAGGAAGGAAAAACAATAACAAAATTTTCAAGCTTGTAGTGGGAAGCAAGCCGGGTTGAAGTTAAATAAAAATAGTAGTGTTCAAACTCGTATTCAACCCAAAAAATAATAATATAAATTAGCATACACTTCCTCAATCTGATGCAGGACTAAGGCTATTTTGGGGATGGTGGGCCAAGTAGGCAGACAAAATCAACGAGAAATTGTGGATTCCGATGCATGCGAGCATAGGAACATCAATCGCACAGAGCCAAATAACCGCAGAGCGGCGGGTTTGTTTCGGTAGATCCACACAGCAGAAAATCTATTGTCTCAAACAGGACCAGAATTATGTTCCCACTTGCTTCAACAAGTTTATATTCCATGTAAGCTCTTCACATCGATGATCAATGATCATTTCCCCTCGAATGAAACTTTAAAGACAAAACAAATGATAAAACAACAACAAAAACAACACTCAAGCCTAACCATTGCGCCCTATCTTTAGTCATAATCTCACTAATGCGTAAGTACATCCCTGTATTTCCTTATAGTTTCATTCCAAGTCTTTTTTGGTCTACCCATCCCCGTTTAATATGCCTAGTGGATAAACTCTCACAATGCCCAATAGGTGACTCGAATGATCTCCTTTGTACATGTCCTAACCATCGTAATCGAGCTTCGTGCATCTTCTTTACAATTGGTATCACTCCCAGTTTACCTCCGATACATTCATTCATAATTTTATCCAGTCCCGTGTATCCGCAAATCCACCTAACCATTCTCATCTCCGCTACTCCCATTTTTTGCTCATGTACACAATTCATTGCCCAACACTCAAAATCATAAAGAATTGCTAGAAAAAGAAATGATAAAAAAACTACAAATATCTCTCGCAATGCCAAGGAGAGAACCAAAGTGGAGCGAAAGTTGGATGACATCCAATTGGTCAAACTTGTATTCGATCTAAATTCATGTGAGAACTCTACATATTCATTATCAATCCTCATACAAAAATATTTCATATCCATGTGGTCAAACTTGTATTCATGTGAGAACACAAACCACGCAGGCATATCCGATCCAGATCCAATTATCAGCTTTTATACAAATTGCTAGGAAGCGGCAACCAAGAAAGAACTGAAGTTGAATGAGATATATAAAGCGATTAAACACACATTCAACTCAAAAATTAAATGAAGGCTACCCACATCATATTTTCACATCAACGTTTACTCTATCTCTAAGTAGAACCCTGGCATTCATTCGCACCAGCGTAATGAGAGAGATGTGCCGCATACGCAATGAATATAAACTCTTCGTTCGAGAGAAAAAAAAATGGGCACAAGATTCAAAATATGAACAATGCTCTCTTAAAAGGGAACTCAACATTCCCCTGCCCTAAAATCTAAAACTCCCGCGCACAAGAGATGCTAAACGAAAATACATTGGATGGAAGAAAAACTAGCATGCAAAGCACGGAAACCCTAATCCAGATAGACTATCAAGAAATCAGAAAAACTAAAAATTCAAGAAATCCGATATAGATAGAGTGAGAAAAAGATGCAGGAGTTCCTACTCTTGCTCCAAGATGAAGAGATGCGCTGCAGTGATCTCTAGGTTTCCGGCAGTAGAACACTGCGGAAACGTAGGAGTTCAAGAAGCTGTGTGGACTTGGAGAAGAAGCAGAATGGACTTTGGGCTTTTTCGGGATTCCGCAAAGAAAATAGAACGAGTTCCTTGAAGACAATATATGCACAGTGGCAAAAACTTCCAACACCGGAGAGCTCTAATTAGTAAAAGGAAGCTGCAAGTCTGCAACAGTGCAACTAAAAGTTTGACAGCACTTTTGCCATTGCTTCTTGCTCTTATTTTCTGAATCTCTCTCTCTCTCTCTACCTTTGTTGCTCTTATCTGGCGATAAAAATGGAATAGTGAAAATATAAATATTAGAGATTAAATTATTTAACACTGTTACTTCTATTTTGACATATAATTATATTATTATTATTTTACTTTTTGTATTTAAAAAATATAGAGACACCCAACATAATTATAAATTGCTGTATAAACATAAAATTTTCGTGAAATGCTCACGTTTCTGCTCTCTCAAATCTTGAAACATGATAATAAAATTTTCATCAAATTACTAACGCTTCTGCTCTTACGAATTTTGAAATGCAATAAAAAGATGAATAATCGAAGTTTCTGAGATAAAGTTCATAAATCTAATAAAAATAAATTATCAAACATACATAAATTCTAAAAGAAATTCATCATCTCAACAAGCATAGTACTATAATCATAAAGGATATTGAGAAATTAGTTCATGGTAATAGAGACATGCGGCATAATTAAAAAAATCTTACAAAACGTGATGAATGAAATTAAGTGTTGTAGAAGAAAGCCTCACAAATTCTTCGCAAAATGATCTTCTTCTCCACGATGTCCTAGCCTTCTTCTCCTCTCCAAGTTGATGGCTGAATTTGCTCTTGATGGAGGCCCTCTTGATCCTAGTTCAAATAATGCTTATGAACCTCTTTTTGTGATAGTCGAACCCTCCTATCAGCCCTTTCAATTTGGATCCAAAAGAGATATCTCAGAAAGATCTTTTTCCTATTATAAAAATTGTTCTTTTAATGGAAAATCTTTTTAATAAAATTTGATTATTTTTCTTGTAGAATTTTAGCTCCTTTAAGATGTTATTTCGCCTCTTTATTTCATGTCATAACTGAACCAAAACCCCCTTAAATCCGAATTTGCAGATGGCGTCAAAATCTGAATTTTAAAAATGAAATTTGGATCCATATTTGATCCAAATTTGGATCCTTAGAGCTTCGTGACACTCGCCTTCAAGCTTTGCGATGGCTCTCATCCCAGCCTTGGGGAATTAGCCAAGTTTTTGCTCCAGAAGAAGGCGCATAGGAGCGCTCCGAAAAATGCTCTCGTTAAAGCTTCGTGAACTTAGTTTTTTTGGGGGTACATTGCCCTCAATGCACCGGATTTCAAAATTTCCTACAAATAGTGATAAGTACAGTTTGTATTTGATGTCTATTTGTTGATGATTATGTAGATTCGATATTTCATATTGTTAGTTAATCTCGATATAACAGAAGATAAGTTTAGACCATAAATGTTATTGTGTATAACTCAGAATTTGTCTAAGTTCATAATTGTTGCAGACAACTCAATACCTTTCTGATGTGTAAAGAGGACAAAATGATATCGTTGTGTTAGAAAGATTCACACAACGTTACCATCTTGATTAGCTTCAAAGAAGCGGGTTTCCTGCAACTAAGTACAATACCGTTTTGTAAGAAGTATTCACAAAACGATATTGTCTTTATGGAATGTTTACCATCTTGTTGTCCAGAAAAACGGGATTGCAAGTCAACGGAGGTGCTGAAAGCACATGTCACATCATTCGTATTTGAAAAGTACTTTAACATGATGTGTCTAACGTTTCAATCATTGGACAAGCCAAAAGTATAAAAAGACAAGAGAGGGTTCTTCTAGCCTTAGTCATTACATGGAGAAAAATCAGAGAGCAAGAAGACTTCTAATAACAAAGAAGCTCGGCATTGATCTTGTTACAAGGATAAATTCATTGAGTGATCCAGTGTTGCTGCTGAAGAAGGCTTTCTACACAAAAAGCCCAGGAAGACTCAAAGCTACACAAGTAATATCTTATTTGAGTTATTCCTCTGTAAATCAAATCACAATATTTGTTTTTGAAAGATCCATTTGAATCTGAGTGTAGGGCTTAGAGTTAAGCCTGAGGTAGAATCTGGCATAGATCTGAGATAGGATTCAGAGAGTGAATCTGGGATAGGAGACAAGTTGGATCTCTGAGCTGTAAGAGTACTTGTGTTATGAGGTCGGGTTGTGTCCAACTGCGGTGGGCCTTTACCGAAGTCTGAGGTAGGGTCTTGGTGAAAACCTGAGGTAAGATTATGACGAGTCTGAGTTGTAAGATTATGGATCTGAGTCGTTGGAGGAGTTTGTTGAGTCCAACACACTGCTAGATAAGTGGCGACGGAAAGTGAATGTATGTTGCTTATGTTGTGGTTTATTTTTAACTCTCTGCCAGGGGTGTGCAAAAATAACCGTAGAACTGAGAACCGGACTGGAACCGGAACGAACCAAATAGTTTGGGTCGGTTCCAAATAAGTTTGATTCAGGTCCGGTTCTCATAATACCAAAAGTGACAATTCGGTCTGGTTCCTGCTTCCAAGGGTCGAGTACCCAAAAACGACCCAAGAACCGAATATCAATACTAAAGAAAATATTTTGAAATAACAGCTATAGTTGTATGATTAAATACGCGAAAATAATTGAGAATGTAGTTGTATGACTAAAAATAATATTTATTACACTTGTCTAGTTGTATGACTTCAATATTATATAAATTTATGTTTCAACTATTTTGATACATTGAAACTTATATTATAAAAAATCAAAAATTGGTTGAGTCTTATTTAAATTATTTTTAGACATGTAGAATCGAGACCGAACCAGAACCGAGACGAAGCAAACAGTTCAGATTTGGTTCTATACATTAGGACCGTGGGTCGATTCTTGATCCAAAAGTTTAGAATCGAACCTATATGGGCCAGTTCTTTGGTTCTGGGTGGAATCAAACCGAACCAAGCTGCACCCCTACTCTTTTTAATATAATAACATAAAACTTTCACTTATTTACCTCCCAGGCGCTTAGATTACCTCATTTTTTTAGTGACTTTTCCACTTTTTTGCACTTCAAGCTTATAATGAAGATGTGACATATCATCCTCCAATGAGACTTATGATACTTGTAAATTCAAAACTATATAGTAGCTTTTGGATCTGCACAAATTCGGCCACACGCACCTCCGCGCATGCGCTTGTGGGCAAGTGCACACGAGCATGCCCCTCTGCGTGCCTGCTAGCGCGTGCTGGTGGCCGCCACCGGCCCACCACCGTTGGTCGATGTTGGTCGCCTCCGCCATCTCTGGCCTCCGCCGCCGTCGGGCAACCTACCTGGGCCGCCTGAGAGGCATGTTCGTATTTCGTGAAAATTGGTGTTCCAGGTGAAATAAACCGAGCGACGTCATTCGTCACCTCAAAATCCGTCTGGGTGCAATTATCAGCATGTCCATACAAAAAACTATAAAAGACTCTAGACCCTTCATTTAAAGGCAAACCACTCCAGAGAGAGACTAGAGAGATTTCTGAGATTTGCAGGCGAGAAATATGCAGCGTGAAGCAATTATCAGCATGTCCTCCGAGGCTTGTAATTCGCTTTGTTCCCTCACGAACATGTACAACGTCCGACGCTCACTGAGAAGCTTTTGTGAGTCTGAGAGAAGACACTGGAATTCGCTTCCACATATGCAGCGTGAAGGTTTAACAAGCCTTCAGGAACTTGACATCCTTCTCTGCGAGAGCGCTCTCATCAAAACTCAAACTCTACGTGAGCATTTTCATCAAGACTCGGAGGATAGTGTTTTTCCCACTGGAGTGCTTTCACCAAGGCTCTAAGTACTTAATTTATTTTTTACTGTTTTTGTATTCAAAGATTGTAACAGAGAGGTGATATGTCACCCTCCGAGGAAACTCTCAAAACCTGTAAACTCAGAGAAATAGTGAATTTTAGCCCGGCACAGATCCGGCCGTGTGATTTTTCACCATTTTCGGGTTTTTTCATGGTAAAAAAACCTCTTGTCATTGTTGGAATGCTGCTAAATTTTCATTTATTGTTTGCGCGCCCGGTCCAACTCCGAGCTAAGACGATCCGCTTCTCTGGACTGGAGAAAAACCATGTGACCCGCAACACTACTGTTAATCTCCCAAGAATTCAATTATGATCACCCGACAAGTGGCGATGGTAAGGAGATCTTACCAGTTTATCGCACACCACCGTCGATACACAACATCGAATTGAATGACAAAATAGTTGAGGTATGATCTGATCCAACACATCCTGCCGACCACCTTCTCTGACGCGCATCAACGATGGGGCTAAGTGAATAATGTTCACGCAATAAAAACAATAAGATAATAACTTAAAAATTAGAAGACTCAATCAAAAATTAGTTAGTGAAAGATATATAGTTAGCGGAATGATAAGCACCACATAGTGTCACAGAGTCCTGGATTTATAAAAAATTAATAACGATATAAATATTCTGAGCATCCTAGGCATAAACAATTAACTAAGACTGTGTTTGGTTGGGCTGTTACTGATGGAAAACTGCTGATGAAAAATTGCTGATAGAAAAAGTACTGATTCTGAAAAATAGAGTTTTGTTAAAAAACTGTTTAAGTGAAATTGAGTTTGCAAAACAGATTTTGCAAAACAGAGTTTTTAAAAAATTGTTTGGAAACAAAACGGAGTTTTGAGTGAATTTTTTTTCATATTTTTTAATTACCAACCATTAAATATATGAAAAAAATAATTTTTTTTATAAAATAACACCCAACACTAAAACAATGTTTCATTCAGATATTGTTTAGAACCAACCCCCGCCATTTTATCATATGTTCTACATTCATACAACTGATCTATTATATTAATATTACGTAGCGCGATCATCTCCTCTACACAAAAATATAAAATAGATATCTTTTTAAAAAGGGTAAACCCAAGATAATAAGGATAAAAGTCGCTCACAACCTCATCAACACGATCATGCCCTTCTTCCCTGTCATATGAAAATTGTGTTTCTCAACCCTCTACTCCCTGAATCACTGTTATTCACGTGACACCACATAGGTGTCCTCAAGTAGAAAAATTAAACAATAATAATGCTAAAATAAACTGACATAATTAATTGCTTGAGCATTTGAAATCCTAAAATCATGATTAATTGATAATCCTAAACAAGTATAGCAAAGCTCGTGAAGCATTGACGTAGATTCAGTAGAAATAAAGAGAAAATATTATATTCTCTCCATCCACAACTCCATTGTATGAGATCCCACAGATCTCACTCTGACTCAAACTTCATCATGGGCAAGGCAGTGGTGGGAGTCCTGTTCATTTAGGATCTTCCGGGAAATGAATGTCATGTTCACAACCATGAAGGCAAGGCAATGGTGGAGTCTTCTTCGTTCAGGACCTTCCAGGCAACGGTCTGTTTGCCAATCAGAGATAAGATCAAAATTAAACAAATGAATGTAAGGAAATATTGAAGCTTTTGAGTTTTTAATGGAGTTTCATGAGCAATTCTCTGACCTGCCGCATTTAAGGAACTCGATGCATAGTAACTTGCTATGTTTCTTTGAGTATCTTCTCGAGTAGGTCAAACCCGACAAAGGTAAACATCAGCGAAGTCGTGGGAACAAACGCGACATGCATCAACATCATGAAATGGACCCGCCTGCGCATTTCACCCAGGAGAAGAAGAACAAGGAGGCGGGATATGGGATTTCAAGGCGCAGCGGCTGCGGTAAGATGGGGTTTCAAGGCGCGGTTTAGGGATAGGCATATGCAACGTTTATTAATAAACAGAGTTTCTACTATCAACCAAACCAAACGTTGTTTATAGCCTAAACCGTGTTTTCTTCTAACCACACTGACGCCCATCAGCTAAACCAAAAGCCACCTAAGGCTCCGTTTAGGCAGACTTATTTTCACCAGTTAAGCGGTAGGGCTAAGTGAATAATTAAGGTCTGATTCATACGATCGTCATCGTTTGACCGTTGACAATAAGTCCCCCCAAACCGAACCTAAGTAATGTACACGGTTACATAATGAAGAAAATAATGTAAATGCCCATTTACAAGCCCATTTTTCTCCTTTCTCTTTTAGTCTCACATCTTCTGTATAGGATTATTTCTCCCTCTCTTCTCCTATATATTTGTATTCTTTCTTGTATTTCAGACACGAACTAGTATATAAAAGGTTGAGCCTTTGTTTTCTACATGATATCAGAGGAACCCGATTCGGCCTGCCTCTGACCGCCCGACTTCTCTGTCCGCCCGGTTTCCTTCCTTGTCGCGCGACTTGGTTTTCCTTTCTTCCGCTGGCGGTCTCTCTTTTCTACCCGCTTCCTCCTCATCTCCCGTGGATCCACCCCTCTTCCCTCTTTATACAGCCTTCCTCTCTCTGGTGTGTTGCCCCACCTAAGTTCCATTAGTTTTCCTATCCGCTGCAGTCTCTCCCTCCTCCTTACCCCTGCGGTCTGCTCCTAACCGCTCGGTTGCGGCCTATTTCTCAACCGCTCTGTCTGTTATCTTCTTTCCCACGAAATCTGTTTTTTCCTGTGGCGGCCTTCTCTTCTCGTCGCGGGCTTTCTCTACCTGCAGCAACTGCCACTTCTCGCGGCGACCTCTTTTACCCGCAGCGATTTCTTCTTCTACTCGCAGCGACCTCTCTACCGGCCCATATCAACTTCTTATACTCGCAGCGAGCTCTTTTACTTGCAACAACCTCATTATCCTTACTCGCGACGACTTATTCTGCTCGTTGCGGCCTATCCTTCCTTGTGGTCTCTCCTTACTCGCGGCGACCTAGAAGTGCTCCCTTCTGCTCGCTGCGGCTTCGCTTCTCTTGTGGCGTCTCCTAGTTGTTGTATTGTCTCTAATCGCTTTTGTTAACCGGCTAACCACGTGCTTCTATCCACCCAGTTAGTGTGCCTAGCCGCCCAAGGACATGGCTTCTGATTCCACCACTGCTGCGAATTTAACTCCTCCCTCTAACTATCCTCGTACTGCTCCTTCTGAGCTTCGGGATGAGTTGTGCATTACCACTATTTATCTATGTGGAAAGAAAAACTTTGTGGAATGGGTACACTCCGTAGGACGTGTACTTCAAACTAAAGGTTTCCTTCATCATCTTACTAAAACCTCACCCACTGCACCTACTAATGAGTGGATCCGTGATGACGGACACGTTCAATCTTGGCTCCTGAACTCTCTGGACACCGAGCCCTATCGTATGGCTATGTACCATGAGACTGCTCATGCTTTGTGGACTAATCTTCATTCCCTCTATTCTGGAAAGGAAAGTTTACAACACTTGTTTGACATTTTCACTGATCTTCAGTCCCTTGATGCTGGAGTTACCGGAGATATTACCTACTTTGTTGTGCGGGCTAAAACTCTTGTTGAGGTTTGGATCCAACATCAGCCTCCCACTACGGACTTGGTGATTCAACGATAGCAGGAGGCTGTGGGGATTACTATGATGATGGCGCGTGTCCCCCCACATCTTCATAGTGTCTGCTCTCATGTTCTATCTTCCACTGTTACTCCATCCCTCTTGTATGTCTGCTCAATGCTCCTCAAGGTTACTCCACCTCTGGATGTCCCGACTTCGTCTCCCGCTCTGCTTCAGCAACCCTAGGCCACTCTCGCTCCATCTACTCGTGGTCCGCCGGATCGTGATGGCTGTCAGCCTCGGGGACGCGGTCATGGTGGCCGAAGCCTCTTCAAGTGCTCTTATTGCGGTAGGGATGGCCATCTGGAGACCACCTGTTACCGCAAACATTGTTTGCCTCCTCATCTTACTGCTACAGTAGCTCCCTCACCTCCCTCCATGACTAGTGATGATATTGCGGTGTTACGAGCTCAACTACAACAGCTTCAAGGCGCGGTTAGTCACTCCTCTGGCTCCATCGCCTCGATCTCCAATGAAGGTATATCTTGACTCTCTCACAACCCTCACTGGATTGTGGACTCGGGTGCTACACATCATCTTTCTCCACAGCGACCGCCTCAATATTTAGATACTCCTTACCCCAAGAATCTCATCATGGCTAATGGTGACACGATCTCGGTTTCTGGCACTGCCAGTCTCCCTCTTACTCCATCCCTCTCCTTATTCTCGATTCTTCATGTTCCGAGCTCTTTATTTAATCTCCTTTTTGTTAGCCGTCTTACACAAGATATTAACTGTTGTGTTACTTTCTCACGCTCTTCATTTGTTGTGCAGGATCGATAAACGCATACTATACTTGGTAGAGGGCTGTTGTCCAACAGGCTGTATCTCCTCGACGTTTCTCCAACTGCTCTCACCACCGCAGCCACCGCTGATTAGCATCATCGTCTGGGCCACGCCCCCCTTCCGATTCTCAAGAAAGCTCTGCATACTCTTTCTCTTCAAGAGTTTTTTTGTGAATCTTGTATCTTTGGCAAGCAACACCATATATCTTTCCCTTCCTCATATAATTGGAGTGATGCTCCTTTATCGTTAATACATTTTGATCTATGGGGGCCTTATAAGATCCCTAGTGTTTTTGGTTACAGATATTTTGTTACATTTATCGATGATTACTCGCGAGTTACATCGTTGTATTTACTTCGTGATCGAACCAAACTCACAGCTACGTTTCGTATGTTTCTTACCGAAACGCGCACTAATTTTTCTAATTATGTCAAAACAATTCGTACGGACAATGTTCGCGAGTACACCGGTCGCACCTTCTCCAATCTCTGCGCTGAGTTCGGTATTCTCCATCAGACTTCATGTGCTTATACCCCCCAACAGATTGGCATAGCGGAACGGAAGAATCGCCACCTCCTTGATGTGACTCGCTCTCTTATGATCCAAATGCAGGTTCCTCCTCTTTGTTGGAACTTTGTCATTTCTACAGCTTGTCACCTCATTAATCGCATGTCGTCCTTCGTCCTCAACTTTGTGGCACCCACCACTCTTCTTTATCCATCCATGACTCTCTTCTCCCTCACACCTCGTGTGTTTGGTTGTACTTGTTATATCCATCACCTCGATCCCTCAAATGACAAGCTCGCCGCTCGGGCTACCAAGAAGATGTTTGTTGGCAACTCCCGCACGCAGAAGGGGTATGTCTGCATTGATCCTACAACTGATAAGATGGTTGTGTCTGCTGATGTCTCCTTCCATGAAGACCAACCATATCACACCAGTCCCTTTAATCCCCTTCTTCATCCTCCTCTACCTCGGCCCTCCTTACCTGTAACATCTCTATTACCACCACTTCTACCTACCCCCTAACCCCACCAGTCCAAATCTCCTATCACTCTGAGCATCAAACAACCAACAGTCCCCTCCAAACCCCCAGTTATTCAGGTGTACACTCGTCATCCTCCATGTTCTGATGCCCTACAACAGCTTCCCTCTACCGGTGTGCTCTCGCAGCCTGTTGATCTGACATCCACTTCGATGACACATCCCATGACCAATTATGTCTCTCTACACCAACTCTCTTCGCCCCTTCGGGCCATTGCTCTCTCTATCTCTCCTCTTTTTTTGTATCTAACTCTGTGTAGGGAGCTCTTCGGCATCCGCGGTGGCGCACTGCCATGGATGATGAGATGACGAATCTGTGGGGTAATCACACTTGGGATCTTGTGCTCCTTCCTCCAGGTCACAGTTGTGTTAGCTGCAAGTGGATCTTCACTCTCAAACATGCCGTTGATGAGACAGTTGATCGCTTAAAGGCTCGACTTGTGGCCTGGAGCTTTACCCAACACTACGACCTTGATTACGAGGAAACTGTTACTACCCGTATTTTCTCTGAATTTAAATGAATATCAGAGTATGAGAAAACATGTACCGTGATGTCACGTCGTGTAGGGGATAACTACAGAAGTTCAAGCAAACTCCAATCCTAACACAATTTATGAAAATACCAAATTATAATGTGAAAAAAACATGTTTTAAGTTAAGTTTTGTATGACTGTATCCCTCGTCTCAGTGGATCAACTAGTCCACAATTGAAAATATAAGTTTGCGCTGCGAAAAATACCTTGTTTACGTAAATTGACATCCTACATTAGCAAAAAAACATCCATATAGGACAACGTATGGTATGCATGACTCTAAATTTAGTATAAGTATGAAAATATCATTTACGTTCGTCAAACTTAATAATGTTAGTTTTGAAAAAATGACATGTATGATGCGGTATAGATAATACTTTTATAATTAAAAATATCTAACATGTAATATAGCAAAAAATCTTAGCAGAGAGCAAGTAAATACAACAAGTCATACAAAAAAGACTTAGCAGCTAGCAAGTACTTAACATTATGCAAAAATCCAGTTGGAGTCAACAACCTAACATGAACTCACTAAAAGATATGTATGTCTGAAATAAAAGAAAACAACAACTACCTCACAGTCGGTAAGGAAACTACAGCTACAAAGAATCAGCCAAAAACCAACATTAGCCGCTCAATCGACTACTTCTCCAAACCTGAGGCATTCAAAGAAAGAATAGCTCAGCAAAAAAGAAAATACAAGTAGAGATTTAAGATCAAAATGTTAGCAATAAAACAAAAGGAATAAAAGGTTACCAACCATAATTTAAGAATGATGAGAAAAGACTAACTTACGAGCTCAACAGTAAAAAATTTGCACCAAGTGCTGTATAGATCTATGCTTTATGAAACATGTAAATAAATAACTTCAAGAAAGAAATAAATTAGCCCATAACTTGGTGAACAAAAGAAAACACCGGCCATCCGGCACCTGCGGTGGTGGGAACCTACCCAACACAACAACAACAAAACTTCACAAGGACACAAGGAAAGGTGATCTTATACTTTAACACACCCAAAACCGCAGAAAAATCGGCACCTGTGGTGGTGGGAACCTACCAAACACACCAGCAGTCACATACCCACACCGAGCAAATCCACCAGGGCAATAATTCACCAAAAAGACATCAAGTTGGTAGTCATTTATCCACTGCCAACACAGCCATAATCATACAACCAAAAACACTAACAACCATGTTATACAACCCAAACACTGACAACCATACCGAACACAGACAAACCCAAACCAAAACACTGAGATTCTCAATAATAAATGGGGGAATAAATCTCAGAAATTGACTTAAGGCCAAACTCAACGAATTAGTTACAATTCAACCACAAAATACCAAGTCTGCGGAAAAACGTCGAGTCAGATTAACGTCTGGACTACATTCAACGACGCATTGAGTGCATTCAGTGCACTCAACGCCAAACAATTTTAAATTAGGGAACTACCTTCACTCGGTGCCGCGTTGAGTCCACACGACGCTTAACAAAAGCTCTAAGTTCACTCGACGCCAGAGCACATTCACTTAATGCCAAGCCCGACTCAGTCAACACACTCAACGCCAAGACACAACCCTCAATTCCTTCACTCAATGCCGCGTTGAGTGCACTCAACGCTGCGTTGAGTGCACTCAACGCCGCGTTGAGTGCACTCAACGCCGCGTTGAGTGCCCTCAACGCCTAGACTGAACACTCAACACACTCAATGTTAAAGGTTGTACACTCAACGTCGCATTGAGTACACTCAACGCACTCAACGCTTTTGACTTAGCCTCACAGACCACTCAACGTCAAGGCTTCACTCAACGCTTTTGACTTAGCTTCACAGATCACTCAAACGTCTAATGCAGAAACCTGGCCGAAATCCTATCTTTCCTAACAAAGGATTATAGACTTATAATAATTAATTTTTTGTATAAACCTACACCAAAACTAAGTTCTATAACTTAAGAAAAATGGAGGGGTAGACTAAGCAAGAGCCGAACACAAGTGAAAAACTCTATAGCAACACGACATGGAGAAAAAAAATAAGTTTACTGTAATGCTAAGTACTATACAACCTATAGTAGACAAGAAAAATCATAAAAAGGACAATAAGGAAATTAAACAAAGTTTGGCAAGGGTGCAAATCACCACTTTCCTCAAGATCTTCAAAAATCCGGCCTCACAAACGCTCCGCTTCAAGAATCAGCCACAAACACTCGTAGGCAACAATTCCTGAAACTTTATAGGTCAAACGAGAGTCAAGGCGAAAAACCCTAATGCCAAAAGTCCAAGAAAACAAAATTACCTACCACCAATGCGTAGATCTCGGCGAGAGCTTTCCGGATCTACTCTCTGAAGACGATTTCGTGCACCAGAGCTCCTACAAGTGGTGGTTGGAAGCCTTACAAAACCTGCCGCCCTCTTTCTTCCGTCTCCTGCACGACGTGGCATCACGACGTGTGTTTTATCGTACTCTGATATTCATTTAAATTCAGAGAAAATGTGGGTTGTGACAGAAACCTTCTCATCGGTCGCAAAATTGAATTCGGTTTGGGTTCTCCCATCCTTAGTTGTTCATCGCCAGTGGCCCCTCCATCAGTTAGATGTCAAGAATGCGTTCTTAAATGGTGATCTTCTTGAGACAGTGTACATGCATCAACCGCCCGGGTTTAAGACCACGAGGAGTCTCGGGTTTGTCTACTTCGCAAGTCTATTTATGATCTCAAACAATCTCCATGGGCGTGGTTTGAGAAGTTCAGCAAGGTCGTTCGTGAAGTTGGCTTCAGACAAAGCTCGGCAGATTCCTCTCTCTTTACTCGACACCAATCAATTGGGATAGTCATACTTCTGGTCTATGTGGAATATATTCTTATCACTGGTGATGACTCAGCTGGGATACACCATGTGAAGCAACATTTGAACTCTACCTTTCAAATCAAAGATTTGCGTAATCTTCGCTACTTTCTTAGACTAGAAGTAGCACAACGACCGGATGGCCTTGTCTTATCCCAGCATAAGTACTGTATTGACCTTCTGCAAGATGCTGGCCTCTCGGGTTATAAACCTGCGGAAACTCCGATGGAAGTCAGTCACATGTTGTGTGCTCAGGGATCTGATAATAACTCTCTTCTTCCAAACCCGAAATACTATCATCGGCTTGTGGGAAAACTGATATATCTAACAATTACAAGACATGACATATAATTTACGGTTAGTGTGGTCAGCCAGTTTATACATACCCTACGGGTCTCTCACCTACAGGCAGTGGAACGCATCCTTAAGTATCTGAAGGCTTCTCTTGGGCAAGGACTTGTGTACAAGTCGTCTTCCTCGCTTTCTCTTATTGCATACTCAGATGCGTATTATGTGGGCTCATTGGATGATTGACGTTCAACTACGGGGTTCTGTACATACTTTGGAGGAAATCTTATCACATGGAGCAGTAAGAAGCAGACGATGGTCTCTCATCCGTCTGCTGAGGCCGAGTACCATGCGATAGCGGCTGTTACATCTGAAATAACCTGGCTTGAAAGTCTTTTAATGGACTTGGGGGTTAAATTGTCCTCACCTTCAACATTGTTCTGTGAAAGTCAAGCTGCGATACACATTGCAAAGAATCTTGTGTTCCCTAAGAGGACTACACATATTGAGGTTGATTGTCATTTTGTTCGAGAAAAGGTTCAAGCAAAGGAGCTAAAGCTTCAACATGTTCCTGCCTCTGGACAAGTTGTTGATATCCTTACCAAGGCTCTGCCTCGCAAATTGTACTGCTAGTTCTTCTCCAAGCTTGGCGCATATGACTTATACGCTCCAGATTGTGGGAGAGTGTTAGATAATGTAGAAGAAAATAATATAAAAACCCATTTATAGGCTCATTTTCTCTTTTCCCTTTGTCCCACAGCTCCTGTATAGGATTATTTCTTCCTCTCTTCTATATATTTGTATTCTTTCTTGTATTTCAATCATGAAGAAGTATATACAAGGCTGAGCCTTTGTTTTCTACATACACCAATCACCATTCTAGCATTTGTAAATACAGAATCATATTGATACAAATATGAAAGAATGTGACTTAGTGAGGATATACATTTCATACATCATTCTCAGGCTTTTCCTCGGTATAACATTGTTTGTTTTTGCACGTATGCATACCTCATCTAGTATTGTCGTGAACATGTATGTCTTTCACCTTCACCTGCAATACAAACTCATAGGTACAGTATATACAAAACATAATAATTAGTCAATGGTAAAGTATCTGGAGAAATGGCATGTCTGGACTTTCGTATGATCGAGAATTTTTTTACCACAATTATCGCCTACGTATATACTTCATATTCCTAAAATATGAATTCAGACCCACGTAGTTTTAGGCTCCGTTTGATACGGTGGCGACGGTCGTAAATGCATGAGTTAAACCATCATTCGTTAAGCATCACCTAACAAACATCATCCATTTGAATATAAAAGCGGATGAAGTTTCTTAGGTGTGCGTTAACGAATGACAATTTAACCCCCATGTTCATGACCGCCACCATCATGTCAAACGAAGCTAGTCATTTGGGAGACATGATTTTAGAAAGGCACATTATTCTCAAAGGGGCATGCATATTCCCGCATGAATGTTATTTTCTCCAAGACACATATTCTCATAGGAATATTATTTTTTCAAAGACTAATATTCCCTTTGAAATATTAATTTCTCAAAAGTACATATTCTCATTGGATTTTTTTTTTCTCAAAGGCACATATTCTCACAAGAACATTATTTTGTGGAAACTACATTCTTTAAATAATCTTGTTTTCTCAAAAGCACATATCATAGAAATATTATTTACTCTTGAACACATTTTCATAGAAATATTTTTCTCTAAAGGCACACAAGACATCCTCAAACTTTTACATTTGAATTTGTAAAACGTTACATGCTACTATTAATTAACCTCACATCTTTGAAACTTTCTAGGCAAGTATTTGTTAGCCTTAAATATATGTAAAATATTGCAAGTTAATATCGCTTAACCTTTGATTTACAAAATCATATTGGTTTAATCTTCAACTTATGGCACCCTAATATTATTTTACCGAAAGTGCATATTTTCACAAAACATTGTTTTCTCGAACACATATTCTCACGGGAATAGTATTTTGTCAAATGCACATATTTTCATAGGAGTACTGTATTTTTGAAGGCACATATTCCGTAGAAACATTATTTTCTCAAAGTCGCATATTCATATAGGAATATTATTTCACGTAGATACATATTCCCCATAGGAATATTACTTTCTCGACACACATTCATGTAGGAATATTTTTTTCACAATAAAACTGTATAACTCGTAATTCGTTGACATCAAAAATATCTAATATGACGCTTATTCGCAGACCATTCAGCTTGTATGTGTGGGTGCCCCTTGAAAGTCGCGAGTGATGGCAACTACCCCTTCTAACTCGCAGCATGGGCGAGTAGCATACCCCCCTCTCAGGGTTTGTCTATAAATAAACCCCCAGGGGTACCATGATTGGCACAATGGAAGAGGTTGACTCCCCTCCCCCCCCCAACTCAAGTTAGATACTCGTCAAGTCCGTACCTTCCTCGCACCTCGCTTAGCCTTTTGGTTGCGGAGGAGAAATTTTTCGTAATTTTTGGGTGTGTGGTGAAACCTCCCTGCTGAGGCACCCTGTGTGTGCTTGTAGACATATATCTCTCTCCCCTCTAACCATCTAAATTGTGGTGTTTGTCCGCACAATCAGTAACCTTAGGCTACATCTTGATTCAAACATTTGAAGTTAGAATTTTCTTGACTTCAATAGAAACATATTCTCGTAGGAATATTATTCTATCAAACACACATATTCTTGTAATAATATTATTTTCTCTAATGCACATATTCTCATAGGACTAGTATTTTCTAGAATTTGCATATTCACATATGAATATTATTTTCTCGAATACACATTACCGTAGAAATATCATTTCCTCGAAGCGACATATTCACATAGTAATATCATTTTCTTGAAGACACATGCATTATCGTAGAAATATTATTTACTCAATTTTCTCGTAAGAATATTATTCTATCTAAAGCACTTTCTATCTAAATGCACAAGATATATAATTGTAGGTCATTCACAAACTTTTACGTTTTACTTTATGAAATCATGCAAGTTAATATCAATTAACCTCAAATATAGGAATTCCTGCCGGTAAACGTATTTTAACCTTCTATTTATGGAACTCTGCAAGTATTTTCTTGAAGTCACATATTCTCATTGGAGTAGTATTTTCTCGAAGCGCATATTCTCACAGAAATATTATTAATACGACATGTTTTGAACAACTTTCTCAATTCTTGTTGGATTTGCGGGTAAATGTATTGATCCCACAATTTCGATAATTAAGGCTACTCTGATCCTCATTGAATCTCATCAAGAGGTGAATTGAACCAACAAGACTTTCTCGTTGGTTCAATTGATCAAATAAAAAATTGAGATAGTACAATTTTTTATTCACAATCTTAAAAACATCTAAAAAAACTTAAAATTAGACGATTGTTAACCGCAAATCGCTATTGGCTAGTCGAACCCAAAATCTCATAATTTTTCGTGTCTTTTTGAAATATGCCTTAGAGCAACTCCAACCGTCCGACATTTCTTAGAAATGCCGGACGGTTTCGGTCAATGCATCGCCATTTCCGCCTCTAAATATAGAGACCGGTGCATATTTCATCTCTCCTCCTCTAAATTTAGAGAGGAAGAACCGGCCTGCATTTATTTTTTTAATGTTTTATCTTTTTTAAAAAAAGTTTAATTATTTAATTTAAGAAACTTTGATATTATTTTATAATTCCTATAATGATTAAAATAATTTTTCAATTATAACATATAATATATCAATAAAATCGTCTTTTTGAGACCTACAAAACGAGCCTAATATTGAATATATTCTAATTATTATTTGTAATACAAAAAGAAGGAGAAGATATTTTTACTGATTAAACTCGTGTAAAAATAAAAGTACATTCAAAATAATATGCATAAAATATTCAAAATTACATTGGTTCATTGTCATGTCGTTCCCACAAAATGTTCGACTAGTGCATCTCGAAGTGCAAAATGGGCATCTCTGTCTTTGATCTTTTTATGTTGATTTAGGAACTGCTGAAATCGTTCGGCTTCACTTGTATTCAACTCTTCAACATTTTGAGTTGGTGATGAAGTAGAAATAGTGACATAGTCATTTTCATCTCGCTCGTCTTCGACAATCATGTTGTGCATTATAACACAAGCAGTCATGATATCGTGTAAAACATGTTTATCCCAAAAATGGGCTGGCCCCTTAATTATCGCAAATCTTGATTGAAGAACTCCAAATGCCCGCTCTACATCTTTTCGGCATGCTTCTTGCATCATTGCAAAGTGTTGTTTTTTTTTGTCATGTGAATGAGAAATAGTCTGAACTAGTGTTGACCACTTTGGATATATTCCGTCGGCTAAATAATAACCAACGTCATATTTTTTTCCCAAAATTTCATAATTAGTAGGAGGCGTAATACCTTGTGCTAAGTTAGCAAACAAAGGAGATGATTGCAGGACATTGATATCATTGTTCGAGCCTGCTAAACCAAAATATGTGTGTCATATCCATAAGTCATAAGATGCTACTGCCTCGAGAATAATTGTTGGCCCACCGTGTCATCCTGAATAATTGTTGTCCCACTGGTGATGAAGAATCTCCAGCCTCAATTTCAAATACTCGACCTACTGGAAGAAAGAAGAAAAAGAGAGAAGAATACAAGTTAGTGGTAAGAGTTCTGATATTGAAACTCATACTAAAGCAAATGAAGAAATCTTAAAGATTTTAAAGAAAGGACAAGAACAACGAGCAAAAGATAGGTCTTCTATGACTGAACTCTTGAAGTTAAAGGTCGAAAATGAAAAAAAAAAACTAGAGCTTCAAAGTGCTAAACAAGATCATGATATTATGATGATTGATTTGAAAAGCATAAAAGAAACTCCAGAGCGGCAATATTTTCGGCAGAAAAAACAAGAAATTATGAATAAAAATGTAAAACAATCCTTGTTTAGAGGATCATCATCACTCGAAGCAACCAGGTATGAAGAGGCATGTATGGAGGTAGTGATGATGGAGGAAGCCATTATGGAGGAAACCAATATGGAGGAAGCCAATATGGAGGAAGCCATTATGGAGGAAGCCATTATGGAGGAGACTCACATGAAGGTTATCAATTTGGAGGGTCTCAATTTGGTGGACCTCAATTTGGAGGGTCTCAATTTGATGGACCTCAATTTGGAGGACCTCAGTATGGAGGAAGCCAGTATCGAGAAAGCCAATATAGAGGAAGCGACTATGAGTACCCGGGTATAGAGGAGAACAACAAGGGGGAAGTGCACACGGAAGTCTTAACGAACCTGCTGATGACCTCCCCGAATTTTAGAATTATTTCCAAATGTAATTTCTTATTTTGAATTATGTTATGTGTGTTTTATTTTAGTTATGTAATGAAATTTGAAATTTTAAAAAAAAACTTTAAAATTAATATAATATAATATAATAAAATAAGAAAAAAAAATATCATAATAATATTATATTTATTTATTTATACATATTAATATATAAATATAATATAAATATTATATATATGTATATATATATATATTAAAATAACATGTTCTCTAAATATAGAGAACATGGTTAGAGTTGCTTTACCCATGTTCTCTATATTTAGAGAACATGGTACAACGGGGATCTCTAAATATAGAGATCCCCATTGGAGTTGCTCTTATACATGCAATTTTAGGAAAAGTGCTCAACACAAAAGTTATAGATCTACAACTTTCATGTTGAGCATTTTTCATAAAAATGCATTTACAAGTCGTACTTTGAAAATATGCACAAATTTTGCGCCTGTACATGCAATTTCAGGAAAAGTGTTAATGGTGAACAACTTTTCTCAAACAGCTTGTTAGAATGCCACAAACGTGTATCGTACACTTGTCAGCAAGGCGGACACGCGTCGGGTAGTTTGGAGATAACATCGCCAAGTGCTTCGTCTTCCGGGCAGATAGGTATCAACGCCCCCACCGGCTTCTCGATCTCTGCAACTACTTAACGGTAGCTGAAGCGTTATATCGAAAACCGTGCGCCGAGATAAGAGATTATAGAGAGAAGATTGGTCGGAGTTAGAGAGAGAAAGATGTCCGGAGCTCAGGGAGCGCAGCCGCCGGGATCACGGACGGCGACGACGTACGAATCGGTGGAGGGAGGTGGGAACAGATCTCGACTGGACCTCCGCGGTGGAGAGGACGAGGGCTGCATCAAGATCGACAAGCTCCAGGACAAGGTCGACGATGCCGCCGGTAAAGGAGGCCCTGTTTTCGGCGCCGGCGACGTCAGGGATGGCGAAAAGCCTGACCTCGCCGTCACCGGCACGGGCGGCGATTAACGGCGACGTCAGTTGCCGTCTTAACAAAAATAATCGTTCTGCGATTTGTCGTAACTCCGAATAAATTAGTAGTACGGGAGCAAATGCAGCATAATGGTCGTCTACAGGACCACGTACAGCTGTTACCTTCCGCTTATGTAGTTATGTTTGTATAATATAGAAATGTTTTTATTGTGTTCTGGTCTTCGTCAGTCGTCAAATAAAGGTCCGGGAAGAGACTAGAGAGAGAGAGCCGCGGGGAGAGAGAGAGTCTGCGGGTCTGCCCTGCGCTGGCAGAACAGGGACAGTGGGCAGCTAGAGATTGAAGAGAGGGGAGAGATGGACGAGTAATGATTACTTTTTAGATGATTTTTTTGTATATTTATTAGGCAAAAATGGGATATCAGTCCCTATATTTTGATGTTGGTTTGAAATTGGTCCCTGAAGTTTTTTTGGTTTGAGTTTGGTCGCTAAACTATTCTGCCGTTTTGAAATAGATCCTAATTTATTAATCCGTTAACTTTTTGGATGGAAAAGTGACATGGCAGTGCAGTTAATGATTCTCAAAAATCTCAAAAATAAAAAATGCAAAAAGAGCTTGTTAATGATACTCAAAACCACGAAGTGGAGGAGCGACGAACCAAACAAGTGGAAAACTCGCCGGCGATAGGATGCCGATAGAAGCCACGAATCCTACCACATGGGAAATAAGAGCTTCGCCGGCGTTGGATGCCGATGGGGAGCACAGAGCAGGCGGCGAGGGGGAAGGGGGAGCGGATCCGGATCCCCTGGAGTTCCCGGAGGAACTTCAGGGGGTGGAGTTCTTATTTTACGAGTAAATGGAGCGGAATCACAAAAAATGGTTAACATGAAAGTTGTAGATATCCACGAGACGAACAACTTTCATGTTCAATATTTTTTGATATGAAGTCGTTTGGACCCCGATTTGGGCTCCGAAAAAATTCTGTCCGAAAATTATTAAATTAATATTAATTCTCCGTAGTGACATATAGACAATAAATTTATTAAAGGTGGACTGTTCATCGCCTTAGCATTATTGGCTAGGAGGAGTGCAGACCGTCCTTGTTGGTGTAGTGTTTTGGGGCTTGTTCGACTTCGCAGCGTGGACCGCCGGTAGAGAGCCGACCTTGGTTCGGCTGGTGTTGCCGTTTATGGAGGAAGAGAGTTGCGGACTTGGCAACGGGCGCTTGCGGGAGTGCAGCTGGTCTCGACGGGGCGTTGTTCTCCGGTGGTGGTGCGGTTGAACGACGGACTTCGACGTTGAAGGTTCTGGTGAACCTTGTACGTCCGCGAGGCGTATTACAATCTAGATCGTATATTCTCGTCGCGGATCGTGCGTGTCGGAAGCATTCACGGCATACTCATCAGACAATCATTTTTCTCTTGTTTTTACTGTATTTGCATCTATATTTCAATATATAAATTCGGTGGTGTTTTTTCTGTGATTTTATTTATTTGTGGATTTTACAGATTTATCTGTGTGCGCGTACCAGATTTTACAACAATAATTTCATGTTGTATGATATCATATAACTTAATAAAATTTGATTGTCTCAAATATTTTTTTTTCAGAAAAGGGTTGTTGTGGAGGGCGAATGATGCAGTCCAATTGGCTCTATCCTTTTGAACGGATGCTGGCTTGCTGAGTGGTGGGAAAGACTATTATTTGAATAAGAGAAATTTGGCTTGCTGATGCGGTCTAATTGGCTCAATTTGACTTGCCTGATTAAATATTACTTGCATTCATTGTATTGCTAGGAATTGTTGACCCATTTCAGGAAGGCATCATCGAACTAGTTGCCCCTTGTGAACATACAAATAACTCTGATTGGTCTTTTTCATTGCCATCAAATGCATATATAGGACTTCACATTCACAGCTATATCTGAAATATAACATTCATTGATTTGATGAATGTACAGGATCAACTAGCACAAAGCCATTTTAATTATAATATCTCAAACTAGCACAAAGCCATTTAAAGAATAAGTTTTTTACAAGAAAATGCAGAAAGGGTGAAAAATCACGTGTTTGTGGCTGTGCCGAGCCAAAATCCACAAGTTTCTCAAAGTTTTACAAAGACTGATTTGATCTTGAAGAGCGAGAGACCGCTACTCCGTTACAGGTGCAAAGTACAGAAAACGAGGAATTGAAAAACGGTCAAGTCCTCAGAGCATCGATGGAAGCGCTCCGGCCTTGAAATGTTGTTGAACTCGTTGAACCTTGGTGGGAGCATTTTGGTTGGAAAATTCTCGAGTCCACAGAGCTTCTTGAGGGAGCGCTCCTGTTGATGCGAAACCTTGATGGGAGCGCTCTCGCAGAGGTGGTTGTCGTGACTTGTAGCGTGTTGAAAGCTTAGCACAAGGAAAAGTGCGGAGAGAATTCCTGAGCGGAGAATCAGCTTAAGTATACGAACCCGCCGGAAAATCTCAGAGCTTTATCTTGCCTCTGAAGTTGATCGTCTTCAAATAAAGGCATGTGTGCCTATTTCTAGGTTTCTGGATTGTCATAGTGGTAATTGCGCAGGTGAGTGATTTGCGCTGGTGAATGACATCGCTCTGTTTCGATCACCTGGATCACCATTTTTACCGAAATGACGGGAGTGTCCCGGGCAGTTCGGGTGGCCCGGACAAGGTGCCTGGAGGTGACGGCGGCCAGAGGTGGAGGAGGTGGCCGAAGACGGTGTGGGTCGCTGGCGACAGCGACGACTGCCGCGGGCGCACCATGTGCACGGGCGCGCGGCGCGCGGCGCGGGGAGTGCGATCGCGCGGGGGCGCGGCCCCGAGCCGCGCTATCCGGTCGCGACCCAGCGGGGGCGCGACCCTGCGATCGCACGTGCTGGCTGTGCGAGACCGACTTCTTCTTTGGGGGCTCCCGAGGCTTGCGGCTTTGATGCGCACAATCAGTCTGGTCGAGCCCATGCGTACTTGGTTCGCGTGTTGATGGTTTGACTTAGAAATTTTAAGGGAAAGCTCATCAAATGCCCCCAAATTTTCGTAAGTCATGATCCGCGAGGTGATGAGCGCGAAAATTTTCTGATTCTTCTGGTGCGCTCCAATTGTCAGGAAATTATCTGTCATACTTTGCGAGATATCGGTCAAAGATGTTTATTCGCTGTCTGTTTCGAGACAGGAAAATTTGGCCAGAAATATCTTGCAAATTTGGCGGCCTTCCATTATGAGTCTCCCTGTAATGCCTATAAATTAGAGAGGGTCATTCCGCTCTTTACTCACGTTGTTGTAGAGATTTTTGAGTTTGTGGAGCTTCTGTAACCGTCATATCTCACTCAAAGAAAGTTAGTATTTTTCTTAACTCAGGAGTGAGGAGTGAGGCGAGCGGGAGAGGGTGTCGATGGTAGTTTCGCGCAGAAGGGCGCCACTGTGGATGTGACAGAAGAGGCAATGAGCGCGAATGTGGCGGACACGGTGGCGTGCGGAGGGGGACGCACACGAGGGGGTTTGTCTTGTGCGGGACGGCCTGCATGGGAGCGCGCGCGAGGCTGGCCACGCGGGGCGGCCCCCGCACAAGACAAACCCCCTCGTGTGCGAGGGCGGGCATGTGCCGGGGGCGCTCGCGTGCGATCGAGGGCGGGGTCGTTCTCTATGCGCGTTGATCTTATTTCCATGGCTTGCTCTGGTGTTGACGTCTGTTTCTTTTGCATGTGTCGAAAGGTGGTGTCCCGCAGTGATCGAAGTGCCTTCCGTCGTCCTCGACCTCTGCCCGTGTGGCCAGTTGGAGGAAACACTTTGGGATTTTGGAGAACGTCGAGATTGTAATTTCATCTCCGTTGGAGCTCGTTCAGCAACCTGCTGCGGGCCACTTTACGATTACGGAGGGGTGCTTGAAGACAGACTTTCAGATCCCTCCTGCTGAAGAGGCAATCGTCGTGCTTCGGTTCTGCGACGTTCCAGTGATGCAATTTTCTCTGGTGATGCTGACGAGGATTATGGGGTTGCTTTGCTTCTTTCGGGAGCACGACTCTCGGATGTCGATTCGTCTCTTTTGTGAATGGTGCGAGATTTGCCTTGGCTCTGGCGATCGGGTCGAAGTTCGGAGCAAAAAGAGGTGGTTGTCGTTTCAGGACAAGACCAACTATCGCCATGGAGGGGCATTGTATGGGTTTGTCGAAAACCTGTGAGAACTGCTCGAGACTTGGCGGGATCCCCCTTACCGTTGTCGTCATCTTACGGGGAAGGAGCATGACTTTACTCCGTTGCTGGGCTTTGAGGATCCACGCAAGCTGGGGGCTGTTCTTTATAAGATCAACGACTTTGTTGTCGAGAAGTGACTAGTTCTTCAGGCCTTTCGACAAATGTGGAGTGGAGCTTCGCCGTGCCGTTGGAGCGTGGAAAAAATAGGAAGCTGGATTTTCGTAGTGGCAGGGAGGAGGCGGGCCGTCCTCTGCTGCTCCCGAGGTCGTTATTGATGTTGTCGATGACTGTCCGGATGATCTGGTTGCTTATCCGCCGCCCGCAGAGACTGAGGATGTACCAGATATTCCCGCGAACGCGACGTCTTCTCGGGCGGTCCCCGAGGCGCCGCTGGTGAGGGGAGTAGGAATGCTCTGCTTGCCAAGCGCTTCTCCGAAAGATATGTTCGTTGCCCCCAATATTTTCTCTCTTTTACCTTGTGTTGTGCATGAAAATAATTTATTTTTCGTGCTTGCAACTTGACGAGCCTCGCGTAATTACGCTCTTGTGGAACGGTACCTACGTAACCACGAAGGATGATTTTCTCTTCCTACGGGCGAAGCTGAACACATCCGAGGACTCGCTGGCGGAGGCCCGGAGGAAGAAGAAGGCGGTCGTTTCTTGGCTGGTTAATGCGGAATCTCAATTGTCAAAAAATAAGGAATCACAACGGTCTGGCGGACAGATTGGCAGTTAGCCTTGCGGTTAGCTCCTGACGGTCAGCATTGACGGTTAGCTCTTAGCAGTCTGGCAGACAGGCCTGGTGGGCAGGCCTGGCGGAAAGTTTTGACGGACAGACAGTGTGTAACAACGGTCTGTCTTTTGCAGCTTGGCAAGTGAGGTAGCCGATGCTGTTAGGCGGTCTGGCAGCTAGCATCAGCGGACAGGCTTGGTGGTCTATTGAATAGAGCCCTTGCGATTAAAGTTTCTGAATGTCGCTCTGGCTTGTGAAGGTTCGGTCTGACGATCGGGATAGGCAGACCGATCTGGCGGTCTATCAATGTTTCTAAGGTAGCTGAGCGGACTGCTGAGGTCAGATCTAGTTGACGGTCAGGTCTGGTGTTCAGAGTTTTCAAGCAGCCTCTGGTGGACTAGCGGTTAGAGTTTGTCTAACCACAACTTTATCTGGCGGTTAGGTTGTGCTAACCGCAGCTGTTCCATTGAAGGTGGACATACGACAAAGCTTGCATTGGAGTTTTGTAGTTGTACAGTTAACTTTTTCTAACTGCATAGTCCGAGTGGTTAAATTTTTGTGTAACCGCCTAGTCGCTTGTGACAGACGTTTATTTTCCCTCTCTTGTTTTTCTCTCTTCCCTCTTTATAAATAAGGGACATACCCATGTATTATGTAACTTTTTAGAGCAATAATGTTCTCTTATTTACCTGTTTTATCACATGGTATTAGAGCTTACAGTCCATTTGCTCCGATTTCCATTTTCTGGGGAAGCGACAGTGTAACAGTTACTTTTTCTTTAACCGCCTCCTCTTCTTGTACTCTCTTGTCGTGGTTTTCTTAATCGCGGTCTTCTTTTCCTTTTCGTGGTTTCTTTTCTTAACCACAATCTTCTCTGCCTTTCTGCAGTTTCTTTTCTTAACCACACTCTCCTCTTTTTTCCTACCGCCCTCCCTTAGTTTGCGTTCTTCCTGCGACTTGCTTTCTTCTTGACCTCTCGCTTTCTTAGCGTGGTCTCTCTCTGTTGTCCGTGCCGTCTTGCTTAATCACAGTTTCTTCCCTTAACCACGGTCTCCTTCGCTTTTCCCTTCTCTTCTTTAACCGCGTAGCTTAGAATCTCTCTGTCGGTCCTCTTTAACCGCACGACTTCTCTTCTTTAACCGCACGACTTCTCTTCTTTAACCGCACAACTTGCCTCTTCTTCTCGACTTCTCTTTTTTAACCGCGCGACTTCTCTGCTTTAACCACGTGACTTGTCTCTTCTTCTATGGAGAAGTCAGACTTCTCATCCTTTACTCTGTCCGCTTCTCTAGTTCTACCCGCTCCTGTTTTTGCCTCTTACAATCTGGGTACTTCCTACAAACTCACTAGACCAAATTACCCCGATTGGAGTGTTTCATTTGTTTTTCTATTGCGCTCTCAGCGTAAGCGTCATCATCTCACTGATGACCCTCCTGCCTATGGGTCTGTTGCTTTTGACAACTGAGATGCTAATGATGCTCTGGTCCGAACGTGGTTTGCCAATAGTCTATCTGATGAGTGCCTTCCCGTCATTCAACATGATGCGACGGTTAAGGTTGTCTGGAATCATCTTGCTACCATATACTCCAACGAAGTCCAACTTCCCGCATATATACAATGTATGCAGATCTTTTTGCCTAACCTGTCATGACTCCTGCTGCTGCATATCGGGAAGTACAAGCTCATGGCACAGAGCTTCTTTAACAATTTCAGGAGCTTCTGGTTTTCTGTTATTTGCTTCGCTTGTTTGACTCTTATGATATGATTCAACAACAAATTCATGGAGAACCGGGTACTCCAACTCTAGATACTACTACTGCGCATATTTCTGCTATTACTACTCTCCTCCAGCAACCTTTGCTTACCTCTCCACCCCCTACAAACATTGTTGCTCATTAGGTCAGTCATGTTGTTCCCAGTGATTGTGGAGGCCGCTCTGGTGGTCGTGTCCCCTCTAGATATCTCTGTTCTCACTGCGACAAGGTTGGTCACCTTGTTGATCGCTATTGGATCAAACATCCTCATCTTCGCCCTGCTCCAGGTGATACTATTACGAAGAAGACTACTTCTCTTGCTACCTTTTTGGGTAGTGCTTATGTGGTCACTACGGGTAGGTGGCTTATTGATTCTGATGCAACGAATCATATGATAGACAATCCTCATATCCTCTCTCGACTGGACAAGCATAACTAGTTACCTCCGATTTTTATTGTGGATGGTTCTCCATCTTCTGTGTGTGGTTCTGAAGTAGTGCATGTTACTACTCTTCAACTTACAAACACCCTCTATGCCCCAATTTTTTTGTGCAATTTTTTCTTCTGTTACTCATCTTTGTAAACAACTAAATTGTACAGCTATTTTTACATCATCTACTTGCTCTTTTCAGGATCTCATGTGTATTTAGAGTCTGTTTGGGAAAGCTTTTTAGAAAAGAGAAGGAGTGGTGGCAAAAGGATGGCAGGAAAAGGAGCTTTTGGAAAATGTCTATTGGAAAAGGAGAACTGTTTGAGTGAACTCCTTTTGCAGAGCTTTTCAGAAAGGAAAAACTCTTTATAAACTGTTTTGTTAATCTCCGTTGCGGTGTCTTTTTTAGTAAAATGTAGAAATATTTGATTTAAGACATTTTTTTATATTTATAAAATCGTAATAGTACTTCATTCACTAGAAAAAAATTGATATTACATTGAAAGACAGAAATTTAAAGTAGGCAAACTACATATTAGCTTGATACAAGTGTTCTGCAATGCGATCACGCAATGCAATCATTTCCTGAACGCCCACTCGCGCACCTCTAACATGATCTGCATTTAGTGTTATATTACTGGTCGATGTATGATTTTCTCTTATAATATGTGCCTCGGGATATATTAAGTTTTCAATCATCAAACTGCATGCCC
>CM077152.1:19909201-19982796 GCA_039583875.1 Platanthera guangdongensis
AACATCCAAAAGTTCTCTTCAATTATTCATTATTATTAAAGTCAACGTCTCTTATTGAAACAGGGGCACAAAATGCATTACAATTGAGGGTGACAAGGTTGGAAGACTGAAAGACAATAATACATAAAGGATTAATGAATGACCTTTACCCAGGACGACCAGTTTTTTATATATGTTTAATGACCATGTTGTTGTTGTTAGAAGTTGTTATGCATGTCATGCCTTATATATTCTTACAAGGTTATTTTTGTAATTATTTTGGGTGTCATTTTACTTCTATTTAAAGTCTCTTTGGGCTACAAAAATGATAAGCATGAAGTAATCTCTATTCTCTTCTCTTACCCTTCTTTCTAACCTTAAACAATCCACACTCTAGGTCATCATAAGGTTGAGCTTGGCTCCCATCATCACATCCAACTGGTTGAGCTTGACTTCCATCATCGCATCCAATTGGTCGAGCTTGGCTCCCTTTGGACGAATACCATATATCTCTGACACCTCTGCCACCCTTGCCACTTTTAGCCACCTCTCCTGCGAGCTTTCGATCACGGTATGGGAGGCCCATATTGTTGAAGCCAGGAAAAATCCCAACCTCAGAAATTGGATCAAATCCGCCTAAGGTTACTGACTCGGAAGCTAGATCAGACGGCAAAGATGACTAGAACGAAGAATCAGGTCAAACAGGACCCCAGATGTTGCGGCAGAAAGGTCCCACCACGTACCCTGATGCTCGAAAGGAGCAACCCCTTCTCAACCAAGGATGGCCGAACTGGGTACGAGGGAAGCTAGCTGGCGAGGTCGCAAGGTCGCGACTTGCTCTCCAAGGAAAAGGAATCCAAAAATTTAGCTAGTATCCCGAAACTGAAGCGCTCGAGCATCCTGCCGAGGATTTCAAGTGCTCCACCTCGTACCCCTGGGGTCCTATTTATAGGCAAATGCAAGGGAAGGGGGGTCATATTTATACCCCACCCCTGGCGACTAGGCGACTTTCAGAGGAACTCGCACGGGCTGGGAGAGTATCTCGCCTAGTCGCCTACCTGGCGAGTATGCGAGGGGAGCTTGCCTATACTCGCCTAGGCCTTCCGCGATCTTGAATGCTGACTTTGACTCCTGCCTTGACTTGTGACCTTGGCTTCTGCTGACCTGGCTGTGGTAGGACCCACTCTCGACGAATATGGGTTGTACACAATCCCCGCTCTTTCTGAGCGACATCAGAGCTCGGAAAGAAACATCCAACACTTATTCGGCGAGCTGCTCTGCCGAATATCTGGGTTGCTCGCCTCTTGTGACTGCCTGCCGATCTCTATAAATAGGGGGGGGGGGGCTAGTTCTTTAGCCGGATCTTCAGAACTCGCGCATAATGTCGGACGCTGTGAAGTTTCTTCATGATAGTCTCGCCGCGCTGACTGGTGCTATTGACGTCACTAAGCCGAAACGGCCGCGCGAGGAGGACGCCGTTGCCGACTTACCCCCCCTCAAGAAGAAGAAAGTTAAAAAGTCCAAGAAGAAACCCGCCTCTGGTGATGACAACTCACCGCCACCTCTTTCTCAAACCGCGACTTCCACTAGTAACCCCGTGCGCTCTGCTAGCACGCTGCGACTGCTCAGCGACTTAGTGCTTGACGACATCCCTAATGTCGCCGTATATGATTCGAGCCTCCTCGACTCGCTCGACATCCCTGAGCTCGCCACGATCCTGGCCCCGGAACTCGCCTCCACTCGGTGCCGCAGCAGGTTGAAGTCGTCGACCTGCCAGGTTGTCTTTTTTGCCGAGATGATTTCCTGTTCTGACGGTCGTTTCCATTGCTTGCTAACTTGACCATGATACTCGCAGATTCTCCCTCGGGGGGCGTTGGCGCGGTTCTGAATGTCGCCCCGTTGAGCTCCGCGCCGCTGGTCGCCCTTCCTGTCGGGAGACCAGCAAAGACCGCGCACACGGTGCAGATCAATATCGGCGGCAAAAGGACATTTGAGGCCTCGGTTCCCTTGGCGAGCAAGGAACTGCCGTCGAAGGATCCGCCGCCGAGGAAGACGACCCAGGCGAGCAAGGACCCTTTGCCGAAGGACCCTCTGCCCAAGAAGGATCCGCCGGTGAGCAAGGGTCTCCCGGCGAGTTCTGCGCTGCCCGCGAGGAGTTCTGCTCCGCTCGCGGCGAGTTCTGCACTGCTTCCAGCGAGGCCTTCTCTGCCCGAGGCGAGCTCCTCGCTACCCCGCCGCCGCCTCTTACAAACATCGCATCCATCCAATCGGTAACCGCATCCTTGCCGCTGCCGCCGCCTCTGGTCGCGCCTTCTCAAGTCGCCACGACGCGACTTCCTCCGCCTCCTCCGCTGAAGAATCCTCGGCCACCGGCGAGTTCGTCGCTCCCTCCACCTCTTTCATCACATCCCGTGGTCAGTAAGCCGGTCAAACCGCGGCCGAGCTACTTTCCGCCAAGAGGCGCGAATTCTGGACAAGGGGGACGTGGGCAAGGCAAGGCGGCCGAGCACGCTGGCGGGCCATCTTCGAGCCGGCGAGATAAGCCAACTCGTGTGTACCCTCCCCTCGCCGATCTAGATCTCCTCGCCGATCTAGATCTCCTCGCCGCGGTATGTGTTGCTATTGATGCTGTATGGGGGGTGGCTGGAACACCTTGTATAATCTGGCAACTTTCATTTGCTGTCAGATCGGCCGGCGACTCCAGGGGCGGCCTTCATCGACGCCATAGAGTTACCGGACATGGAATATCGCCATGTTGCTGCTCGCGCCTACCTGGAGCTGGAGAGCAAGTTCGATCAGCTGACGATCTGCGAGCATCATCGCCGAATATCATCGTTGAGAAGTGCGGATGACGAAGATGGAAGAGCTCAAGAGTACGTTGGAGAGCTATGAATCCCGCTTCTTCACATGGTACAGGAGAATGATCGTCAGCTGGCGATTAACAACCATCGCCTCCAGCTTGTCCTTGACGAGGTTGCCGGCATTCGCGCGAGTATGGGCTCCGTCGGCCGGTTGACGAGGATGGAGGAGCAGTTGCGGCTCGGTGATGACGCGATAGCGATGGCGACGGAGCACTTCCGGCGGGCGCGCGAGATGGGTTGGGCCGGGCGACATCCCCATCCCCCAGAGAGGCCTAGGCCTTAGATTTCTCTTTTCCTTATTTGAAACTCGCCAAGTGCGACTTTGTGGACATTTACTGATTTGTAATAAGCGAGCTTTGATCTCGCACCATTATTTATTTTTCTCTGTTTTCATTGTGTGATATCTGTCTGGATTGTGCCGAGTTTGTTCTGCAGGTTGCGGTAATGCTTTTTCCTTTTCGTGCGACCTATGCAATCGGCATCGGATTTCTCGCCCAGGGCACGACTTTGTCTGATACTCGCTATAAGGAAGATATACCCCCCGGCGCCTAGAAATAGAGGGCGCGCCTTAAATACGCTGTTGCGATTTTGAACCCCTAGCTCGCGAGTATCTTTACGTACTCGCGCGCTGCAACTTTGCTTTGATCCTCGCTCTTCTTTCTTCTCCCTTGTTTATAACTCGCAAGATGGTTGGAGACGATGCCAGTGCTCGCCGTCAAGCCCACGCCGCCAATTTCGCTGATGCGGCTTTCAAAAAGTGCATGACAACAGAGCGGGACTTAGAAAATTTTAGGGAGCGACTTTTGCCGGAGGGATACTCGACTCGACTTCTAGTCGCAGCGAGCGACTAAACACATGTATAGAGGGCGCGCTTGTCCTCCCCCTTCGCCACTTCGACGCCGGTCTGCGACTTCCATTGTGGCCGGAGTATTGCGATATTCTCCGATACTTCGGCATAGTCCCCGCGCAGATCAACCCCAACGGTGTCGCCATGATCATGGGGTTTCTTTGTTATTGCGCGAGGAGAGGATCATTTTTGATCTTTCCGTCTTCCGCAAAATATTCGCCTTCGCCGCGACTGCCGAGGGCGTGGTATATTTCAGCAGCCATGTCTGTACTCTGGTGGGGACGACGAATAAGGTAAATCGCTGGAGCGAGACACTAGTCGTCGTTGAAGGCGACTTTGGTGACGTCCAGGTAAGGCCGCACCAGTCTGCTGATGTCGCCTTCCTTCCACCGATATTGGAGGGTGTGCGCGAGCAGCTCGTCGAATCGTTCCGAGGTCGCCGGTTCGATGTTATTTTTGGCGACTAAACGTCAATACACTGTTCGAGGTCCATTACAATGAAGGTAAGTCTTAGCGAGGAACGTTCTTTGCATACTCGTCGCGATAGCTGTTTGTTTACATTACTCGGCCTTTTGCAGAGCCGAACGAGCTCCCGGCGAGGCCGCTTCCTCCAGCCAAAGAAATCGCCACCTCGCTTCTTGAGCCTCACTCGCCGGCTGACATCGGCGAGAAGAAGAAACTCGCCAAAGGCAAAGCCAGGTCGCCGGGCCCCGCGACCAAAAAACAGAAGGTGTTGTCGCTGCATCTTGACGACCAGGATTCGCCGCTCCATGCTCGGCTTCCCCACTTCCACCCCAATTTCAACCTGGGGCTGGACGCGGTGGACGCCTATGGTCGCCCGTTGGTGACCTGGTCGGCGGACGAGCATCTGGTGACGTTGAACACCAACCTCCCCTCCTAGGAGGAGGAAGGGGAGGACAAGGGGGAGGCCTTTGCCGTCCTCCACGCGATGTACGGGCGAGGCGACGCCGAGTCAATGCTGGATCTTAGCGAGGAGGAACTCGCCCAGCAGGCGGCCTGCTTGCTCGCACGAGCCGTCGAACTAAATCACTTCGCGGCGAGGAGGATGCTGGAGAGGACTAAAGCCTTGAAGATCGTCAGTAAGAAGGCGATTGATCTCGGCATGGAATCCACTCGCTGACGAGATTATGAGGTAAGTCGCCTCTACGCGCGATGTCAATGTTGCCACACTTGATTCTTTTTGCTGACTCCGTTCTTTGTCACAGGCTGCCGAGGGAGAAACCGCCAAAAAGCTCTCTGAGTACGAGGCGGAACTCGCCAAGTCTCGGGCTGATCTGGAGGCAGCCCAAATCCGCGCGGCCGAGATGGAATCTCGTCTGGCCATTTTAGAAGCCGGCGCGAGTTCCTCTGCTCCTCAGCCGCGGCCGGAGGACGATCCTCACTACGCCATCAAGCGATCTCGCATCTTGTGGGAGGAGAGGTCGTCGGTTCGCTGCGAGATAGCCCGCGCGGCAGGCAACGTCGTGCTCGCGAGGCTGAGGATTAGCGGGAAGCTCGACGAGGGGGAGAAGGTGTTCACAATTGACGAACTCATCCCTGAGCTACTCGCCAAGAAAGTCTCGCCAGATCGCCTGCCTTCACCATTGCCGGGCTCTGGGAGCAGCGGCAGCGGCAGTGGCAGCGGCGAGGAGGAGAAAGCGATGAAAGTGGCGAGAAGAGAACGCCGACATTGGAGATGAGGAATATCGGCCTGATACTGGCGACGATGAGTCCTAGTTGCTCGCTGATATTTCTCATACTCGCACAAGATAGTATCGTCTTTTTTGTAACAGATCTTTTGTAACTCGTAATTTGAAAGAGAAATATATATATAGCAAGTTTAAGTTATCATGCTTTTGATTTCTAACTCGCTGTGTCTCTGATAATACTCGATAGGCTCGTAGGCTCGGGGAGGATGAGTGTTCATGACGCTTTACTTGTACGTAGGCGTTATTCATAATCGCGTAGTTGATACTCACACGCACGACCGTAGTCGCTCTTTATAACTCGCACCCCGGTACTCGCGCGCAGCTACTAGCTCTCGCCATATCATATTCGCACTTTGCTATGTCATACTCGCATATTCGCCGATGCCTGCGCGCATACTCGCCCAATGCTGCTCGCATCATCCCAACGAGGAACTTGGTCTAACTCGAGGAGGTCGTTGGCCAATAAATACGCAGGAGATGGGCTCGTGCAGAGATTTGAACTTACTAGGACCTGCCACTCGAGGACTTGAACATTTGTTGGAGTCGACAGCTCTCAGGAGCCTTGCTCGACTGTAGTGGTGTAGGTCGACTCGGAGAGGCAAGTAGTCGGTCTGCAGGAGAGGAGCTCGTACAGAGGTCTCGGACTACGACATCACTCCAGCGAGGATCTCGATCTCACTCGAGGAGGTCTGTGGCCAATATGCAGGAGATGAGCTCGTGCATGGACTTGGACTTACGAGGACCTGCCACTCGAGGACTTGAATATTGCTGGAGTCGACAGCTCACAGGAGCCCTGCTCAACTAGAGTGGTGTGAGTCGACTCGGGGAGACAAGTAGTCGGTCTGCAGGAGAGGAGCTCGTACAGAGGTCTCGGACTACGACATCACTCCAACGAGGATCTCGATCTCACTCGAGGAGGTCTGTGGCCAATATGCAGGAGAGGAGCTCGTGCAGGGACTTGGATTACGAGGACCTGCCACTCGAGGACTTGAACATTGCTGGAGTCGACAGCTCTCAGGAGCCCTGCTCAACTAGAGTGGTGTGAGTCGACTCAGGGAGGCAAGTAGTCGGTCTGCAGGAGAGGAGCTCGTACAGAGATCTCGGACTACGACATCACTCCAGCGAGGATCTCGATCTCACTCGAGGAGGTCTGTGGCCAATATGCAGGATAAGAGCTCGTGCAAGGACTTGGACTTACGAGGACCTGCCACTCGAGGACTTGAACATTGCTGGAGTCGACAGCTCTCAGGAGCCCTGCTCAAATAAAGTGGTGTGAGTCGACTCGGGGAGGCAAGTAGTCGGTCTGCAGGAGAGAAGCTCGTACAGAGGTCTCGGACTACGACATCACTCCAGCGAGGATCTCGATCTCACTCGAGGAGGTCTGTGCCCAATATGCAGGAGAGGAGCTCGTGCAGGGACTTGGACTTACGAGGACCTGCCACTCGAGGATTTGAACATTTTTTTCCTGCTGCTTCAAAAATTTGAAAATGATTAAGCGCATCGATATCTTTGAGGGTGAAGAAATCAGAAATCGAACGACGATCTCGCCGACGTCAAGTTGGGAGGTTGGCGTTCTGCCCTGTTCCTGATAGTTCTTCTAGTCGGAGGAGAGATGCAATCGGGGGTGGCTAGGCCGACATGCAAGGGGGGAGCTGATCTAGGCCGTCAGTGCAGGGGTCCGGTCTTACAAGGGCGCTTATATCCCGAGGCATCGTCCGAGCTAGGCTATCTACGAGAAACAGGTCGAAGACACGTTCCCCAATCCAACCACTGCGATCGCTCTCAGCTCTGCCAATTGGCTATGAGCGTAAACGCAAGAGCGAGGGGTTATGTTCTTCCGAGGGTCTTACAGGACCCACTCGCGACTAACATAATTCCCTTGGGCCTATCATGGCTCCCTGGCTACTGGAGGGAAAGCCTGGACAGGTTGATCCTTCCTCAAATCCGAGAGGTCGGTGGTGCAGACCTGTTCCCGCTAGTTCCTCCAGTCGGAGGAGAGATGCAGTCGGGGGTAGCTAGGCCGACATGCAAGGGGGGAGCTGATCTCGGCCGTCAATGCAGGGGTCCAGTCTTATAAGGACGCTTATATCCCGAGGCATCGTCCCATCGTTCGAACTGGGCTATCCAGGGGGAACGAGTTGACATCCAGCTTCTCGGATCGATCCCGAAGCAAAACCTTGAGTTCCAGAAAAATTGTGATAAAAAACAGAGATGAACAAAAGAAGAATAGTTGCCATTGCATATATGTAAAAGTATGTACCGACAAAATACATCATTGGCCGCTAAGGATAGAACCTTTTCAGGTCATCCCCGCTCCAAGTACCTCCCAGCCGCTCTCCAACCTGATCCTGGAGATAATAGCCCCCGGTGGCCAAGGCTTCCTGGACAATGAAGGGACCTTCCCAATTTGGATGCAGCTTGCCCACTGTTGCTCCTCTTCCTGCGGCGACAGCGGTGTCCACTTTCTTCATCACCAGATCTCCGGCGAGAAAATGCTTTAGGCGGACATTTTTGTCGAAGTGCTTTGCCATGCGCCGCTTGATCTCCTCTTGGCGGATGGAGGCCAAGTCCGAAGCTCTTCTACAAAATCCAGTGAGAGTCTTTGGGCGTCCTCATTTTCCAAGCGCCATTCTTCGCCGCCATCTCCAGCTGCTATAACTCTCGGGCTCCGAACCTCGAATTCCACCGGGATGAGCGCCTCAGACCCGTGGGATAACTTGAAAGGAGTTTCCCTCGTGGCCGAGTTTGAAGTTGTTCTCAAAGCCCAGAGAACCGAGGGGAACTGCTCCGCCCAATTGCCCTTCAAGTTAGTGACTTTTTTCTTCAGAATGTTGATGATCAACTTGTTAGCTGCCTCCACCTGTCCGTTGCTGCGAGGATGATGCACAGAGGCGAATCGAAGATTCGTCCCTAGCTGCTTGCAGAAGTCCTCTAACTCCAAACTGGCGAACTGCGGCTCGTTGTCGGTGACAATGGCTAGAGGAATCCCGAACCTGCATGCAATTTCCCCCCAAATGAAGTTCTTCACGATCTGCGACGTGGTCTTGGCCATGGCTTTTGCCTCGATCCACTTGGAGAAGTAGTCGATCATGACAAGCACGAACTTCCTCTGTCCGCTGGCCTGAGGAAAGGGGCCGATCAAGTCCATCCCCCAGATGGCGAAGGGCCATGGAGCTGTGATCGAGCGAAGATGTTGAGCTGGTTGTAGTTGAAGAGGTGCGAAGAGCTGGCACTGGAGGCATTTTTTGGAGAAGGCCTCTGCATCCTTCCTAATGGTGGGCCAGAAGTATCTATGCCTTAGAATCCTTTGTTCAAGAGTGCGAGTTCCCGAGTGAATGCCGCGCTCTTCTGAGTGAATCTCCTTCAGGATACGAGGTACTTCAATATCTGACAGGCACCGAGCCAGAGGACCTGAGATGGTCTTGCGGTAGAGCTCTCCTTCTTGAAGTAAAATAGTAGGCGGCTTTGTAGCGAAACTTCCTCTGGTCTCCCTCGCTGGCAGGAATCTGACCCGTTGTTAGGAAAGAAACAAACGGATCCCTCCAAGACACTCTCTGCTCGATCTCCATCATCTCCCCCTTTCTCGATGGATGGTCAGAAAAGTTCAGTCACAATCCCCCCAGCCCGGGGACCGTATTGGCAAGATAGTCGGCTTCTGAATTCTCCTCTCGGGGTACGTGCTCGACGAAGAAAGATTGAAAACCCCCAATCAGACCTTTCACCTTGATCAAGTACCGCTGCAAAATCGGATCATTCACCTCGAACTCACCTCTGATCTGGGACGCGACTACCATCGAGTCGGTGAAGGCCCTTATATCTCGAATTCCCAACTCCTTGGCGAGACGCAAGCCGGCCACCATGGCTTCGTACTCCGCCTGATTGTTGGTAACTGGGAAGAGAATCTCAACCGCTTGCTCGATCCTGGTTCCCTGAGGGATTACGAGCACGACTCCGGCTCCCATGGAATATCTGCCCGAAGCCTCATCCACAAACATCTTCCAGGACACTGTGCTAGAAGAGCCTTCCTCTCCCTCTATCTCGGCCGAGAAGTCGGCAAGGAAATCCGCCACCCGCCTGCGCCTTGATTGCTACCCTTGGAGAGTAAGAAATATCGAACTCGCTAAGCTCCACCGCCCAATTTGCCAGCCTGCCAGAGTGCTCCACTCCATCCAGGATACTCCGTAGAGGATGATTGGAGACGACCCTGATGGAGTGAGCTTGGAAATACGGACGGAGCCTACGAGCCGAAATACCAAAGCGAATACCAGCTTCTCCAAGATAGGGTACCTCGTCTCCGCCTGCCGCAGCACTCTACTAACATAGTAGATAGGAAGCTGCCTCTTGCCTTCCTCCCGAACCAGCACCGAACTAACTGCTTCCGCCCCGACTCCCAGGTAGAGGAAGAGATCTTCATTACCCCGCGGCACCCTGGAGGAGAGGAGCTTGGTTAGCTGTTGCTTGAGCTTTCCGAAAGCCTTCTCGCACTCCGCCGCCGTCCACTCGAACTTCTGATTTCCCCGAAGGGTCTTGAAGAACGAAGAAACACTTCTCTCCTGCCTTGGACAAAAAACGGCTGAGGCCTGCAGCCTTCCAGTCAGCCTTTGAACTTCCTTAGGATCCCTTGGCGACGCCATCTCCAGAATGACCTTCACCTTGTCTGGATTAGGTTCCACCCCCTGCGGAGTGAGGAGGTGACCTAGAAATTTTCCCCTACCTGCACCGAAGACGCACTTGGCCGAATTGAGTCGCATCTTGTACTTCCTCAGGGTAGCAAAGGTCTCCACCAGATCCGTTATATGTTCTGCGATGCTTTTGCTCTTGACGAGGAGGTCATCCACATAAACCTCCAAGTTCCGCCCCTTCTGCCCCTTGAAGATTTGATCCATCATTCTCTGGTAAGTGGCGCCTGCATTCTTGAGCCCGAAAAGACATCATCTTGTAGCTATAGCAGCCGTCGCTGGTTATGAAAGAGGGACGTCCCGACAGTCGGGGGGATGACACATCCGGATCTGGTGATACCCTGAAAAAGCATCAAGAAAACTCATTACAGGAAACCCGACGGCGGAATCAACCAGCGCGTCGATTTGAGGCAATGGGTAGCAATCCTTCGGGCAAGCTTTATTCAACATTGAAAAACCGATACATAAACGCCAGCCCTCCAGGCTTTTTCACCATTACAATATTGGAGACCCAGCCTGGATACTGGATCTCCGAGACAAACCCTGCCTTCAGCAGCTTCTCCACCTCTTCCCTGATCGGCTCGGCCAGCATGACGACGCTCTTCCTCTGCTTTTGTCGAACTGGGGCCACCGCGGGATCCAGGTTGAGTCGATGACAAGCAACATCGGCGTCCACCCCTGGCACCTCGGCGGCGCTCCAGGCAAAGACATCAACGTTGTCCTGCAGGCAAGCAACCATCTCTATCTTCCCCCCAAGCGGCAAGGATCCTCCCACCTTCAGTAGTCCCAGCTCTCCCCCTCGAGTGATCATCTCTATCTCCTCCACCTCCTCAGCAACACACAACCCTTTCTCCTTCTCCAGCAACTCCTCCAGCTTCTCTGCGTCACCCATCCAGCTGATGGTGCTGACGGCATTCAAGTAGCACTCCCTGGAAGCCTTGGGATCTCCCCTGATCCTGATCTGCACATCTCCGCGGCAGTACTTCAGGCACTGGTGGTACGACGACGGAACGACCCTGTAGTAGTTGATATGAGGCCGCCCGAAGATGGCGTTGTAACCGCTCGGTGCGTCGACGATGATGAAGCGACATCAGATCGACGTCCCACCGAGCGTAACCAGTAGCTCCACTGCTCCCTCCACCTCTTTCTTCTCTCCTGAGAAGCCAAAGAGTGGTCCATCTGCAGCTTGGACCCGGGACGCTTCCACCTGATACCCGACGAAGGTTCTTTTGGAGATGACGTTCACCGAGCTACCGTTGTCCGCGAGGACTCGGTCGACGGTGAAGTCCTCGATGGCGGCTTGAATGACCAAGGCATTATGGAAGGGATTCTCATTCCCCAACATATCTTCCTCCGAGAAGGTGATTTCCTCTAATGGCGCGGGGTCTGTGATGTCGAGACGACGTTCTTTCGATAGATCTGGTGGAGACTTCCCTTGCGGGAAGCTCCAAGCCCGGCCCCTCCATTGATCACTCCAACATGCCCACCTCCTAGGCCATGTATCACTTCCCCGCGACCTCCCAAGTCGACACGGTCCTCATTCCTCCTCCTTGCTGGAGCTTGGAATGCCACCTGCCCCACCGGGGCCTCCTGCCTCTGTTGCTCTCTTTCTGCCACCCCCGCTTCCAGCCTTCTCCTTGCTTCCCAAAACTCGGGGTAAGCCAAGGTCCCGTGCCCCTCTACCCGATGAATATCACAGTAAAGGGGGATCTCTGCCTCCGGGCGCATCACTCGCTGCTTCCTCCGGCGCCGCTTGTTGTCTTGGCGAACGATGTCCATTGTCTCCCTCCTTCCTCCTCCTCGGCCTCCTTCTGCCGATTTCCACTCCTCCGCTCTTCCTGGTACTGCTACCTTACTGGTCTCCATTGGGGGCGATTCTCTGGATACTGGAATCGCCTTTCCCCCTTTCTTCTTCCTGAGCTTCCGCCGACCTTTCTCTCTTCCTGTCTTCGAGGCCTCTCCTGCCTCCTTTCTTCAACCCTCCTGGGTTCCTCTCTCTTCCTTCTCTCCTCTCTCCTTGGTTCTTCCTTCTTCTTCTCCTCTCGCCTTTCCGGCGTCCTTGACTTCGACCCCGAAGGTCCTGCTCCCCTCCTTTCCGTCGCAATCTCCCCATCCAACCTTGCTAGAAAGTCCTTGTTATTCTCCTCCCCTCGAACAAAAGTGTTCGCCTTCTCGATCATTTCTTCAAAAGATCTCGGGGGATTGGACCCCATCTCCAGACTGAACAAACATTGCTTCAACCCGAACTTGAGGGCCACCATCAAGGTAAAACTGTCCACCTCCTCCACCTCTAAAATCTCCTCCTGAAAACGGTCGATGTAATGACCCAAACTCTCATGTTGCCCTTGGACGATTTTGAAGAGGGCTGTCGCTTCCTTCTTCCTCTTCTTCGAAGTCGCGAACCTTGCCATAAGGCCACGACGCAGATCTGAGAAGTAGTACACGGACCCTGCCAGTAGCTGATGGAACCAATCCCTGGCGTTCCCCTTCAGGGTGATGGAGAAGAACCTGTACTTGAAGGCATCAGACATGTTGCGGATGGAGACGATGTCTTCAAACCACTGGAGGTGCCTGACAGGGTCGTCTCGGCCCTGGAGGAGAGGAGCTTGGGTTAGCTGTTGCTTGAGCTTTCCGAAAGCCTTCTCGCACTCCGCCGTCCACTCGAACTTCTGATTTCCCCGAAGGGTCTTGAAGAACGAAGAACACTTCTCTCCTGCCTTGGACAAAAAACGGCTGAGGCCTGCCAGCCTTCCAGTCAGCCTTTGAACTTCCTTAGGATCCCTTGGCGACGCCATCTCCAGAATGACCTTCACCTTGTCTGGATTAGGTTCCACCCCCCTGGGAGTGAGGAGGTGACCTAGAAATTTTCCCCTACCTGCACCGAAGACGCACTTGGCCGAATTGAGTCGCATCTTGTACTTCCTCAGGGTAGCAAAGGTCTCCACCAGATCCGTTATATGTTCTGCGATGCTTTTGCTCTTGACGAGGAGGTCATCCACATAAACCTCCAAGTTCCGCCCCTTCTGCCCCTTGAAGATTTGATCCATCATCCTCTGGTAAGTGGCGCCTGCATTCTTGAGCCCGAAAGACATCATCTTGTAGCTATAGCAGCCGTCGCTGGTTATGAAAGAGACGTCCCGACAGTCGGGGGGATGCATCCGGATCTGGTGATACCCTGAAAAAGCATCAAGAAAACTCATTACAGGAAACCCGACGGCGGAATCAACCAGCGCGTCGATTTGAGGCAATGGGTAGCAATCCTTCGGGCAAGCTTTATTCAACATTGAAAAACCGATACATAAACGCCAGCCCTCCAGGCTTTTTCACCATTACAATATTGGAGACCCAGCCTGGATACTGGATCTCCGAGACAAACCCTGCCTTCAGCAGCTTCTCCACCTCTTCCCTGATCGGCTCGGCCAGCATGACGACGCTCTTCCTCTGCTTTTGTCGAACTGGGGCCACCGCGGGATCCAGGTTGAGTCGATGACAAGCAACATCGGCGTCCACCCCTGGCACCTCGGCGGCGCTCCAGGCAAAGACATCAACGTTGTCCTGCAGGCAAGCAACCATCTCTATCTTCCCCCCAAGCGGCAAGGATCCTCCCACCTTCAGTAGTCCCAGCTCTCCCCCTCGAGTGATCATCTCTATCTCCTCCACCTCCTCAGCAACACACAACCCTTTCTCCTTCTCCAGCAACTCCTCCAGCTTCTCTGCGTCACCCATCCAGCTGATGGTGCTGACGGCATTCAAGTAGCACTCCCTGGAAGCCTTGGGATCTCCCCTGATCCTGATCTGCACATCTCCGCGGCAGTACTTCAGGCACTGGTGGTACGACGACGGAACGACCCTGTAGTAGTTGATATGAGGCCGCCCGAAGATGGCGTTGTAACCGCTCGGTGCGTCGACGATGATGAAGCGACATCAGATCGACGTCCCACCGAGCGTAACCAGTAGCTCCACTGCTCCCTCCACCTCTTTCTTCTCTCCTGAGAAGCCAAAGAGTGGTCCATCTGCAGCTTGGACCCGGGACGCTTCCACCTGATACCCGACGAAGGTTCTTTTGGAGATGACGTTCACCGAGCTACCGTTGTCCGCGAGGACTCGGTCGACGGTGAAGTCCTCGATGGCGGCTTGAATGACCAAGGCATTATGGAAGGGATTCTCATTCCCCAACATATCTTCCTCCGAGAAGGTGATTTCCTCTAATGGCGGCGGGGTCTGTGATGTCGAGACGACGTTCTTTCGATAGATCTGGTGGAGACTTCCCTTGCGGGAAGCTCCAAGCCCGGCCCCTCCATTGATCACTCCAACATGCCCACCTCCTAGGCCATGTATCACTTCCCCGCGACCTCCCAAGTCGACACGGTCCTCATTCCTCCTCCTTGCTGGAGCTTGGAATGCCACCTGCCCCACCGGGGCCTCCTGCCTCTGTTGCTCTCTTTCTGCCACCCCCGCTTCCAGCCTTCTCCTTGCTTCCCAAAACTCGGGGTAAGCCAAGGTCCCGTGCCCCTCTACCCGATGAATATCACAGTAAAGGGAGATCTCTGCCTCCGGGCGCATCACTCGCTGCTTCCTCCGGCGCCGCTTGTTGTCTTGGCGAACGATGTCCATTGTCTCCCTCCTTCCTCCTCCTCGGCCTCCCTTCTGCCGATTTCCACTCCTCCGCTCTTCCTGGTACTGCTACCTTACTGGTCTCCATTGGGGGCGATTCTCTGGATACTGGAATCGCCTTTCCCCCCTTTCTTCTTCCTGAGCTTCCGCCGACCTTCTCTCTTCCTGTCTTCGAGGCCTCTCCTGCCTCCTTTCTTCAACCCTCCTGGGTTCCTCTCTCTTCCTTCTCTCCTCTCTCCTTGGTTCTTCCTTCTTCTTCTCCTCTCGCCTTTCCGGCGTCCTTGACTTCGACCCCGAAGGTCCTGCTCCCCTCCTTTCCGTCGCAATCTCCCCATCCAACCTTGCTAGAAAGTCCTTGTTATTCTCCTCCCCTCGAACAAAAGTGTTCGCCTTCTCGATCATTTCTTCAAAAGATCTCGGGGGATTGGACCCCATCTCCAGACTGAACAAACATTGCTTCAACCCGAACTTGAGGGCCACCATCAAGGTAAAACTGTCCACCTCCTCCACCTCTAAAATCTCCTCCTGAAAACGGTCGATGTAATGACCCAAACTCTCATGTTGCCCTTGGACGATTTTGAAGAGGGCTGTCGCTTCCTTCTTCCTCTTCTTCGAAGTCGCGAACCTTGCCATAAGGCCACGACGCAGATCTGAGAAGTAGTACACGGACCCTGCCAGTAGCTGATGGAACCAATCCCTGGCGTTCCCCTTCAGGGTGATGGAGAAGAACCTGTACTTGAAGGCATCAGACATGTTGCGGATGGAGACGATGTCTTCAAACCACTGGAGGTGCCTGACAGGGTCGTCTCGGCCGGAGTAGTAAGTGAGAACGGGTTCCCTGAACCCTTTCGGAACTGGAGCGGCAAGGATCTCGTCACAGAAGGGGCTCCTCCCTCCCTGGCGGTGACGAGTTTTATCCTCGCTGGAGACGTCGTACTCGCCATAGTGCCGAGTATCTCTGCATCTCGCCGGCGACATTGGATCCCGAAAACGGACCCCCTGGCTACTCGTCGGGTAATGCCGCGACTGCATCAGTCGCTCTTCCCTCGCCCAAGCGGGCTCCTTTCCAGCTCGCCTTGACGACGCTTCCTCTTCTAGCGGTGTCAGGCGACGGGGGGAAGTCGCCGTGACCTCTGGACGCTGAGCGAAACCGGCGAGAATGGTTTGCTCGATCTTCTTCGCAAACTCTTCAAACGCAGCCACTGTTACAAACTCGCCACCTCGCACGGCGTCTTCTCCTACTGCCGAGTTGCCGACCAACTCTCCTTGCTCGCCACCAATGACCATCTCTCCCAACTTCCAAACTTTCCTCCTTGGCTGCGATCCACGCTCACCGCACCAAGTGTTGAAGCCAGGAAAAATCCCAACCTCAGAATTTGGATCAAAGCCGCCTAAGGTTACTGACTCGGAAGCTCGATCAGACGACAAAGATGACTAGAACGAAGAATCAGGTCAAACAGGACCCCAGATGTTGCGGCAGGAAGGTCCCACCACGTTCCCGGATTCTCGAAAGGAGCAGCCCCTTCTCAACCAAGGATGACCGAACTGGGTACGAGGGAAGCTAGCTGGCAAGGTCGCAAGGTCGCGACTTGCTCTCCAAGGAAAAGGAATCCAAAGATTTAGCTAGTGTCCCGAAAATGAAGCGCGCGAGTATCCTGCCGAGGATTTCAAGTGCTTCACCTCGTACCCCTAGGGTCCTATTTATAGGCAAATGCAGGGGGGGGGGGTCATATTTATATCCCACCCCCTGACGACTAGGCGACTTCCAGAGGAACTCGCACGGGCTGAGCGAGTATCTCGCCTAGTCGCCCACCTGACGAGTATGCGAGGGGAGCTCGCCTATACTCGCCCAGGCCTTCCGCGATCTTGAATGCTGACTTTGACTCCTGCATTGACTTGTTGACCTTGGCTTCTGCTGACCTGGCTGTGGTAGGACACACTCTTGACGAATACGGGTTGTACACATATCATATGAGTTTCAGAGCCTTCTCTCACTTCCCCAACAAAACCCAAGAATGACGATCGTCTTCTATCATATCATCCGACCCTTCCTATTTTCTGACATTGTTGACTCCCCAATGTTAGGATGAAAGCTACAGATGTCAGATCTTGGGTTTATGTCGGTTTGAGTTTGATATGTCGTATGTCGGATTGTAGGGAATATATCAGAGACATTACAAAATGACAAATTTCGATATTATATATATAAACATAATTTTAACATATTATTAAATATTTTCATTTATTAATTTGATGATAATTAATTTATTTAATTATGTGTAAACTTTTTTTTTTCTGATGATCAAAATCAACTATATTTTAAAGGATGATTTTAAAAAGTGCCTAGTAGATTTGATAACAAGTCAAAAAAATCACATAATTTCAAACATGATACAACTCTACAAATTCATATTAAAATGAAATTTTGATATGTTATGAAAATATCCAAAAGAAAGTCATGCCTTGATTTATTTCAAAATTTTAAATGCTAAGACATCTCCTACAAAAATATTGTTTACCTAAAATAAATGAAAGAAGATTTAAGTTAAAACTATATTAAATAACATGATGAAATGAACAACAAAACACGACTCACTTAAATAACGTCATGATTCTTAATCTATTGTGTAGCTCTCGGAAGTTTGAAATACTAATGTATCATAAATATCCTCTGAGGAATTCTCATCTTCCTCGTCTCTATCCGACATATGCCATTTTCCTTTCAATTTTTCAATACTTGATAGTTTCAATGTCGGTCTTACACTTCTCATAACCCCATATTAGCATCAATAATATCACTAATTTGAGCCCAGTTAGCCCTTCTCTATGAAACACATCATCATCTGTATCATCATCAACATGGCAACCTATCAAATAATCTCCTTATCGAGAATTTTGCATATAGCCAAAGTGTAAGAGATTCTAGAACTATAGACGCAAAGGGAAAGTAAGCCTCAAGATCCAGAGAACCAAAAAAGACACAATGGCTTGAAGTAAAAGCAGTGAAGAATCAGAAAACCAGCGGGAAAGAGAAGTCACAATTACCAGAAAACCAGAAAAGCCGCAAAAGCGTAGAAGCCTCAATTACCCTGGTAACTGGTAAAGTCATAGAACCAGAGAGACAAAAAGGAAGAGTGGAAGAGAACCATAGCCAAAAGAACCAGTAGAATAAACCTTAAAAAACTCACAATGTTGCGAAGATGAACTGGAGAGGAAAGGATTATAGTTGAGAACCAGAATAAGAAAGTCACAAAACCAAAAATCAGAGAAGGCGCCAAACCATTGAACCAAAGAATATGCATAACCAAAGAAGCCGCGGAATAACAGAGGTTGTAGAACCAGAGAAACCTCTAAAGCCTCCAAATTATAGAAGCAGAGAATCAGAGTCTAGAAATGAGAGCATTGCCAGAGATGCAAAGCATAAGAGAGGAGAGATTCGAGAATGGCAGTTGAAATGATTAGGGTAAATGGAATGAACGTGGGCTCGGAAATAATATGAGTGTTTGTTTTTTTAATATGCTGAGCCGTGATATTGGACAGTATTATTGGTCGATACATCAGACCAAATCAATATTATCACCCGATGTTTTTGAAACAAGGCATTTCCTCCTCAAAACTGGCATGTTGGCTGATATCTACATGCTTGAGTAGGATCAAGGCAACGATGAGCATCCTATGTTCTAAAGAACAAAATTTATCTTATTTCTTGCTGCAAGAACTGACAAAACGACCTAAATTCCGTCATCTTTAGTTCAGGATCAGCCGCCGAATGACCATAGTATCAATCAACATTGATGTGAGCTTATTTTGGCGAACCATCAACATGTTGCCGCTCTAATGTTGAATGGTGTGAAGCCTTCCAGTCAAAGCATTCATCTCTGATGACATGCTATGAACTGTTCAAGGAAGCCATCGCGAGAGTCTCACATCAACGAACTATTGTAGGCTCACACACAACGCCTGCCTTTCTCCTATTTCTCTTCGAACTTCATGTCGTATGTCTGATTCCATCGAGCCTAACACTCCTTTCTCCTTCCATTTATGAGGTCAACACATATAAGACAACATTATCAATATATTAATTATTTATTTGATTAATTCATTACCATATTAATTAATCCAGATTGCCCAATAAAAGTATTCAAAGGCCATGACAACATTATAGCAGTCTAATATAGATCTAGTTGTTGTTTACAAGACATACCAAGTAGTTCTTGTCACTATCAATACTAAACTCAATGGCCTTCCAGCTACACAACAAGGTCCCCAACTCTTATTATACAATTAAAAATCGTTACCTTTCACACAATAAGATACCATCGAGGGCCACATTACTCACCTACACTCAAGAAGCCAATTTCACCGACCACTGCCATCCTCGTTGTCTCCATCCAAGTATCTAACATTCTCTTCTCCAGCCACAAATTCCACTAACCACTGTTTGCATCCATTGACTCCCTCTACATCGATATTAGTCACCAAGCCGCCCATTCTGCCGACTCCAACCAAAGTACCTGTCTACGCATAGGAGACGGTTCTTCCTGCAACATACTCCTTTGTCACTCAACCAACGCACACAGGTGACAGGGCCCGCATGTATATGCCTTTTCCTATAGTCCTTGAGCTCACATCTAAGTGTTTTCTCAAATGATGGAAGAACACAATCCTTCCACCGTGAAAGGTAACGATTTAAATCGTAGGTAAGATCCAGATCGATTTACAACATCTGGATCGTAGAATCGTAAGATCCTAGGATCGTAAGATCCGACGATCCGGATCGCGATGCGCCTCTAAACTACCCCCAACTACCCTCTTCCCGATCTCGTCACCCCAGTTGCTACCACTCCCGTCATCTACAACCCCAACTACCTCCTCCAATTCAGCCACTTCCAACCGCTTCTGTCCCAACATTCCTAACCGCCTCCCTTTCCCAATCTCGTTATTACAACTGTTTCCGATCCTGAACCCCATGCCACTTCGCAATCTTGAAGCTAGCCCCTTTCCTGATCTCGTCAACCCAGTCGCTTCTTCTCCTTTAACCAGAGCCCCAACCACCACCTGTTTCCAGATTCTGAGCCCCAGCCATCGGCAATCCCTACTCCAAATTCCCCAACCAAGAGTTTCCTCTCATCCAGCCACCCCCCCTTGCCGCCCTTGCCGCTAAGGATTGCCAAAGCAAGGATGGCCTTTACACACATACGTAGAGGTGTGACTCATATCAGAGCTTCATTTCCTCAAAGCCACACCTCTACGTATGTGTGTAAGTCTTTAATTTGGTAGTTTTTTTTCATTGTATGCCCAAACATTATTAATGCGATAGTATATGTATTTACTCCTTCGTTTAATATTGATTTATAGGCTTTATTTGCATTGCACTTGAAAGTATTTGCGCTCTATTTCCAGCGGTCCAACCTCTAATTTCCTTAATCAAAGCCCTTTTTCAGTAGATGTGTTGACTTATAATCCTATAAATATTAAATTAATTACTTGCAATTCAATTCGGACTCATCATTCCCTTTATAGATCATTTCGGATTTGTTAAGGTCTTTTCCCCATACCACATCTAGGGCTCACATTGCTTAGATTACACTTTCACAGCCTACCATGCTTCATATTATCTATTTTTAAAACTTGTCTACAATTTGATCATCAAATCTTGGAAACTTTAGAAATGTGTGTCTATACATCTGCGTGAGGGAGCGTATTCTCTTTTACCTTTTCTTTGAAAAATTGTTGAAATTTAACTAAAAAAGAATTGCATTTATTGTATTACTGATTCCAGTATCATGTATATTTGTAAAGATGATTATTAATACTACATTGGATGTTCATAAATTTGATCTTTGGCTACATTAGTCTTTTTCAATCACATACTTCCATTATACTCCCATATTCTTGCAAATTTTTTTCATGTTTTGCCATATATACCTGCGCCCAAGCGTGATATATCAAACCCCTATATAAATTGTTTGGGTACAATGTTGCTTGACTTGTTTAGTACTTTCTATCTTACATGTTTGTGCCTATTATTAGCATGTAATATGTGAATCCATAGTAACATATGAATGGATTAATTTCCTTCATATATTTGAGTGATAGTCTAATTCTACTTTAGTGGAAAGCAGATAATGAATTCTGAAGAATTCACGTTTATTTCAGGTCAGAGAGATGCCGAATGTGCTAATTCTCCCTAGGAGTGCAGATTATAGTGAAGAAGCTTGGATGGAAGTACGGGAAAAAGCTATCTCTATGCTGCAGTCTTTTTTCCTTGATGGAGCTATTCCAAATCACGATGTTTCTGATGAGGAGGAAGTAATGAGTGATATAGCGTCTGAGGATCTCGAAGATAATCTAGTTAAGCAAAATCCCCAGAGTTTTGATGTTGAACATAGGAAAAATGTAAGTCATTTAAATACAGGAAATGATCACAAAGTAGGGATCAATCAGTTAAAAGATTCGCAAGTTTCAGCATTGACTCAAAGTATTGCCTCAAGATCTGAGGGAGGGCGTAGTAGATCTGGTAAAAAGGGTAAGAAGAGATCTGCACGACAACGATCCCAGCAAAAATCAGATGTTTCTGCGGTAGATAGTTGTTACAGTTCTCATCAAGATGATGATACTGCTATAAGTGGTAAGGAGCAAAGTTCTTGTTTTACTTCTCCTGATGATTCTAAGAACAAACAAATTTGCCTTTTAGAATCAAATATGGAGTCTTCTCAGAAAACCGTCACAGTAAGTGGGGGGCATGGTCTGAAATCTGTTGAAATTTTGAAAGAAGGCTTTGTAATAGCTTTGCGTGCCAGAGACCATCTTGGATTTCATGTGTCTAGGCAAAGAATACCTGCTGGGGGGTGGTTTCTTGATACAATTTCCAGTGTAACCAATAGAGATCCTGCTGTACAATTCCTTGTTTCCTTTACAAGCAAGGTTTGTACTTGAAATTGTGGTTTTCATTTTTTTATTAAATTATTCTCTCCTTGGAAATCCACTGTAACAACCATCACTTGTTTTCTTTCTTCCTCTACTCTCTTCAGGATGCATTAGGATTGCGGTCTCTTGCTGCTGGGGGGAAGCTATTACAGGTTAAGAAGTTTTGATTTATTAATATTTATGTTTATGGCTAGTGGATTCATTGATTGTATTTGGAAGCTGCACACATGCAATTGCCTGCATACAGGCACAAACTGAGGCTTTGCCGTAGATGTTTGCAGGATTTCACTTGTGTATGAACTCAATTACCATGTTTGCTTGGGCTCCAATGACTCACTTTTACCCGTCAACACATTTTAACTTTATTTTATCCTTATAAGTAAACGTAATATTAAATCATCATTTCATTAATTTGTGTTATTTGAATTTTTAAAATAAATAAGGGCATGGCAGCCCAGTGCACAAAACATCCCCGTGCAGCAAGGGTCCGGGGAAGGGTTCCACCACAATGGTGAAATGTAGGCAAGCCCTGAATTTTTATAATAATGAAGAAAAAATGAGCGTGACTTCTTAATTCTTGATTGGAACTGAACATATTTTTTTTAAGATGCGTTTCAAGATATGAGAACTCAGTTCCATGAAACTGCACAATCACTTAACCTACTCTGAAAGTGTGATCCAATAACTTCCAAACAGTTATAGTGAAAAATATAGCTATTTTGTAGACATCAACTATAATACATACTTTGTTTTGTCTTTTTTAAAGAGATTTTCCATGAACCATGATGAAACTTAATCTTATATTCATTGCAATTCAACGTTATGATATTTTGGTATGGGTTCCCATATAGCTAGTTATTCATGAACAACTCATGTTCGGCTCATTAATGAACTTATTTTGGGTTCATTCCCAATGAACAGGTTGGAGTAAATATTCATAAATGAACTGTGCACAATTAGAGCCCCTTAATGTTGTTGTCCCGTTAATAGTTTAGTATATATATGTCTGTGTGTGTATTTGTGTATGCATGTATAAAAATAATGTGAAGTTAATTATTATTGTTGTAATAATTTTTGTATAAGTTAGAAAATTTGATTTGTTTTGATATTTGGTTTTTAATAACTACTTAGGCCATTTTGTTTGTTAATGCTTGACCCAATAACTCAAATGTTAGCGAACAGAACACAATTTATCAAATGATAACAAATCTAGCTTGTTTAGAGAATTAGCTAACCATAAGACACAGAATGCAAATGATGTATACTGATACATGTGCTTATGATCAATAGGTTATTTGCTTATGCTCTGGTCGGTTACACCCTTATTGTGATGCATGTCTGTGATGTAAATCTACTTTGTCTTATTTAATCATTCCTTGTTATCTTAAACATGTTTATATAATTTGGGAAATGCATGAATTTGTTTATTTTGCAGATAAATAGAAGAATGGAATTCATTTTTGCAAGCCATAATTTTGACATGTGGGAGAGTTGGAAGTTAGAAGGATCTTTTCTAGAAGAATGTAGGCTTGTCAATTGCAGAAATCCATTGGTGAGTAGTTATCCCATTTGCATTAAACAAATATGGGGCACAGATGACTGCCATTTAAATATTATGTGTGTAGAAGAATGGTTCAAACCCTATATATCCTTGTTAATTTACAAAATACAAGTATGAGTACATATATAAAGAATAGAGGAGAGAAACAGACAACTATGCAAGCAATGTGAGATCGGTGGCTTCAGGGTAATATGGTTAAAGTTTAGGAACATATATATATATATATATTGTCTATGGTACAAACAATGTCTGGATGAGTGTGGGATAGGTATAAAAGTCTCCCAACCAATCTTTGATAACTCGAGGCATCAGTGCGATCGCCGTCACTATCTTCATCAATCCTATGGTTCTCCTCCATAGAGGTGTTAGCAGGAACACAACCGAGCATACCGGTCTCTTTTAATATATCCAAAACATACTTGCATTGAGAGATGAAGATACCTTGATTTGATCTGGTCACTCCAATTTCCAGGAAGTAACGTAATCTCCCTAAGTCCTTTGCTTCAAACTCAGCAAGTAGAATAGCCTTTAGATTTGTGATTTCATCTGAGTCATCCCCCGTGATTACAATGTCATCAACATAGACAATAAGAACCACAATTTCCCTCATTTTTCCTGATAAACAAAGTATGATAACATTGCCCCTATTTGTAGCAATGTTTTTTCATGACCTTAAGAAACCTATCAAACCAAGCCCTGAGTGACTGTTTAAGACTATACAATGACTTCCTTAAGTTACAGACAAGCCCTTCTTCACAAACCCAGGAGAGAATATCATGTACACATCTTCATCAAGATCACCGTGCAGGAATGCATTGTTAACATCCAGTTGGTGAAAGTCCCAGCCCAAGCACGCAACATAAGATAAAAGAACACGAACAGAGTCCATCTTTGCTACCAGCGCAAAGGTCTCCTGGTAGCTTAGTTATTAAAGGCGCAAATGGCTTTTGGAGCCTAGGCAAAAGGCTCAAGGCGCAGGCGCGCACCTAACAAAGGCAATACACAACCGCATTCATTTTAAAAAATAAGCATCAAATCAGTTCATCTTCTTGATCAAAATTTTCATTTATTCTACTCAGTAATCGCTCATTATTATCATTTATATATCTTAAAAAATAGAATTAATGCGGTCTTCTGCATCATATCTAAGTCTTAACACTCGATTATATTTCACAAACAATCATGCAAAAATTATTGAGTTCTTACTTTATTTTTTTCTTTATTTTGAAAAAAAGGTTTGCAACAAAAATCATACCCAGATGTGATTTTTATGCTCCAATGTCGCATAAAAGGCACACGAAGGCACAAGCCTCTGATCCTGTTGAGCCTGAAGCCTTAGACGCGTCCGAGGCGCGCCTTTAACAACATAGCCTGGTAGTTGACTCCCTGAGTCTGGGTGTATTCACGAGCCACAAGACGAGCCTTGTAGCGCCCAGCTTTACCATCCTGGTTTTGCTTAACAGAGAAGACCCACTAGAACCGATGGCTTTCTTGTCAGACGGAAGGGGAGAGACATCCCACTTGTGATTCTTGTCCAAGGCAGACATTTCCTCCATCGCTTGTGCCCATACCAGGATGCTTACCGCCTCTTGTCACGTCTTTAGAATAGTAATCATGGACAAGGAAGATATGAAGTCCTGATGAGGCTGGGTAAAGTGATCATATGCAACATGATTAGAGATAGGGTATTGCGTAGACACATCTTTACCTTTTATCAAGGCAAGGGGGACATGAAAATCATCACTAGAATCTGAGTCTGAAGCAGACACCTGCAGCAGGGAAACGACCGAGGGCTGTTTACTTAGTTTACGACGATGACATATACGAGGAAAAGAAGAGATGAGAGAAGGACGATGACATATATGAGAAAAAGAAGAGATGAGAGAAGGACGATGGTATATATGGGAAAAAAACGTATGTGTCGTATGAGACGTAGGTGGCATAGGTGACAAAGGAGGAGTAGCTATGGTGGACATAGTAGGAGTAAGAGGAATTAGAGGGAGAGGAACAATAGAGTCAGAATCCATGACATCGTTCTCCCCCTGACGATTGGAGTGAGTCAAATCTAAGTAATTTGATTTTTTGTCACAAAAAGTAACATCCATGGTACAGAAAACACGTCTGGAGGGAGGGTTATAACACTGATACACTTTTGTAGTGGCAGAATAGCCAATAAAGACACATCGGTGAGCCCAAGGGTCAAGTTTTTCACGATAAAGCTGATGTATGTCAACAAAACATACACAACAAAAAATACATGGAGGACGATGAAAAGTATGAACATCAGAAGTAGAGGAAAGACGGGTTAGAGGAGTAGCATAATCTAGAACCCGTGAAGGGAGTCGATTGATAAGATGAGTAGTAGTTAGGATAGTGTTACCCCAATGTGATTGCGGAAGGTGGGCAATGGAGAAAAGACACCGAGCAACATCAAGGAGATACTGATTTTTCCGTTCAGCAACGCCATTTTGGATTGTGGTGTAAATGCAAGTGGTTTGATGAATAATATCATGACTTGTGAGATATGAGCCAAACGCTCCACGATCATCATATTTCCCCCATCATCACTACGAAGAACGTAAATATTACCATTGAACTGAGTTTGCATTATTTTATGAAAATTCGAAAACACGAAAACACTTTGTTTTTCTTCTTTAAGAGATAAACCCAAGTAATGCGTGAAAAACAATCGATGAAGGTGATAAACCAACGAAAACCAGATAAAACAGTGGAAGACCCCCAAACATCAGAATGTTAAAAGGAGTTGTACTAGGAGACGATAAATGTGACAATGAATGTCGAACTTGTTTAGACATTTCACAAACATCACAGGCTAGAGTTTTAATAAATGACAATAAAGTAGGAAATAATTTTTGAAGACAGACTGGAGTGAGATGTCCAAGACGCAAATGCCAGCGTCGAGCATCAGCAACAGTAACAACATAAGGGGAAAGAGCAACGGCCAAGGGGTGATGTCGTAGAATCCAGGTAGTACAGGCCACCGTGATTCCTACCACTGCCAATGATCCGCTTCGTACCCAGTTTCTGAAAAACACAAAAATCAGGAATGAAGGTTACAAAGCAGTTAAGAGACTGAGTGATATCGCTAATTGACAGTAGTCTGTGAGGAAAAGGGGGAACATGCAAGACAAAAGAAAGTGAAATAGAAGAGGAACATGAAATGTTGCCCTTGCCCGCAATAGGGTACAAGGTACTGTTTGCATAGATGACCTTGTCCTTACTACACAAGGGGGTGTAGGAGGTAAAACCTGAGGAGGAGTCGGCCATGTGATCGGTGGCACCCGAGTCAATAATCCACTCAGACAGAAGTGTTGCAGAAACATGAGCACTGGGCATAGCGGCGGTAGCAAGGGAGGTAGGAGTACCAGAGGTGGTGTCCTGCTGGGAGTGTAAAAGACGACAGAGAGCATCCAATTCATGCTCGGTAAAATGTCCCGGGAGATGGCCGTGATGGTCATCAGAGACTTCTTTAGAGTAGACAGCATCATGGGGTCGAGAAGCACTCTGTCGGGCTCCCCTCCGTCCAGGTCCACGGTCACGTCCCCTACTACGAATGGATCCAAGCAGAGCAAGGTGAGGATGAAGCTTGAAGCAGACATCCCGAGTGTGGCCCCTGCGGCCACAGTAATCGCAAGTGGGAACTGCGTTGGTATGATTGGAATTACCCTGACCAACACTCATAAAGGCAGAGCGATTAGGAGGAGCAATCGTGCTGAGCGACCTACGATGGTCTTCATCGCTAAGAACCATGCTAAAGGCCCCCCGAAGAGATGGAATAGGGGAGCGGTGAAGAATATTATTCCAAACCATATGCATTTCCATGTTCAAACCCATCAAAAAACATGTAGACGAAATCGTTCGTCCCTTTTTTGCAACCGGACTGCATCGACAGTACAAGCGGGGGTGAACTGTTCAAAGTAATCCAATTTCTGAGAGAGACGCTCGAACTGAGAGAAGTAGACACCGTCATTGATCCCTGACGCAACTCCTGCATAAAACGCGTGTGCTCAGATCTGGGTTGAGTTTCCGATCTGAGAGTAAGTTTAACGTGCCCGGGTCCATATCTCATAGGCAGAGTCCATCAACATATAATTACGGTATATCTCTGGAGACATGGAACGGAGAAGCCACGAGACAACACGGGAATTTTCTAGCCAATATCAAGCGCCAGACCTGGACAAAATATGACTCAAACCATTCTCATTGCTGTACTTCTGTCACATTCTTCAGGGTGCTGGCATTTAGGATCATCTTTACCTCATCAAGATTAGGGTGGATCCCGTTCAGCTGCAGGTGTCCTAGGAACATCCCCCTGCGGATTTCTGGAATGACTCAATCAAACCAAGAATTCAATTAGCCGCAGAGTCTAATCTATTTATTTTTATGCTAGATTGCAGCATAATGTTTTGATTTTATCAGATCTGAGCATCCAGGAAAAAATGATCTATGAATTAGTGAAGAGAACAATTATTATTATTTAGGTTTCTAAAATAATAGTTTGTGGTCCACCTTCCCTTCACAACTGTTATAGAATGTAGAATTGGATCTTGATGATGTTTAGGGCCTTCATTATGCCTGTATTTTTAATAAAAGGTTGTCACTCTTATCAAGAACATGGATAAAAGTTGGACCAAATGTATCAACTACTACTTTACTATACACAGTTGCTCGCTGTATTTATCTGATGAGATGGTTAAACATATTTAAAACATAATTGGATAGCATGCCAAAAATAGGGAAATAACAATAAATCAAGCGCGCGCGGCTCGTGGTTCGCGACGCTTGTAAGTGATTCCCCAATGCGGATCCGTAACATCTCAGCCCGGTTCGACATCAAGCTTGTCCCCAAGCTTGTCCTGCGGTGGTGGCGGTAGTGGAACCAAGGGTGCAGTGGGAGTTTCGCCGACAACGGCTTCAGCTGCGACACATGAAAGACATCGTGAATCCGCGCGTCATCGTCAAAGCGGAGACGGTAAGCCACTTTCCCAATGCGGTGAAGGATCTCAAAGGGGCCAAAGAATTTGTGCCCCAACTTCTAATAGGTCCCCTTAGAGACGGTTGCCTGACGGTATGGTCGGCGCTTGGGCCAAACCCATTCTCCGGGAGCAAAGAATAACTCTCAGTGGCTGCTGTTGTAGGTGGCCTCCATCCGTGCTTGGGCCTGAAGGAGCCGATCCCGTGCGAGGCGAAGAACCTCGTCACGTGTGCAGAGCTCGGGGCCGACGGTGGCAGAGCGAGCCGATGATGCAACATAAGTGAGGAGGGGAGATTCCCGACCGTAAATGAGGTGGAAAGGAGTGGTCTGAAGAGCTGTGTGGTAGGAACTATTGTAACAATACTCTAACCAAGGTAGCCAGCGGGCCCAGTCCTTGGGCCGGTCCCTCGTAAGGCAGCGCAAGTACATATCGATGGTCCTATTGACCACCTCGGTCTGGCCATCGGACTGTGGGTGGTAAGCCGAGGATAGGGCCAATTTCGTGCCACAAAGGGCGAGCAACTCCTGCCAGTACTCGGAAGTGAAGACTTTGTTTCTGTCAGATACGATGCTCTCTGGCATCCCGTGGTGACGAAACACTCGATCGAAGAACATGCGGGCTACAGTGGGTCTTGTGATGGGGCAGCTCATTGCAATGAAGTGGCTCCCCTTGGAGAAACGGCCGACCACCACAAAAATGATATTGAACCCGCGAGATGGAGGCAAGCCCTCAATGAAATCCATGGAGATGTCGGCCCATATTTGTGTCAGCACTGGTAGCGGTTGTAGTAGATCGGCTGGGGAGAGAGCCTCTGTCTTGCTGTGTTGGCAGCTGTTGCAAGCCGCAATGTAGGACTGATCACTGTGCTTGAGCCCTGGCCAAAAAAAAACTCAGCTCGTAGTCGGTGGAGGGTCTTGTGAACCCCTTCGTGGGTGCGGTCGTGGACGGCAGCAAGAATGTCCCGAATCAAAGGTGAAGCGACTGCCAAGTAGAAACAATTTTTGTAGAGGATGAGGCCGTCACGAACCTTCCAAGTCGGCGGTAAGTGCCCCTCTTGAATACGGAACTGCACCTCACAAAGTACGGTGGAGTCGTCGATCTCCTGACTGAGGCGGGGAAGAACCAAGGAGAAGGGCTCAGACACAGCATAGAGAAGTGCATCCGGGGAATCGCGGCGAGAAAGAGAGTCCGTCGCACGGTTCAAGTGGCCCGCCTTGTATTCCACCCAAAAATCATACCCCAGGAGACGGCTCACCCAACGTTGTTGAGGCACCGTCGTTAACCTCTATTCCAACAAGTACTTGAGGCTGAAGTGGTCGGTATGGATCAAAAAAGAACGTCCCCACAAATAAGGCCGCCAGTGATGGATGGCCTTTGCCAGGCCAATAAGCTCCTGCTCGTAGGCGGGAAGTTTCCTATGGTGGATCGCCGTTTTGCGGCTAAAATAAGCAATCGAGTGGCCGTCCTGCTGAAGCACCACGCCACAGCCATGCTCTGAAGCATCACATTCCACTTGGAATTCCTTCTCGAAATCCGGCTACTGAAGAACTGGGGCGGAGACTAGAGCCTGCTGTAAAGCACAAAAAGTCTCCATGGCTGAGTCGTCCCATGTAAAGCACTGGCGACGCAAGAGCGATAACAAGGGAGAAGCAATGACCGTGTTGCCTTGGATGAAACGACGGTAGTAGCCGGTCATGCCGAGGAATCCGCGCCACTCCCACTGTGGTTGGGGAAGGGCTAGTCGATCACCCCTTGAATCTTGACTGGATCTGCTGACACCCCGGTATGGTCGACGATGTGCCCCAAGTAGGCCACTCTGCCAGTGCCGAATGAGCACTTGGACCCCTTCAAATAAAGCCGATGAGACCGAACGAGCTGAAGAACCTGTCTGAGGTGGTCGAGGTGTGCCTCCCAAGTTTTGCTGTATACCAAAATATCATCGAAGAATAAAAGGACACGACGACGAAGGTGTAACACCCCATATCCGTCGCATAACATATAGCAGTAGGTCCGGCCGGGGCCCGCCGCCATATACTACAGACAGACCTGGTGGTTACTCATGGAAACCATCAAACCAATCAAAACGTCCTACACAGAGCATTCTAGCGGAAGCAGTTTATAAGTTGCAATAAAGAACCCAGCACTAAAGCATGAATGTCCACTAATACCAAAACAGGAATGTTGTACATACACAAGTACAGGCCTTAAGGTCTTACAAAATTGTTCACTTCATATTATATGTTTTACAAACCACGGCACGCAGGCCGGTCATACATGAATAAAACAGTAAACACTTCAATTAGGCCTTCTAGGGCCGGCTTCGCATTTTGGGCTTTAGCCCGCTATTGACCGCTTGGTCCAGCAGCACCTGCAAGCAACAAACCACCGCAGTGGCAAAATAAGGCAACGGTCAGCAATGCTGACCAAATTATAACGATCCGGCCCCCAACTCGGGGCGGCGATGCTCCTTCCCTGCATTTCATTAGCATAAGCGAGCAATATATATATATTCATTTCATCACAGACGTTGGCTCGCACGGCCACACGTCCCGTGCTCTCAGGGCACATTCTCGGTGAACCGGTCGATGTCACGTCAATTAAAGCCATAGACATTCCGGACTCACCACCGCCACTTTGACGGCCAAACACATGAGCAATTTGTCTTCTCGGCATGGGTCACGACAATTTAAACCATAGACCGCCAAAGACCCTCATCTATGCCAACGACAAGTGCCACGTAGTTTTAGGTCTCTTTAACCCGAACGACATAGAAGTGGGTACGGTTCCATCTAACCCGTGCTCACGTCGCAACGACAATTTAAGCCATATGCGCAGGTCATGTGAGACCCCCATTTTAGACCCCACATAATTCTGTATCTAAGCTACTTTCAATTCATTTATCCCAGGATGAAGTAAGGCTAGTGAGCACAAAATAATACACATAATAAAAACGTACCTCATATCGTGGATCATTTGACGAGTCGTTGTTAGTTCTCCCAACATCCACTTCAGTTTACTTGCGTGCCCAAAGTCACATTCAGTACCTAGACAAAATTGGCGACGGGCTTAGTCATAAAAATATGACTAAGTGAGGAATATACCTCTTTAACTCTATATAAACAAATAAAAATGATTAAACATATCAGTAAATATTTGTCATACTAACCCGTTTTTGTACCAGTAATAAAACTGTGAAGCGATATACTAACTGAAATGTTAGTAACTATAAAACAGTATAAGCAGTTATAGAACAGTAATCTTCAGTAGCTATCAGTACAAGTATGCAAAATATACCAAAACATAACTGTAAAACCACATCAGTTCGCATGTTCATATGCAATGTATCTGTGTGAATGTATAACCGTACGTTCTTATGTTATCTTTTACAGTAGGTAATGTTAAGGGTAACTGTCAACATATCAGTATCAGTATCTGTATTGCAATATTTCAGTCTTTGGGCCCGACCCTTCCGGGTCATCAGTATCCAAAACCAGTACGTACAACACGCGTTTATGCTTTTCGGCTCGACTGGCTTGGTAAATCATCAGTAATTTATATGCGCATTCATGTGCAGTTATACCCTTATCATTACTATGCATCGATGCATTTTCATATATGTTAGATGTATGTAATTTGTTAAATACGTAGGGTTATTTATGTCTTCATCCCCTCAGAATCTAATCGCATGTTTGCCTTTATACAAGGCCATACAAATGCGAGTAATCATTATCAGTGATGTACAAGTATTCCATGCTAACATATGTAAGTAACCAGGTATTTGACCTTCGAATAATACGAATGCATAATGAAAAAGAGAGTAATAAAGCATACAATTAAATAGGTAGCTCTCACCATCAGTCGTTCTTTTCTTTCATTGCAGTTCATGTCAGCGTCATGCCTATTTTGAGAAGCCATCCTTCACGGTATCTGTATAAGAATCGTATCATTTGGGGTCTTTTATACCGGGGTTGCACCTCATTATAATTATAGCTATGACTATGTTGATAACATCATTTGGCAGCTACTTAGATAACTATTTCTTTTACATACCCATAAAGACATAAGGCCAAAGTAACAACAAAATACCATCAGCTCTCCACTAAAGAGCATACAAAGAAAGGCATAAGCACTAAACCAATTGGTTCAGCTATCTATCTTTCACACAATTTTCTCATGTTATTATTTCCTCAATATATAAAGAGAAAGAGTGGCAGCAGTAACTAAACCAGCCTGCCTACTCCACTTATATAATAGCTCAGGTCAATCTGAACAAAACATCCAAATAGCTGGTCTATAGGGGAAAATACGCCAAAATCCCTTGCAAAACTAGGCTTTTCAAAGGCTTTCAAAACAACCAGTAACTCAACCCCTACCAACAACATAACCCAACTATTTTGCATATCACAGAGACAAGCTCAAAAGCACTAAACAGAAATAGGACTGACTGACTCAATCAGCCTTGACTAAAATTATGTATAAAAATATATATACTGTACCAATTAACACTCCCAACAATAAGAGATTTTCCAAGTGAACCCATATCAGACCATATAAGTAGGAAAATCATTAGATTTGGCTCACTTGGCTGACCAATATCCACAAGCAGCAAGCATACGTAATCATGCCCAAAATGCAGTCACAACCAGGAGAAACAGTTATAACTGGAAGGATGCATAGCAGCTAATCAACTACCGGTGCGTGCAGGAGTGGCCAGCCGAGCAGGGCATACGCTAACCACCTCCATATTAATCCACGGACAGATAAGGAAACCCCAAAAATCAACAACAACGAACTACAACATCCAAACCTTAGTAGGAAATAGCCCAAATCTGAGACCCTCACTTCATCCCTTTCAAATAACTCCCCTAGATTTGAATACTGCAGTAACTATTAAAAGAGGACGATAATAATGGAGAACTTACAGTGAAAGAAGGCAGGAGGAGGGTTGGCAACCCTAACAGCTCAAATCGACGCGAGGTAGGGTTCAACCGGCTCAAACGGAGCTCTGTCGTCATCCGCACCCGAAATGAGGGAGAAATCATCTCTAAATCATGAGAGAAAGGGAGGGAGGGGAAAAGAGGAGAGGAAGAATGGCTCCTTTTCCGGGATCCCTAACCAGGGCGTGAACGAGGATCAGAGTCGGCGAGAGTGAGAGTCGGTAGCGGCAAATATAAGAAGAAAGAACATTTAGTCATTTATTACTTCTCCCCACCGCCTCAACTAAACCGGTAAGAGACAACTGAGTGTTGTCCCAATAGCACAATACCAATTCTCCACCACTACTTGTAATAGTCCATTAAAACCTAATACCAGCTACCGGCCAACCACACAATAAAACCAAGCCCAAAACCAATTTTCCAGGTTCATAAATATGAAATTAAAGCAAGGAAACTATAAAACTTTCAAAAAGGGACATTTGATTGCGACATAGTCCACAATCGACACTGATTTCATTTATTTTCATCATAGGGGATACTGATTAAGCAAATTTCTTATTCATTTGGGGTCAGTTCGAGTTTTGGGCCGTTACAGGTCAAACTTCTCCCGAGTCCCATTTTCGTCACACAATTTCACATAACTCGGTTATGTTCAAGTTGGCTCTCAGACCTCCAAGTTGGCAAGATCACGCATCCGCCCAGTTTTCCGGGTGCACCTTTGGGTTAATCCCCAAGGCTCCCTGTTGCAATCTACCGCGTAGAAAACCCGAAAAACAACCAATAGCACGGAGTCTTCTCCGGCATTATGCAATGCAACATCACCGATCCAGACCAACATGTCCGGATAGGACTTCACACATCATGCCTATGTCCATTCTCGCTTACGGACTCTAAACAACGGGGACTTCACATATCTACCCGAAGGAACGCCTCCAACTCACCGCAAACTCGCGAGAGCGGGCTTCCTATGCAAAGAAGGAGAGCTACTCATGCTCAAGAAGAGAATCGTTACCCATGCGTTCTTCTTTGGCGCCATGGAAAAGTAAGCGGATGAAAAGCACCGCACTAGCTTTGCCTCCGTGGATCCGGAGTCGGCTCGCGATTTGGAGCTTCGAAGCTCCTCCAATGGCCGGATCTAGCTTCTTCCTTCCTTGGCTCTCCTCTCTCTCTAAGCTTTAGAAAGATAACAACTCATGAAAAGTGAGGGTTTCTAAGGCCCAATCCCGGGTATATCCCTTCAGGAACAACCCCCAGCCGTTGGATCATCAATTAAAGAAACGAACGGCTTTGATTCGGGACTGAAATGCCCAATCTGGACCGCACACGGCCTGGCACACGCCCGTGTCCAAGGCCATGTGCCTCATTCGCCGTCAAAATCGACTTGCCTGGAACAACACACGGGCATCGAACACGCCCGTGTTCGACCTGACACGCCCGTGTTCCACCTGACACGGCCGTGTACCCCCATCGATTTATCCCGAAAACAACCCGAGCACTGCACGGGTTCTAGGACACGCCCGTGTCCTTGCCCGTGTGTATCTCAACACGCCTGGGCTCCAGGCCGTGTACACGGTCTCGACACTCGTCACTTCGTCGAGCTAAGATCGTCGACTTGACGACACGACCTTGGACACGCCCGTGTCCTAGGCCGTGTGCCTTGTCTCGACACATCGTCGAGCAAAGTTCGTCGACTCCCGGGGCGAGTGTCGACACGGGTCGACACGCCCTGCGACACGCCCGTGTCGCAGGCCGTGTGCCATGTCTCGACACTTCGTCGAGCGCACATTGTCGACTTCGCGGGCTGAGTGTCGACACGGGTCGACACGCCCAGCGACACGCCCGTGTCGCAGGCCGTGTGCCCAGTCTCGACACAATGTCGAGAGCAAAATGTCGACTTCGCCGGTTGAGTGTCGACACAAGCCTGACACGCCCTGGGACACGCCCGTGTCCCAGGCCGTGTTCCTCCTGCCAGAACCCAAAACTGGCCCAAAACGTCCCCCGTCGCTCTTTTGAGTTTCGGGGCGTTACAACTCTCCCCCTCTTAAGAGAATTTCGTCCACGAAATTATATAAAGGAAAGACATGTACAAAACCAAAATTTGTACCTGAGCGGAACAACTCCGGATACTCGTCAAGCATAGTCTGCTCTCGTTCCCAAGAGAGCTCCTCACGACCGCAATTGTCCCACCGGACCTTGACCATCCTGATCTCTTTATTGCGTAGCCGCTTGATCTCCTAGTCCTCAATCCGCACGGGCCTGACTTTTGTCGTCAACCACTATCCACCGGCACTTGATCAACCGCGATCACTTGCGAAGGCTCTTGCACCGCCTTCCGAAGCACCGAAATATGAAATACATCATGTAATCCACCGAGCTCCACTGATAGCTTCAACCGATAGGCTGCTTCACTAACTCGCTCCAGAACCTCAAACGGCCCAAGGTACCTCGGGCTTAGCTTTTTCAATCGCCGCACCCGCGAGAGCCCCTTGAACGGCTTGATCTTTAAGTACACCCAATCGCCCACAGCGAACTCCACGTTCCTGTGCTTGGCATTATAGTACTTCGCTTGCCTGTCCTGAGCGATAAGCAACCTCTCCCGAATGGTTCTCACCAAAGAAGTAGCATTCTCCACTTCCAATCGCTTATACAACTTTGACTCACCCGTTTCTAACCAAGACAACGGCGTGCGACATTTTCTACCATATAGGGCCTCGAAGGGCGCCATTTGAATACTCGCGCTTGGTAGTTGTTGTTGTATGCGAACTCCACCAAATAAAGGTGGTCTTCCTATTGCTTCCCAAAATCCAAGACACACATGCGAAAGCATGTCTTCCATAGTTCTATTGACTCTCTCGGTCTGCCCATCCGTTTGCGGATGGAAGGCTGTGCTGAATTTCAACTTTGTCCCCAACATTTGTTGCACTAGCCTCCAATCATTGGACGTGAACCGCCCATCTCGGTCACTCACGATGCTGCGGGGCACACCATGAAGCCGTACTATGTTATCCACATAAAGTTTTGCCAACTTCTCCATCGGATCATCCTTCCTATGCGGAATAAAATGCGACACCTTCGTTAGCCGATCAACAACCACCCAAATAGCGTCGTTCCCCTTATGCAACCTTGGCAAACCGTGCACAAAGTCTATAGGGATGTCGTCAAATTTCCACTCCGGAATAGGCAAGGATTTAAGAAATCCTCCCGGTTTTTGGCATTCCGCCTTCACTAAGACGCAAGTTTGGCACTTCGCCACGTAGAGCGCCACATCTTTCTTCAAACCCGGCCACCAAAACAGTTTCTTTACATCGCGGTACATCTTTGTGCTCCCCAGGTGAATCGAGTACTTGGTATGGTGTGCCTCGTACAACAACTCCACCCGCAAATTGCCCACACTTGGGACGCACAAACGACCGTCTTTCCAAAGCAATCCGTCCTCCACAACGAATTGAGAATTTGACCCATCCAGAGCCTCTACCATGAACTGCTTCATATGGACATCCATATTCAAAGCCTGCCGAATCCGATCAGCCAGGTCATATTGGACTTCAGTCCAATTCAGAACTGCTTCAGCACTTGATTGCCTGTCCACACAAACAATCTCCAACGCCTCCAACTCCCGCACCAACCACTCATCATGCACCGATAGCCAATTGGCTTGAGCTGGGGCTCGGCGACTCAACGCGTCCGCAACCGCATTCCCTTTACCAGACACGTAGTGGATCTTGAATGTATGTCCCCCAGGAACTCCATCCATCTACGCTGCCGCATATTCAGATCCTTCTGATCAATCAGATACTTCAGGCTCTTGTGATCGGTATAGATATCAATTTTCACACGGTACAAATAGTGTTTCCACAGCTTCAAGGCAAAAATCACGGCCGCTAACTCCAAGTCATGGACCGGATAGTTCCTTTCATGCACTTTTAGCTGTCTCGAGCCATAAGCTATTACACTTCCTTGTTGCAGTAGCACGTGTAACGCCCCCACCTGTCACATGACATATAACGGTGTGTCCGGCCGGACCCACCGTTATATGTCATGTGACAGGTGGGGGCGTTACAAAGTGGTATCAGAGCCAGGTTTAGATTGTTTGGGAGGAGAGAACATAAATGAACTCATGAATGTCCACTAGGAATGTATGTCATGCACATGATGTGCGTGAGTGTGTAGTCAATGTAGCAGTACCGTTATGATTTGAAGGATTAATGGTGTTCTGTACATTGATAGGTGACGAGGGATGGAGCTGGGCCGTCTGAGCCCCAGCGGTCGGATGAGAGTACAACACCCATGGAAGCGCCTATGCCTCCCTCGGCAGAAGCCATACGGGTGGTGACGGAGACAGTGCTTGCAGTGTTACAAGCACAACCTACTGGACAGGCAAGGCCTGGTGGAAGGCAAGAGCATGCTGCAGTAGTGGTGGAGGCGCAAGCCAGTGACGAGTCATTGACACGTTTTATGCACTTTCATCCACCGACGTTTGGTGGAGCGCTTTCCCCAACGCAGGCGGAAGATTGGTTGGCAAGGGTAAAAAGGATCCTAACTGCAATCCGGACGGTCGAGGAGCAAAAAGTGACGTTGGCCACTTTTCTGTTGGAAGGTGATGCGAGATTGTGGTGGGATGAGATTGAAGTGCATCACTTGACAGGTCGAGGTTTAACGGAGGTTTCCATGGAGGAATTCTCCCAAATATTTTTAGCCAAGTATGTGCCGGTGTCGCAGAGGATTGCGATGAAAAATGAGTTTCTCCGTTTGGTGCAGGGTGAGCGAGAGATTGATACCTACCTGCATGAGTTTACAAGATTGGGGAGATATGCGGGATCGAACTTTGCGGAGGAAGCACGAAAGACAAATCGGTTTTATGAAGGCTTGCGGGATGAATTGAGATTGGCACTTCCGAGTTCAGTGAGCCAAGACTTCCAAGCGTTAGTCGATACAGCTCGTGCCTTGGAAAAAGATATGAAGCGAGTATACGAGAATAAGAGACTGGCAGCGAAAAAGGCAGACTCTAGAGTGTCGCAGTTGGATCAATCGGAGTTTCGACGACGAGAGAAGAAAAGATTTAGGCCGGCAGAATCAGCTCCGTCGACTGTTTCTTCGGGGGCGACTTATGGGTCAGGACGTGTGGATACACGTATATGCTATAACTGTGGGCAGCAAGGACATATAGCAAAATTCTGTCGGAATGCCCCTCCAGGGAGGGAGAGAAAGACAGGTGCGTCATATGAAGAAAAGGGTAAAGCAGTGGCCGAGTCATCTGCACCCCGGACGCAATCTCGATTTCATACTATGGAAGTGCAAGAGCCGCAAAGCTCAGTTGGTGAAATTCAGCCTCGGGTGTTTAATTTGTCTCTTAATCGCGAATTTCAAAATCGGGAGGCTGAGCGGAAGTGAAGTGTGATGTGAATCACTTTTGACGGAATCGGAACTTGATGGATCGTCCATAGTGGTGTATGTAACTTATGTGTAGATCTATGGTTGGGATGAATAACAGCTGGTGTACATATTGAAAGCGTGGTCCACTTGTGATTGTGAGGAGATAAATAAATCGTGCTGCTTTCTTTTGAGGTCTTTGTGGCTGAATGTGCACAAGTGGAAGTTAGAGATGTTTGTTGTGCTGTTTGTTTGTTAGTTTGTGCGAAAGCTTGGGGTGTAAGATTTTGTGCTGTTGTGACTGATTGGCTGATTGGAGTCAAATTTCGAGGACGAAATTATTTGAAGGGGGGGGGGGGGGAGGATTGTAACACCCCGAAGTCAAGCGGATCATTTTGAGCAAAATTTGGGTTCAGGCATGGGTGACACGGCCTGGGACACGGGCGTGTCCCAGGGCGTGTCAGGCCTGGGTTGTGTCGAGTCGTGAAGTCGACGAAATTTGGAGTCGACACAGCGGACACGGCCTGCGACACGGGCGTGTCGCAGGGCGTGTCGAGGCCGTGTCGACGATCGGCCTTGATGTCGACGAATTTTGCTCGACGATCGTCGAGTGTCGAGTGTCGAGTGAGGACACGGCCTGTGACACGGGCGTGTCAGTGGTCGTCGAACTCAACTCGACGTTTCGAGCTAGGGCGTGTTTGCGGGACACGGGTGTGTCCAGGTGCACACGGCCAGGAACACGGGCGTGTGCCAGGCCGTGTGAAGTCTCGGGTTGTTTTGGGATTATTTTCGTTGAGGCACACGGCCTCAGACACGGGCGTGTCTGAGGGCGTGTCGGGAACACGGCACGTGACACGGGCGTGTCACACGGCCGTGTATTGGCTGGATTGAGTCGGTTGTCTGCCGCTTAGAGGGACACGGCCTGTGACACGGACGTGTCACAGGGCGTGTCAGGCCGTGTTCAAGCTTTTCTGGCCAAATCTGAGTCGTTTGTTTCCCTCTTCCTGGATCCAATGACTGGGCTCTGTCCAGGTAATGTGAAGGCCGAGAAAAGAGGATAAAACCCCTCTTTTCTTCTTCTTCTTCTTCCTCCCTTTCTTAAAAGAAATGAAAAAGAAGAAGAAGAAGAAAAGAGGGGACACGGCACGTGACACGGACGTGTCACACGGCCGTGTATTGGCTGGATTGAGTCGGTTGTCTGCCGCTTAGAGGGACACGGCCTGTGACATGGGCGTGTCACAGGGCGTGTCAGGACGTGTTCAAGCTTTTCTGGCCAAATCTGAGCCGTTTGTTTCCCTCTTCCTGGATCCAATGGCTGGGCTCTGTCCAGGTAATGTGAAGGCCGAGAAAAGAGGATAAAACCCCTCTTCTTCTTCTTCTTCTTCATTTCTTTTAAGAAAGGGAGGAAGAAAGGCTAAGGCAAGAGGGAAGGGAGGAGTCTACCAGCTGCTGTAGGAGCTGCGGAGTGCGGAGCGAAGATCCGAGAGCGGATTCGTGAAGGCAGAGCCGAGGCGGTGATTTCCATCCGGCTACTTGATGACGCCGAAGCGGTATTCAAGGGTAACGATCTCCTTCTTGGACATCGAAGTCTTTCCTTTATGCATGTGTTTGGAATCCTCCATCAAGAGGTGGATTTGCGAAAGTGATTCCTTTGTTGAGTCTGCATCTAGAGCCGGAATTATGGAGTACGGCATAGGCATGCTGTGTGAAGCCTATCTGGACCGGTAGTCTGGATTGGTGATGTTCATGGGTAAACCGGAGAAGACTCCGTGGATTTGATGAGATGCAAATGGTTTTCTCTTGTGATGAATGTATGAATGTGATGCTGAATGTGAGGAGGCTTTGGTGACGCTCCTGGTTATGTTATGATCAATTGGTAGCACGCCTGGGGAGCGCGAGATAAACCCGGCCTGTTACACCACTAGGGTGGGTTGATCTAGTTAGGTAGGGATCGATTGGTGGCAATGCTTGGGGAGACGAGTTAAACCCGGCTTGCTGCACCACATGGTGTGGGTCGATCGGATTAGGAGGGGGGTCGATGGGTAGACATTGCCTGGGGAGCTTGGATAAACCCGGCGTGATACACCACATGGTGTGGGTCGACCTACTCTGGTTGTTTATTGGATGCTGTGAGGTTGTACCTCTGAGTGGTTTGGGCGGGATGTCGCCAGCTTGCGAGACTGGTGGACTAGGGCCGGCCAACCAACAAGTTAAAACCTCGGATCGGCGGTGTATGACTGGTGGATTCCGGTACACCAAAAAGGTGCCCTGAGTGCACGAAACGTCTGGTGGATTCCAGCGTTTGTGATGTCATGTGTTTGCTAGCGGGATAAAGCAAATGATATACATATGCTGTTTGATGATACTTGATGATAGATGATAGCACTGTATACAGGGAAGGAACCACTACCCCGGGTAGGGGGTAGGGTCGTTATAATGGGTCAGCCAAATGCTGACCGTTACTTTGTTTTGACGCTTTTTGGTGGATGTCTCATTGCAGGTGTCACGGCTTGAAATGAATAAGTGGAATGACTAGCTTGCTGCTGTTGGCCCTTGAAGGCCATGTGAAGAGTTATGTTTGGATTTCATGCGTGGCCGGTCTGCGTGCCGATGTACGAAATTATTGCTGTGTAAAAGAGGAACTTGTAAGGTCATAAGGCCAGGGTGTGTAACACCCCGAAGTCAAGCGGATCATTTTGAGCAAAATTTGGGTTCAGGCATGGGTGACACGGCCTGGGACACGGGCGTGTCCCAGGGCGTGTCAGGCCTGAGTTGTGTCGAGTCGTGAAGTCGACGAAATTTGGAGTCGACACAGCGGACACGGCCTGCGACACGGGCGTGTCGCAGGGCGTGTCGAGGCCGTGTCGACGATCGGCCTTGATGTCGACGAATTTTGCTCGACGATCGTCGAGTGTCGAGTGTCGAGTGAGGACACGGCCTGTGACACGGCCGTGTCACAGGGCGTGTCAGTGGTCGTCGAACTCAACTCGACGTTTCGAGCTAGGGCGTGTTTGCGGGACACGGGTGTGTCCAGGTGCACATGGCCAGGAAAACGGGCGTGTGCCAGGCCGTGTGAAGTCTCAGGTTGTTTTGGGATTATTTTCGTTGAGGCACACGGCCTCAGACACGGGCGTGTCTGAGGGCGTGTCGGGAACACGGCACGTGACACGGGCGTGTCACACGGCCGTGTATTGGCTGGATTGAGTCGGTTGTCTGCCGCTTAGAGGGACACGGCCTGTGACACGGGCGTGTCACAGGGCGTGTCAGGCCGTGTTCAAGCTTTTCTGGCCAAATCTGAGCCGTTTGTTTCCCTCTTCCTGGATCCAATAGCTGGGCTCTGTCCAGGTAATGTGAAGGCCGAGAAAAGAGGATAAAACCCCTCTTTTCTTCTTCTTCTTCTTCATTTCTTTTAAGAAAGGGAGGAAGAAAGGCTAAGGCAAGAGGGAAGGGAGGAGTCTACCAGCTGCTGTAGGAGCTGCGGAGTGCGGAGCGAAGATCCGAGAGCGGATTCGTGAAGGCAGAGCCGAGGCGGTGATTTCCATCCGGCTACTTCATGGCGCCGAAGCGGTCTTCAAGGGTAACGATCTCCTTCTTGGACATCAAAGTCCTTCCTTTATGCATGTGCTTGGAATCCTCCACCAAGAGGTGGATTTGCGAAAGTGATTACTTTGTTGAGTCTGCATCTAGAGCCGGAATTATGGAGTACGACATAGGCATGCTGTGTGAAGCCTATCTGGACCGGTAGTCTGGATTGGTGATGTTCATGGGTAAACCGGAGAAGACTCCGTGGATTTGATGAGATGCAAATGGTTTTCTCTTGTGATGAATGTATGGATGTGATACTGAATGTGAGGAGGCTTTGGTGACGCTCCTGGTTATGTTATGATCAATTGGTAGCATGCCTGGGGAGCGCGAGATAAACCCGGCCTGTTACACCACTAGGGTGGGTTGATCTAGTTAGGTAGGGATCGATTGGTGGCAATGCTTGGGGAGCCGAGTTAAACCCGGCTTGCTGCACCACATGGTGTGGGTCGATCGGATTAGGAGGGGGGTCGATGGGTAGACATGGCCTGGGGAGCGTGGATAAACCCGGCGTGCTACACCACATGGTGTGGGTCGACCTACTCTGGTTGTTTATTGGATGCTGTGAGGTTGTACTTCTGAGTGGTTGGGCGGGACGTCGCCAGCTTGCGAGACTGGTGGACTAGGGCCGGTCAACCATCAAGTTAAAACCTCGGATCGGCGGTGTATGACTGGTGGATTCCGGTACGCCAAGAAGGTGCCCTGAGTGCACGGAACGTCTGGTGGATTCCAACGTTTATAATGTCATGTGTTTGCTAGCGGGGTAAAGCAAATGATATATATATGCTGTTTGATGATACTTGATGAGCACTGTATACAGGGAAGGAACCACTACCCCGGGTAGGGGGTAGGGTCGTTATAATGGGTCAGCCAAATGCTGACCGTTACTTTGTTTTGCCGCTTTTTGGTGGATGTCTCATTGCAGGTACCGCAGCTTGAAATGAATAAGTGGAATGACTAGCTTGCTGCTGTTGGCCCTTGAAGGCCATGCGAAGAGTTGTGTTTAGATTTCATGTGTTGCCGGCCTGCGTGCCGATGTACGAAATTATTGCTGTGTAAAAGAGGAACCTGTAAGGCCATAAGGCCAGGGTGTGTGAGTTGTATACATTTCTGGTGTTGGTATATATATAAATGTGATCTTTATATATTGGTGGACATTCTGGTTTGAGTTCATGCTAACATAAAATATGCTGCGCTAGAATGGAATGAGTTAAGGATACGCATAGATTTTGATTTCCACACGTGATTCCTTCGCTTGTATGTGATATATGGCGTGGGGCCCCGGCCGGATCCACCGTTATATGTCATGTGACAGGTGGGGGCGTTACATCACGCAAACCAAACCGCTGCCCGAAGCATCACTGTAAATCTCATAGCCTTCGGTCCCACATGGCGAACTCAGCACATGCGCCGTGGTCAACCGACACTTCAACTCCTCAAAAGCTCGCGCGCACTCTGGCGTGCAAACGAACTTATGCTCCTTCCTCGTCAAAGTAGTGAGAGGTAACGCTATCCGCGAGAAGTTCTCTACGAAGCGCCTATAATAGCCGGCAAGCCCCAGAAAGCTCCGGACTTCCGCTATCGTAGCAAGCTCAGGCCACTCCCGTATCGCAACAATCTTCGCCGGATCCACAGCAATACCCTCTCCACTCACTATATGACCGAGGAACGCCACAGAGGATAACCAAAACTCGCACTTCGAGAACTTGACATACAACTGATTCCTCCTTAGCGTCTCCAAAACCAAATGAAGATGCTTGAAGTGATCTTTCTCACTTTGCGAGTACACCAAAATATCGTCGATGAAGACAATCACAAAATGGTCCAAGTACTCCCTGAAAGTCCTGTTCATCAAATCCATGAACACTGACAGCGCATTAGTCAGCCCAAACGGCATGACCGTAAACTCATAATGCCCGTATCTCGTACTAAACGCTGTCTTCGGGATATCACTCTCCCTTATTCGCAGCTGATAGTACCCAACCTTAAGATCCAACTTCGAGTACACCGTCGACCCGACTAACTGATCAAAAAGATCATCAATCCGGGGGATCAGGTACTTGTTCTTCTCCGTCAGCTTGTTGAGCTCCCGATAATCAATACATAGCCTCAAGCTTCCGTCCTTCTTCTTAACAAAGAGGACCGGTGCGCTCCAAGGAGAAGAACTCGGGCGCACATACCCTTGCTCCAACAACTCTTGCAGTTGAACCTTCAGCTCCGCCATTTCTTTAGGCGCTAGCCGATAAGGAGATCGTGACACAGGCTTTGCACCTGACATTAGCTCAATCGTGAAATCGATCTCCCGTTGAGGCGGGGCTCCAGGAAGATCTGCGGGGAACACATCAGGGTATTCCGATACCACTGAAATACTATCCAACGCGGGCTTCGGCTTTGCAACCTCCACTAGTGTAAAGAACAGTTCTGCACCGGCACGAACCGCCTTCATCACCTGAAGAGCAGACATCCACGTCTTGTTCGACCCCTTTAAGCCTGTAAAAGTCGTTTCACGACTTGCTCCCAGCTTGACTTCCTTGCGACCGCAATCGATATAGGCTTGCTGCTCCGAGAGCCAGTCCATGCCAAATATAACGTCGAACTCCACCAACGGAAGTAACAACGCCTGCAGATCGAACTCTCGATTCCCAATACGAATCTTAACATCGCAGATCCTATCCGCGCGCATCGAACACCCATTAGGCAACAACACATCCAACTTATCCTTCGCCATCGAAGAAGGGACTCCGATGCGTGATATAAATCCTTCGGACAAGAAGGAGTGTGAAGCTCCCGTATCGAAGAGTGCTCTTGCCGGATTTTTACAAATCAAAACAAATCCTAAATAAGCAGTGGTAAGGTAACATGTGCATAACAAATATTTAAAGAAATTGACTTGCTATAAATTAAACCGTACCTGTCACCACATCAGCCTGTTTTATGGCCTCCTGTTGGCCAAGATTATACACCCTTGGTTGGGCCGGAGCATAGTGGGACGCGGTCGACTCCACCGCCTTGCCCTTCTCTTCATAAGTCGCTCCCGACCTTCTATCGGACTTAGGACGTCCGCTCCAACAGTCACGGGCAAAGTGCCCCGTCTTTCCACAAGTAAAACATGCACCCGGGGTCCGACCCGTAGTCGCCCCAGAAGCACCAGAAGGAGCTGGACCCGAAGTCCTGTGCTTCTTGAAGGATCTCCGATAGCCGGACTTTGAAGTAGTCGGCACTTTGAATTCAGATTTCCTATCACCCAAGCTTTTCTTTGCTTGTACATTCTTCATGTCCTTCTCCAAGGAACGGGCAGTGTTGACCAAGGTTAAGAAACCCTGCGTCATCGACCCCGAGAGTAGTAACCTCAACTCATCTCTCAACCCTTCGTAGAAGCGATTAGTCTTGCGCTCCTCATCCACAATAGTGGAGTTAGCATATCGACTCAAACGAGTAAACTCGTGGAGATATTCATCCACGTTCCTCTCACCTTGAACCAACTTCAGAAACTCATTCTCCAACGCTATCTTCTGCGTCGAAGGGAGGTATCTAGCCAAGAACAATCTCGAGAACTCTTCCATCGAGACATCAACAAGTTGCCTACCTCTCAATAGGTGCAGCTCCAATCCTTCCCACCACATTCTCGCTTCACCGTCCAGAAGGAACGTAGCGATGGTGGTCATTTGCCACTCCTCCGTCTCCGTTGCTGTCATGACTCTCTTCACCCTGGAGAGCCAGTCTTCAGCTTGAGATGGGGTTCCCAACCCCGAGAATACCGGAGGGTTAAAGCTCATTACATGCTTAAGCTGCCTCTCGGTTGCCCTCCTTGGCACCAACGGTTCCACTACCACTTGTTCCACTCTCCTCGGCTCAGCCTCTTGCAGCGGTACCTGCTCCATCGCAGGAGCGGGCTGCTGCGTTTGCCTTGCAAGCTGCGCATTAATCACGGCCAACACTGCTTCGGCCACCAATCGTGTGTTCTCAGCCGATAGAGGTGTTGCGGGAGCAACATCTGGTGCACTGCTAGCCTCAGAAACTCGACGTTCCGACGGCCCAACACCACTTCTCGTCACCTATAGTGGTACAAAACACCGTTAAGCGACCAAATAAAATTGTAAACAGCAATTATAGGAACACGTAGGTTCCTCAAACACGTGTATTTTCATTCCTAAGTGGACATTCATGGGTTCTTTTACTGTTATAACGATGACGCACACACATGTGCTCACCACCCCTTAAAAAGAATTCGGCCACGAATTCATCTGAAGCTCGACCAAAACCAGTAGTTTGATACCAAATTGTAACACCCCCTATACGTCGCATAGCATATAGCAGTAGGTCCGGCCGGGGCCCGACGCCATATACTACAGACAGACCGGGTGGTTACTCATGCAAATCATCCAACCAATCAAAACGTCCTACACAGAGCATTCTAGCGGAAACGGTTTATAAGTTGCAATAAAGAACCCAGCACTAAAGCATGAATGTCCACTAATACCACAGGAATGTTGTACATACACAAGTACAGGCCTTAAGACCTTACAAAATTGTTCACTTCATATTAAATGTTTTACAAACCACGGCACGCAAGCCGGTCATACATGAATAAAACAGTAAACACTCCAATTAAGCCTTCTAGGGCCGGCTTCGCATTTTGGGCTTTAGCCCGCTTGGTCCAACAGCACCTGCAAGCAACAAACCACCGCACGGTGGCAAAACAAGGCAACAGTCAGCAATGCTGACCAAATTATAACGATCCGACCCCCAACTCGGGGCGGCGATGCTCCTTCCCTGCATTTCATTAGCATAAGCGAGCTATATATATATATATATATATATATATATATATATATATATATATATATATATATATATATATATATATATATATATATATATATATTCATTTCATCACAGACGTTGGCTCGCACGGCCACACATCCCGTGCTCTCAGGGCACATTCTCGGTGAACCGGTCGATGTCACGTCAATTAAAGCCATAGACATTCCGGACTCACCACCGCCACTTTGACGACCAAACACATGAGCAATGTGTTTTCCCGGCATGAGTCACGACAATTTAAGCCATAGACCGCCGAAGACCCTCATCTATGCCAACGACAAGTGTCACATAGCTTTAGGTCTCTTTAACCCGAACGACATAGAAGTGGGTACGGTTCCATCTAACCCGTGCTCACGTCGCAACGACAATTTAAGGCATATGCGCAGGTCAAACTTCTCCCGAGTCCCATTTTCGTCACACAATTTCACATAACTCGGTTATGTTCAAGTTGACTCTCAGACCTCCAAGTTGGCAAGATCACGCATCCGCCCAGTTTTCCGGGTGCACCTTTGGGTTAATCCCCAAGGATCCCTATTGCAATCTACCGCGTAGAAAACCCGAAAAACAACCAATAACACGGAGTCTTCTCCGGCATTATGCAATGCAACATCACCGATCCAGACCAACATGTCCGGATAGGCTTCACACATCATGCCTATGCCCGTTCTCGCTTACGGACTCTAAACAACGGGGACTTCACATATCTACCCGAAGGAACGCCTCCAACTCACCGCAAACACGCGAGAGCGGTCTTCCTATGCAAAGAAGGAGATCTACTCATGCTCAAGAAGAGAATCGTTACCCTTGCGTTCTTCTTTGGCGCCATGGAAAAGTAAGCGGATGAAAAGCACCGCACTAGCTTTAACTCCGTGGATCCGGAGTCGGCTCGCGATTTGGAGCTTCGAAGCTCCTCTAATGGCCGGATCTAGCTTCTTCTTCCTTCCTTGGCTCTCCTCTCTCTCTAAGCTTTAGAAAGATAACAACTCATGAAAAGTGAGGGTTTCTAAGGCCCAATCCCGGGTATATCCCTTCAGAAACAACCCCCAGCCGTTGGATCATCAATTAAAGAAACGAACGGCTTTGATTCGAGACTGAAATGCCCAATCTGGGCCGCACACAGCCTGGCACACTCCCGTGTCCAGGGCCGTGTGCCTCATTCGCCGTCAAAATCGACTCGCCTGGAACAACACACGGGCATCGAACACGCCCGTGTTCGACCTGACACGTCTGTGTTCCACCTGACACGGCCGTGTGACCGGCCGTGTACCCCCATCGATTTATCCCGAAAACAACCCGAGCACTGCACGGGTTCTAGGACACGCCCGTGTCCTTGCCCGTGTCTACCTCAACACGCCTGGGCTCCAGGCCGTGTACACGGTCTCGACACTCGACACTTCGTCGAGCGAAGATCGTCGACCTGACGACACGGCCTTGGACACGCCCGTGTCCTAGGCCGTGTGTCTTGTCTCGACACATCGTCGAGCAAAGTTCGTCGACTTCCGGGATGAGTGTCGACACGGGTCGACACGCCCTGCGACACGCCCGTGTCGCAGGCCGTGTGCCATGTCTCGACACTTCGTCGAGCGCACATTGTCGACTTCGCGGGCTGAGTGTCGACACGGGTCGACACGCCCTGCGACACGCCTGTGTCGCAGGCCGTGTGCCCAGTCTCGACACAATGTCGAGAGCAAAATGTCGACTTCGCCGGTTGAGTGTCGACACAAGCCTGACACGCCCTGGGACATGCCCGTGTCCCAGGCCGCGTGCCTCCTGCCAGAACCCAAAACTGGCCCAAAACGTCACCCGTCGCTCTTTTGAGTTTCGGGGCGTTACAGAAGGAGAGTATGTAATACCTCGTTCATGAGAGTCTGGAATGTGGATGGAACATTAGTGAGCCCGAAGGGCATTATCAGAAACTCGAAATGGCCATGATGTGTCCTGAGGCGGTCTTCTCCACGTCCCCGAGTACATACAGACCTGATGGTATTTCGAGCGAAGATCCAGCTTGGAGAAGTAATGTGCTCCATGTAACTCGTCCAACAGCTCCTAAACAACTGAAATAGGAAACTTGTCCTTGACGGTCTAAGCATTCAAGGCGCGGTAATCCACACAGAAGCGCCAAGAGCTGTCCTTCTTGTTGACTAAGAGGACGAGTGAGGAAAAGGGTGAGACACTGTGGCGGATGATGCCTTGCTGGAGCATCTCGGAGCACTGTCTTTCAATCTCATCCTTCTGAAGGAATTGATAGCGGTACGGTCGGACGACCACCGGGACTGTATTCGGCTGGAGGCGAATACGGTGATCTTGGAGGCGCGAGGGGGAAGCCCGGTCGGAGCGGTCATTGTGTCGTCGTACTCATGCAGCAGGTCGGGGAGGCCCGACTGTTCGGCCGAAGTAGACTGGAGAGAAAAGGCGTGACCCACCTTCGACATCGGGTGGTCGTGCCATACTGTTGAGGAAGGCCCATGTCCCCAAGACATCGTGAGGGCCTCCAAATCCCATAAGATCAGCCCGAGGGTGCGTAACCAGCGCGTTCTTAGGACAGCCTCGAATCCTCGTACCACAACAATCGGCATATCTCGACAAACTCTGGTGCAGATCATCGCGGCGCCATTCGGCACAGCGTCTTGTAAACAGCTGCGGGTGGTAATGGGTAGCTGGAGGCGCTGAACGGCGAGATCGCTGATGAAACTGTGTGTACTGCCTGTATCCATGAGGGTAAGTAGCTGATGGCCTGCCACGAAAATAGGCATCTGCACCGTGCCTCCTAAATGTGGCCCGGACATGGCATGGATGGAGAGTGCGGGGTCCCCTGGCTTGTCATCCCCGTCGTCCCCATCTGAAGGGTCATCAACCTCAAGTCAAAAGAAACGCTTTCATCTGTGTCCCCGGATGTATGCCTCATCGCAGTTGAAACAAAGGCCCTTGGCGCGGCGTTCGACCATCTCCTGGTTGGATAAGCGCCGAATATGTGTCGGCCGCTCCCCCTCTTTTAGTCTGGTCGTGCCACCTCCCAGCGGCTGTGGAGGATAACTGTGCTGCCTGAAGGATCCATCGCCGCTACGACGACTCATGTGTGGGAGGTCCAGTAAGATGCATCGCTCGCAGAGGCGCGCTAGACTCATGGCGGTCGTGAGGTCCTGCAGATTCTGGAACTCTACGTCCATGCAAAGTCGCTCGTGCAATCCCGCAGTAAAGAAAGCCACCTGGTGGGCCGCAGGAACTGGCGGCGCACAGGCAAGGAGCACCTGGAACTGCTCTAGGTAATCTTCAATAGACCCGGATTGCTTCAAGGAGATCAATTCGCTGATGGGGTTGGTGCGGAGTGGAGGACCGAAGCGTAGATTGCACTGAATCTTGAAATCATCCCACGTGAGAAGGGGTTTTTCTCGTTGAAGTTGGGAAAACCATAGTTGAGACGATCCCATCAAATGGAAGGAGGCGACTCCCAACCAATCTTCCCACGGTGTGCGTTGTGCAGCAAAGAAATGCTCGCAGCGGGTTAGCCATGTAAGCGGATCCTCGCGGCCTTCGAAGATTGGAAAATCCAATTTGACAAATCGTGGTACGGTCGAGTAGTCTGAACGGGCCGGCAAATCTGTCGACGGCGGGTGAGATAGCTGTTCTGGGGCGGAGGGAGAGGTGGCAGAAGCTGACCGTAGCGCTGCAAGAAGAGTTTGGTGATTCTCGACCATCATGGTCTTGAATGATTCCAGAATTTGGGCCAGTGTTTAGGCCCCTTGAGCATCGTCGACCATGAGGGTAGAAGGCTGGAGCGGAGGAAGATCGGGTAGGGGAAGCAAACTGTTGGAAGGAGTGAGTAGCGAACCCTGTTGAGCGAGGAACCAGAGAGAATCGGCGGCGGGCGACACAGATCAGCACGGATCAGCACGGAATGGCCGGATCGGGGCAAGCAGCGGCCTGGCGCTGGGTCGGCCGTTGGATGCACCAGATCTGGGCGGTTGGTGGGAGGCGGTGGTGAGGCGACGACGAGAGCAGTGGAAGGGAAGACTTGTGCCTCTGATACCAAGGCTCTTGAGATTGTGAGTGTGTGAACGGCCGTTGGAGGGGGAAATCCTGTAGGAGAGAAGAAGATCCCTTCTTCGAACCTTTCGGAGCAATGGTGGTGAGGAGGAAGAGGCGGCAGACGGAGATACCGTGCGGTGTGGCGGTTCGCGCGGGCGAGCTCCAGGTGGCGTGCGGCACGAACAGACGGGCGGCTAGGGTTGGTCCGGGAGAGAATGAGAGAGAGAGAGAGAAATAAGAGAGAGAGATAATTAAAATGATTCTTGCTTGCTTCATTCCAATACCATGCTCCAACATAAAGTCCCCGTCCAGGAAATAAAAATACCAAATTTCCCCCTCAATAAGGCTTAACTATGAGGTTAAACATATTTAAAACATAATAGGATAATATGCCAAAAATAGGGAAATAATAATAATAATAAATCAAGCGTGCGCGGCTCGTGGTTTGCGACGCTTGTAAGTGATCCCCCAATGCGGATCCGTAACATAATCACAAGTGAGAACTGCGTTGGTATGATTGGAATTTCCCTGACAAACACTCATAAAGGTAGAGCGATTAGGATGAGCAATCGTGTTGAAGGTCCTACGATGGTCTTCATCGCCAAGAACCGTGCTAAAGGCCTCCCGAAGAGATGGAAGAGGGGAGCGGTGGAGAATGTTAGTCCGAATCATATCCATTTCCATGTTCAAACCCATGAAAAAACATGTAGACGAAATCGTTCGTCCCTTTTTTTGCAACAGGACTGCATTGGCAGTACAAGCGGCAGTGAACTGTTCATTGTAATCCAATTTCTGAGAGAGACGCTCGAACTCAGAGAAGTAGACACCGTCATTGATCCCTGACGCAACTCGAGCATACAGCGCGTGAGCTCATAAATTTGAGTGGAGTTTCCGATCTCAGAGTAAGTTTCATGTGCCCGGGTCCAAATCTCATAGGCAGAGTCCATCAACATATAATTACGGTATATCTTTGGAGATATGGAATGAAGAAGTCACGAGGCAAGACGGGAATTTTCTAGCCAATATCAAGCCTTGTCACATTGCACTTCTTGCCAGACCTGGACAAAAATTGACTCAAACCATTCTCATTGATGTACTTCTGTCACGTTCTTCAGGGTGCTGGCATTTAGGATCATCTTTACCTCATCAAGATTAGGGTGGATCCCGTTCAGGGGCAGGTGTCCTAGGAACATCACCCAGCGGACTCCTGGAATGACTTGATCAAACCAAGAATTCAATTAGCTGCCGATTCTCATCTATTTATTTTTATGCTAGATTGCAGCATAATGTTTTGATTTTATCAGATCTGAGCATCCAGGAAAAAAATGATCTATGAATTAGTGAAGAGAACAATTATTATTATTTAGGTTTCTAAAATAATAGTTTGTGGCCCACCTTCCCTTCACAACTGTTATAGAATGTAGAATAGGATCTTGATGATGTTTAGGGCCTTCATTATGCCTGTATTTTTAATAAAAGGTTGTAGCTCTTATCAAGAACATGGATAAAAGTTGGACCAAATGTATCAACTACTACTTTACTATACGCAGTCGCTCGCTCGCTGGCTGTTTTTATCTGATGAGATGGTTTCAGCTGACCCATTTCTCTCACACTAATTGTTGCAGGCTGTGTTGGAAGTGCGCATAGAGATTCTTGCGGCTGTGGGCGAAGATGGGATTACTCGATGGCTCGAGTAATTTATCTAACCCCTCGTCTTTGTTAAATCATCCCTGTTTAGGGTTTATCTCCAATTCTACCTCCGACTCTCCAGGTTTGACTGCTTTTCATGGGATTCTAAGTTGGGAATTTAGCCTTTCAGGGTTTATTTCTGTGTGATTGGGGAATTTCACTGTTTAATCGAATTAGCTAGCGGCTTTTTGAAATTCTTCTATATATGCATAACTTCTCCTAGCCGGGCCCGGAATATTCTCAATTATATTTAGATCAATAAAAAGGCTATGTATCTACATATCAGTAAACATGAAAACATACTTTTACTAGTGTGTTTAAACTATTGTGGAAGGAGTTTGCGATTTTATTTGAAGACATTATTAGTCGGGCCCGGCTTTTTCCTAGCTGGGCTCGGCCCGGGCCCAGTTTAAATTGGGCCGGGCCGGGCTCGGGCTCCCTCTCAAAAGGGAGCCCGGTTAGGCCCTTTAGGCCGGCCGGGCCGGCATGAATTCAAATGGCGGGGCCTAAACAGGCGGGATTAAAATTCAGCCTCATTATGAGGGATTATTAGGCGGGATTAAAATTCCGCCTAAACATACACGGGATTAAATCCCGTGCCGGGCCTTTGCCGGTCCGGGCCCTGGCTTTTTGCCACTGCATATATCTATGCATGTATATATATATATATATATATATATATATATATATATATATACATATATATATATATATATATACATATATATATATATATACATATATATATATATATACATATATATATATATATATATATAATATATATATATCTATGTATATATATATATATCTATATGTATATATATATATATATATATATATATCTATGTATGTATATATATATCTATGTATGTATATATATATCTATGTATGTATATATATATTTGAAACTTGTATTGGTTGACCAAAGTTGGTCCAATTGTTGTATTATAATATTCATAATTGCATCTGAGTGTACAATATCTAGATCATACATATATGACTACCCAAATTATATGCGTGTAAATTTCACGAAGACGTTGGGGGATGAGTGAGAATGTTTTTGGTTGTGTTGAGAAGTTAGTTGTGTGGATTAGGGTGTGAAAAAAGAACCGCAGAATCGAGAACTGACTTGAACCTGAACCGATCAATTTAGGTCGATTTTGGTGGTTCTCGGTTCGGTTCGGTTCCGTTTCCCAAAAAACTTGGTATCTGAGAACCAACCCAAGAACAGAATTATAAAAAATTAGTATTTGATTAATAATTTAGGTAGAATTTAATAATTGATGCATATCTATTGTTAATAATTAATGAATAATTGAATATATATAATTTAATATTTATCATTTTGTTTAAGATTCATAAAACATCAAAATTAATGTATACTTTTTTATGGACACTGAAAATATTTGAATCTTCACAGGATAATATCATGCTCATTTTGATTCAAACGTGCAATGTTGCGATGACATTACTTTTTAACAACATTTACTTGCAAGTTGCACTATTATTTACTTGCAAGTGGCACTATTACCATGTAATACAAATAATGATCTACACAAGATAAGACAGGATAGAACCGAGAATCAAACCAAAATTTTCGATTTGGGTATGGTTTTAGGTTTCAAGTATATGGGTCTGTTCCAATTTAAAAAGTTGGGATCAAACCATATGGATCAGTTCCAAATTCTAAATAGAACCGATATAAACCGACCCAAGTTGCATCCCTACTGCAGATGGATGGTCAAACAACACATGAAAATGCATATAACATTTGCATACTTATAACATGTTTTCAAACACCACGGTTGTTCCACGCCTAATAAAACGTCAGCCATTCATATGTTGCTTAGGCTTCAGCCGTCATTTATGACCAGTGGGAAAAAAGCATTTTGGGGTAAAAAGTGGGTGCCTTAAAATTTTTTTAAAACAGGGGTAAAAGTACCATCACCACACCATTAACAAAGGCTTTCCCCGTTTGACACATTTTTGCTTCGGTGAGTTTGAACATAAATGTCATCAACTTAGAATGTATGCTTTGTCATGACAATAATTATCACTGTAACCAAGAAAAAATTGGTAGCTTTGAACAAAAAAAAGAATAAAGTTCTTTAGGTGAGATCAGGAGTTCACGAACAATGATTCATAACCACCCCATTCACTAATGCTACCACGGGTCAAAGTGCCCTAAACATTGTCAAAGCCCATTGAAAATATTAACCATACAGAATGAATCAAACGGTTGGGATCCTTCAACTCCACCTCTACGGTTACCACTATAATTGTAAAATATCCACATCCTCTATTCATAAAAAAACGAGCAACTTCATCATCTCTAATTCTTGGACAGAAATGGCTCATTATATGCATCTTGCGCATATCCCAAATCCTACGAAAATGAAGCAAGAAGATTGGAACGAGTTTTAAAAAACCCATAAAATGCAAAACAATAAGAAAAATTTCAAATTACCTCGTGCAGCAACAACCCCTCCATTTCAAGCATGTGGACCACGTGCCCCATTTTTGGTCGCTTGAGTGCATCAAGATCGACGCACCGGAGCGCGACCAGAAGCGCCCGTTTGAGCTTCTTCAAAGATGGCTTCTCAAACATCTTAGGATCCATGACTTCCTCATATCTTCTTTCTCCAACCATATTCTTTAACCATTCAACCAAGTTCACCTAAGAGACGCACAGTCCTAAGAAGTAAGAAAGCTGCAACCAAGTTGCTTGCAAAAAGGAATGTGTTTTCATGGTGGCAACCTCTCCAGCAGGCCTCGAGTAATCTACCGGGATTCTTCCAGATATGAGCTCCACGATTAGTACTCCAAAGCTGTAAACATCGCTTCTCTCGCTCAGCATTCCCGTGCTAGCATACTCGGGCGCCACATATCTGCAAGAAACACGCTGCAGTCAGTACGAACGAATAAAAAATGTGGATACAGAAAGAATGACGATGATGATGAATGACCCGTGTGATAGGAACATACCCAAACGTTCCCATGACGCGGGTCGTAACGTAACTCGTTTGCGAGCACACGAGCTTTGCAAGACCAAAGTCAGACAACTTAGCATTCCACAGCTTGTCAAGTAGGATGTTGCTGGATTTCACATCTCTGTGCACAACTTTTGGCTCCAGCCCCTCATGTAGATATGCTAAACTGTGAGGAAATAATCAACATGTTTAGTAGAGCATCACTTTATATGAGAAATTATGAGTTTGTTGCTATTTCGTAAACAATAATTTATAATGTATGAGAGATATATTGAGAGGAAATGATCAAAAACTGTTTAAGATGCATTAATTTTGACATTAAAACATACATATATTTTTCTACTCCAATATGATTATGGACACTATTCCGAGAGTGCGATAATTTCATTAAGCATCGGATTAAACCATAAGAGAGACACGTTAGTGATGCATTTTCTTGGGCCCTGAAACTTATTGCCGATTGGGCTAATGTAAGTGACATTATTTACAAAGAAGGCAGCAACATTTCAATTATATCATAAAAAATTTTCCTTAAACAAACAGTTCCAAATTATTATAAATTATGAGGATAAGGTTAAACACTATTTGTAGGAAATTGTAAAAACACCTACTAAGAGAGTGTCATATAAGAGCAGCACTCTTTGTTTGTTTAAGATTGATGCAGACTAAGTGACTTCCTGACAATAAATTCACACAACACAACAACAACACTCAAGCCTTTATCCCCACTATAGTGGGGTCGGCTATATGAATCCTTTGTCGCTATTGGGCCCTATCTTTTGTCATAAATTCACACAAAAATTACAAAAAAAAACCTACACAAAAATACAAAGGAATTAGTAATATTATTTTATGCAATGCACAAGCTACATTAACATTACATCAATACCACATCACTGCTACAGTAGCATCGCAACGTCTAAAAACACAAAAGAAACAAAAACTTATAGGAAGTTAGTTCAATGACTTATTACATACTTATCATCAAATTTTTTGGACCAATATTAGAAAATAACAGCTCATGGGCCAATTTCAAATTTAGGTTAAAGTTTAGGAACATATATAGATATATTGTGAAGTTCAAAATAGGAATGAGGGAAGAAACTAGTTACCCTTTTGCAGCTCCTAGTGCTATCCTCATCCTGATGTCCCAGGTAAGTGGGCTTACATGTTCCACCATATTACCATGAAGCCACTGATCCAAGGTACCATTATCTATATACTCATATACCAGCATCCTATCAACCCAAAAAAGAAGATAATTTTACACAAATTAAATAAAATCTACTAAATGCGAAGCACAAAAATCTAGTAATCTACAAACAAGCCTTTCTTTGGCGTGGAGTTTTTGCTCTGAAATGTATGTTTGACATGACAACGGTTATGACCGCCACCACGAAAAAAAAACTAGTTTTGAACGTAAAAATAGATTAGGTTTCTTAGGTTCCATTTGGGGGAACTTATTTTCACCGGTCAAGCGGTTACGAACGCATGAATCAGACCTTAATTATGATCTGATTTATGCGGTCGTAACCGCTTGACCGGTGAAAATAAGTCCCTCCGTGTTTATGACCGCCGTGTTTATGACCGCTACCACTGCACCAAACAGAACCTAAGAAGAAAAAAAGAAGAAGAACGAGCTACCTGCATGCGCCTTCAACACAGTAACCCAACAATCTGACCAGATTCTTGTGCCCGACTCTTCCAATTGCTTCAACCTCTACTCTGAATTCTTTTTCAGCTTGCCCCCTTTTGAAAAATAATTTTAAAATTCAACATAAAAAATGTTAGCATATAAAATACATTTTGTTCAATCCGTTCAACTATTCCAACTTTTGGGAATGGAACGATCCTATCATCTCTAAGGGCCTGTTTGAGAGAGCTTTTTAGTTCCTTTTCATTTTCTGGAAAACGCTAGCACACTTAAGAAACCGTTTGGATTGTCTACCGGTGGGAAAAGCTACTACGAAAAATTCCATTTTTTCATCTTTTGGAAAAGTCACTTGCCACCTACTTTTACCTTTTTGAAAAGCACTTCTTCATCACAAAATTTATGCCCGGGAGCAAAATTTTTCGCACGGGCACGAAATTTTCGTCCGGGCTGGCGTTTTTCCCCCAAGTGCGGGGTTTTTCGCGCGGGTGCGCTTTTTTCGCTCAAGTGCGGTTTTTTTGCCCGTGCATGATCTTTATCGCCCGGACGAGTTTTTTTCGCCCGATCGATTTTTTTGCCCGGGATCGAATTTCTTCGTCCGAGCTCAAATTTTTCGTCCGGACACGAATTTTTCGCCTTGGCCAGATTTTTTAGTCCGGGCACAGGATTTTTTGCCTGAGTGCGTTTTTTTCGCCCGAGTGCAGTTTTTTCGCCCGTGCACGATTTTTTTTTGCCCTGATGCATTTTATTCGCCGGGCCGATTTTTTCTTCCTATAGTGATTTTTTTGCACCGGCGCAAATTTTTCGCCAGGGCAACATTTTTTTGCCCAGACGTGATTTTTTCACCCGGACGAGATTTTTTTCCCGGGCGCGACTTTTCGTCCGGGCACAATTTTTTGCCCGGGAGCGAATTTTTCATCCGGGCTCGAATTTTTCACCCAAGAGCGATATTTTTTCATCGGAGCTTGTTTTTTTCACCTGTGAGCGGTTTTTTCTCCCAGACGCAATTTTTCGCCCGAGCGCGTTTTTTTCGCCAGAGAACGAATTTTTGCCACGAGAGCTGCTTTTTTCGCCCGGTCGTGTATTTTTCGACCGGGCGCGAATTTTTCGCCCATGAGCTATATTTTTTTGCCTGGGCGCATTTTTTTTGCCCAGCCCAGATTTTGTCGCCTGAGCGCCCCCGTGGCAAATTTTTTGCTCGGACGCGAATTTTTTGCCGATGTGTGATTTTTTCGCACGTTCGTGATTTTTTTCTGCAGCCGCGTATTTTTTTCGCCCGGATGCTATTTTTTCGCTCGAATGCATTTTTTCGCTTTCGGGAAAAAATATCAAGTCTGTGAGAAAATATCATGTACGGGCTAAAAATTCATGCCCGAGCAAAAAATTCACCTCCGGGCGAAATATTCGCGCCCGGGCGAAAAATTCACGTCCGACTGAAAAATTGGCGCTCCGGCAAAAATATTGCGTCCGCCCGAAAAATTTGCGCCCGGGCGGAAAATATCACTCCCGAGCAAAATTCACGGTCGGGCGAAAAAACCGTGTCCGGGTGAAAAAACCGCGTCGCGGCGAAAAAACCGCGTCCCGACGAAAAAACTGCTCCCGGGCCAAAAAACCGCGTCTAAGCGAAAAAATCGCGCCCGGGCGAAAAAATCGCGCTCGTTCGAAAAAACCGCGCACGGGATAAAAATCCGCGCCCGTGCGATAAAACAACTCCCGCTCGAAAAAAAACGTGTCAGGGTGAAAAAAATGGCGTGTTTTCACCCCCAACGCATATTTTTGGTCGGGTGCGCATTTTCCGCCTGAAAGCACATTTTTGGCCCGCGCGCTCATTTTCCCCCGGACGCACTTTTTTATTAAAAAAAAGTTACCGCCGCGGAGATTTGTCAAACGGTTTATAAAGTGCTTCTTTTTCTGAAAAGCTCTATAAATTTAGTTTACCCAAACAGTTCTCATTTTCTAATAGACATTTTCCAAAAGCTCCTTTTTCTACCATCCTTTTGTCACCACTCATTCTCCTTTCTGAAAAGATTTCCCAAACAGGCCCTAAAGTGAGCACAACGGGGAATAATGGCGGAAAAAAAATGAAATTATTATATCATACTTTTGATCAATTTTTTTAAATTTGAATATTATAGATGTGATATTCTTTAATTAATTAACAAATTATTATTGTATATAGATGTAAGGGTTTAGACTTTAATGCCATACATCTACGGATTTAGATTTTTTTTATTAAAAGAAAAATATAAAATAATGAAATATTCAGGACATAAAAATTAAACATTTATAATGTTTCTTCATAAAATAATAAAAAATTGATATTCTAACAAAACCGCTCAAAAAGAAATTAATATAATTATTTGTTGCCATGGTAGAATATTTTCGGATCAAAAAATTTTCGGGTCGCAAAAACGAAAAAACGCTCGGCCGAAAAAATTTTAAATTCATATAAAATATCGTTGGGGAAAAAAACATTTAACAAAAATATTTTTGCACGAGCGTTAAGGGTCCGTTTGGTACGGCGTTTTTATTCCCTTCAGTTTGAACAAAAATATCAGAAAACTAATTGTGAACATAAAAAATGAAGGACAGTTCAGAATCACTTTCTTCCTTCACGGCTGCCACAGCCATGCCAAACGGAACAGATTCCTTAGGAATTTGTAACGGTGAAAGGTATTATTACTAATAAAATTGCTCCTGTGAACAAATTCCCTAATAAGGAAAAAAAGGAAACCTGTTATTGAGCAGATTCTTGATGGCTATGGTGGTGTCATCCGGCAAAACTCCGCGATAGACGACACCGTAACCCCCCTCTCCGATCACATTGGCTTCGGCGAAGTTTCCGGTGGCCTCTTCCAGCTCCTGCGTCGTGTAGCATTTCCCCCATCCCAGATTCGACGGCGATGCCACGGAATCGGAGATGATCCTTGCGACCCGACGGTCCTCCTGGGGGTTTTGAGCCGGAATCAGGAGGATCTCTTTGGAGATGGGAGGGGATGGGTTGTGGATGTGGAGCTTGAGGGGTTTGCCGGAGGAGGAGGTGGAGGACGAGGAGGAGGAGGACGGGGAAGGAATGGGGAGGAGACGGAGGCGGAAGCAAAGGAAGAGTGTCAGAAATAGAAGAATCAGGATGGAGGCGGCGATGGAGATTCCGAGGAGGGTAAAGAGGCTGAGACCGAAGATGGGGGTTCTCTTTGACAGGTTGTTGTTGGAGAAGAAGGAGGAGGAGTTTAGGGAAGACATTATTCTTTCTTCGCGCATTCCGCTGTTTTAGTCTCTTGCGAAGAAGAAGAGTATTTGCATTGATGCCGGAGTTGCAGCTCCAGGTCTGTTGGCCTGTTGCGAGAGCATATACCCTGTTCTCTTTCTTCGGGCATGGTAGGAGTTGGCTTTCGTTTTGTCGACCGCCGACACAGCCGGGGCGTGAAAGCCATTAAAGTGACGAAGAAGAAGAAGGCGTTTATTATTATACTGATTTCACCCCCTGCCTAATTACTCCTCTCTCCGGTGCATTTAGAGCCAAGTTTGCTCTTCTTTTTTTACAGTGCATTTATAAACGTATAAGTTGAATAAAATACTTTATTTTATTTACTTTTTCGCTTATTTTCTTTTATTATTATTATTTTTCTAATTTAATTTAACTTAATTTAAATTTTTTTATTTTTTATCTACTTCTAATATATTAATAAAATTTAATTTAGAGGCACCTATTACACGTAGGGAGAGTTTAATTACTAAGCATTAATGAGATTATGACTAGACGACAACTGATTCATAGAGCCAACCCCATTATCTACTTCTCATATATTAATAAAATTCATTTTACTCTTATGCTTCATTTTACACTTATGCTTTATTTAAGGAATAAAATGAAAAATTCTTTATTATGTTAAAGAGGGAGCTTCACTTTTTATAGTATTAGCACCAATGACATTGAAAATAATTGCATGGGAAATTTCTCCTGTTGAATGATTGAAGTAATCATTTTCTTGCCGTCGTTGTCCCTTGGTGGGGGGGGGGGGGGGGGACTCTTTCACCGCCCATCGACGACACAATTTGGGCGGGAACCAACAATTGTTGCGTGGTAGTGCCAAGCACAACTTTGATTGTGCTGTCAAGTGTAGTTCAGGCTGGGTTGGAGCAAAATGAGTGGTATGGAGCTATAATGGCTTGGCACTTCTAGTTGGTGAGATTTTGCTTTGCTGCCTATCAATTCACAGCACAGAGTTGCAGATAAGGGCTGCTGCATAAGACCATCTCCACACAGGGACCATCACTCATGGGGTTGCGAATCAGAACCATGCTACTGTGAAGGGGGGATTTTGATTGCTTGGACGAAGAACTTCCTATTGAGCTTAAATGCCTTGTCAATGACAACCGCGTTGGGCACTTGTATGAGAGCTCATTAGGCCCTCTTTGATTGAGCTTCTTGCAGTGTGGGGCTTATGCCCACAAGAGTAAGAAAACTTCATTTTGCCTATTCAATAATTTTAGAGTATATATATAAATATATAAGTAATTATTAAAACTTCCTCTCGAAGTTAGCTAAATTATAAGTTCCACCTCTCTTACTTTTGAAATTACAAAAATCTCCCCTGTAACTTTATTCCATAAGCTTAAGGCTTCGTTTGGGGGAATTTATTTTCAGCGGTCAAGCGGTTACGACCGCATGTAACAGGTCTTAATTAAGGCCCGGTACATGCGGTCGTAAACGCTTGACCGCTGAAAATAAGTCCCCCCCCCCCCCCCCCCCAAACAGAGCCTAAGTTTACGTGGATGGATAGAATTAACAACCGATCTACAAAAAATCGAAACCGGTTGCACCTCTTCTACAAATTTATTAATTACTCAGGCTTTTATTTTCTTTCTAATAGACTACACAAATAACTCCTTCACTGAAGGAATCCATTTACTTTCAATAAACCAAATATACTTTGCCTCTAGGCTCAAGTCATAGGAAGGACAATGACAGCTTTAAGGATGCCTTAACCCAGTTGTAAGCCACACTATTGTATAAATCCATCAACTGTTGTTAATCAAATAGAATAACTGAAGTAAAATATCAATAATTTTACCTCTCCAAGGAGTCTAAAAAATCCATGGCCAAATACTTCCATTCGCAGTGGCTTGTAGCATCCACTGCACCAATCAGAAAGCCTAGAACTGTAGCAGTATTAGCATCAGGAAGAAGAAGCAATTTCAGAGGGTTGATGAAACCTGAGAGATTTCTGAAGCTGAGTATGGAAAAGAGTAATGGCTACACTTCTTTGGCAGGCAAGGAGCGGAGAATTTATTGCAATGGAGAACGAGAGGGCCCTCCAATGGAGGATTTAACAGAAGCAGAGGAGTTGGTGGAGAACTTTTACAGATCCATCAATGAGAGGAATGTGTCACAGTTATCTGCATTGCTCACAGATGATTGCATTTATGAGGATGCACTCTTCTATTCTCCATTCAAAGGGAAGAAGGTGAGTTTATCAAAATTAAGTATTAATAATAGTATAAGAACATATAACCATACCTATTCTCTTAGGACAAGAGAAATTTGTCAGTCTACACAATTGCGCTCCATTCGAGACCGCTTTCGCAGTGTGAAATTATGATAGTAGACGAAGCGGGGGTGTTTTGGCTGCATTTAAAACTTCTCAGGCAGCATTTCTAGCCCAATTTAGGGTTTAGGGTCGTGTTGTTCCGCTAATGCCCAATTACTCTTACATGATTGTTCTGGAAGCATCGCTGTTTTGTAGAAATGACGTTTGTTAGGGTAGATAGCAGACGGTATTTGCTTTTTTCACAGTTGCATTCACAACCACAAGCTCTCTTTCAAGCAGTCTTCTTAGATTGAATAAGAACGAGATTAATTCTCCTTTCACGCATGTCCATGAAATAAGAGAATGCGTGAATTCTCCTAATCTGTAATCTTTATACTCGTTGTGGGTCGCTCGACGCTTCCACGGAACGATCAAAACAAACCGTCTTATCTCGAGAGCTGGCCGAGCGCGTAAACAGCAAAGAGAAAACTAAAAGCTGGCAATAAGGCTTTTAACATGGAAAATCCGGAAATGGTGAAAAACCACGGGGCCGGATCAATGTCGACCAAATCACACTATTTCTTTGGGTGTTACAAGTCGTAGAATCTCGAGGGTAACAGGTCACCGCTCGTTACAATAAGTATTTGGTAGAGAAAAAAACAGGATCTTTGAGCCGCCTTTCGGAAGAAAGAGAGATCTTCGAGTTGCCTTCAAAGAACATACTCAAAATGGAAGAAGTGTTGTAAAATCCGGTACAAAACGCAGTCACAAGCTATAAAATAATGCAGGTAAACAAGAGCACAAAATAGCCACAAAATTTATAAATGAAAATATAAATTCAAATACAATAGAAATAGGAGAAAAATGACCGTCTGGTGAATACGCCGAGGGTGCACCAAACACGCACGATCCGCGGCGAGAATTTGAGATCTGGACTGCAATCCGCCTTGCGGACGCACAAGGTTCACCGAACCTTCAACGTCGAAGTCCGACGTTCAGCCGCACCACCACCGGAGAATAACGCCGCCACCGGAGAACGCCACCACCGGAGAGAAACCTCCGTCGAGGCTAACTGCACACGCGCACGCCGTCAACACCACGCCTCTCCACTCCAAAGAACGTCCACTGCAACGCCGGCGACAACCTCTAACAAGCCTGGCGGCAACTCCCTCTCTCAACGCCGGCGGCTACCTCCTCCAAGACTGGCGACAACACCCAAGGCCGACGTCCTCTCCGAGTGCACGAGCGAGCGAGCGAGAGAGAGAGAGAGAGAGAGAGAGAGAGAGAGAGAGAGAGAGAGAGAGAGAGGCGGAGGACTCTTACAGGCGGGCTGCTCCTCCACAAAAGCAACCAGCGGCTTCTTTTCTCACGTGTTGCAAGGAGAATTAACAAACCTAGGTTTTATAACATTAAAAACCTAAAGTGCTAAACGGGTCCGGATCCGGGTTGGATCCGGATCCGAACCAATAAGGAAACCAACAATCCACCACCTTGGTTCGAGATCCGGAGCCACCGCCTGCACAAAGCACTCCCTGCACAGCATCATCTGCACCAGACATCAACTGCGCGAAGCAACACTGCACGTAGCACGATCTGCACGAAGCACCAGTCTGCACGAAGCACCACCTCAAGAACCTGAGGCGTCAGCCGACCTGCTCCAGCCGACTCATCCCTGCTCGGGCTCAACCTCTGAATGTCGACGCAACTGGATCGCTGAATCTGACTCGCCTAGTCAGACTACCAGAAGGGCGATCTCCTGCACCTCCTCGACCATCAACTCTGCCAGCCGCAAAAATCATGGGCACACCGCCTCGCATCGTGGTCCCCATCAGCCGGTAAAGACTACCGCACTGCATAGCTCACATGAGCACGGTGCGTCCTCGTGTCACCATCAGAACTCCACCTCTCGCTGCAAAACTGCATCCTCTGGAGTCTAGTCTACCCAGCGATATCAAATTCCTGCGCAGCTTAGGTACCAGGTGTACACGCTCAAGCCTACGCACTGCTCCATCATGCAACCTGATGTCCACCGTCCCTTTCCCCGTGACCTCACATGCTGAGCCGTCACCCAGAAAGACCGACCCAGTCGTCACCTCCAGTGAACTGAACATCCCTGCATCCGAGCAAATGTGCTGCGAAGGGCCAGAATCCAATACCCAGCTATCAGAGTCACATGGACTCTCGGTGATGAGGAGAGATACATCATTATCATCTGCCGTAGCTACCGCCGCCTTGCCCGCACCCTGGATGTCCCCAGAAATCTGTGCACGCTGCGGACAATTTCTCCTGATATGGCCACTCTGCCTGCAATGGTAGCACGTCACTGCCTTTCTCGATGCGGATCTGGCCCGTGCACTTCCAGATTCCTTCTCGAACTACCTCCCCCGTCGTTCTCCTACTGCCAAAGCATAATCACCCTCAGGAGCGGGGTCTGACAGCATCTGACTGGACAGTAACGCAGACGTGATCTGCTCCACATCTACTGTATCTTTCCCATATAGCAGGGTGGTCTGCATATGCTTATACGACGCCGAGAGCGAGGTAAGAAGCAATAAGGCCTTGTCTTCTTCCTCCACCTTCACACCAACCACATGCAGTTGGCTCAGAAGTCCATTGAACACATTGAAGTGTTCCTGCAGGTTACCACCTTCCTGCATCTTCAGACTGTACAATCTCTGCTTCAGTAACAGCCTCGTGGTCAACGACTTGCTCATGTAAAGTACCTCCAGCTTCTCCCATAGTGTGCAGGCGGACTCTTCAATAGCGACGTTGAACAACACCTTGTCGTCGACGCACATCCTGATAGTGCTACTGTGGTGCTCATCCATCTCCGTCCACTCAGAATCCTTCACCGGAGTGGGCAAAGTATCACGCCCCCGCAGAACTTGGATCAATCCCTGCTCAACCAGCATATCCTTGACCCGAATCTGCCATAGGCGAAAGTTCCTGCTGCCGTCAAATTTCTCCACCGAATACCAGGCCAACACGGTGTTCTTCGCTGCCATAGCTGTCTGTAGTACCTCTAGATGATCTGATTAATTCACCGAACCTTCAACGTCGAAGTCCGACGTTCAGCCGCACCACCACAGGAGAACAACGCCGCCACCGGAGAACGACACCACCGGAGAGAAACCTCCGTCGAGGCTAACCGCACACGCGCACGCCGTCGACACCACGCCTCTCCACTCCAAAAAACGTCCACTGCAATGCCGATGACAACCTCTAACAAGCCAGGCGACAACTCCCTCTCTCAACGCCGGCGGCTTCCTCCTCCAAGACCGGCGACAACACCCAAGGCCAGCGACCTCTCTGAGTGCACGAGCGAGAGAGAGAGGAGAGAGGCGGAGGACTCTTACAGGCGGGCTGCTCCTCCACAAAAGCAACCGACGGCTTCTTTTCTCACGTGTTGCAAGGAGAATTAACAAACCTAGGTTTTATAACATTAAAAGCCTAAAGTGCTAACCGGGTCCGGATCCGGGTTGGATCCGGATCCGAACCAATAAGGAAACCAACAAGAAGATCTTCAAAGTCCGAAGGAAATCTTCGAGTCCTAAAGGAGATCTTTGAGGGAATCTTCGATCTTCAAAAGAGCTATCTCTGACGCTGAAGACAATCTGTCTTCAAATGAGGACCCAAGACTCTTTTTATAGCTTTTGACATGACTGGCTTGGTAATTGCGCCGCTGTAACCACCATAACTACCAGACGGACGAATCATGTTCCTAGATCTGGAGCCCACGGATCACTATTTTTGCGGATATGACGATTTTGCCCCCTGGAAAATTTTGGTAGGAATGACGGCGGCGGGGGTGACGACAGTGAATGCGTACAATCCTGCAATCTTCGTGGACACAAGAGGCAAATAAGGTAACTTGTAGCACGCGCTCGAAAAAAATTCCGCTCGCTCGGAAAGAATTTCGCGCGCTCACATGTGCGAGAGTGATATGAGCGGGACGTGAGTGCGGAGGCGTTGTAAGAGCATCGCGAGCACATACGTATTATGAGTGTTGTCAGCACGCTATGGAGGCGTTGTGAGTGCGAAATCGTTGTGAGCGCGGAGGTGTTGTGAGCGTGCTATGAGCATGGAGGCGTTGTGAGCACGGAAGTGTTGCGCCCGGGGGTTGTGCGACCATGGAGGTGGCGGCAGGATGTTTGGGAAGAAGTGGCAAGGGTGTGCACAAGGAAGTGTGGCCAATATCTGGCGTGGTCGGGGCCATGCGCCAAAGGGGGTGCATGGCCGAGGCTGCGTGCCAGGAGGCGTGTGATCAAGGTCGCGCGGCCTTGGCCGCGCGACTGGTGCAGCTGCGAGATCAGGGCGAACGCACGCCGACAGCGTGACCGGTTGGGCACTCGATCGCGGAAAACCACGTGCCGGCCAGGTGGCCTCCCGGGCGGTCCCACTGAGCAGCGGGGCAGGGCGAGGCGCGATCGGGGGCGTACGTCCGTGCTTGAATGCCCCCGACAGTTGTGGGTGTTTACGGGTTGTTTTCTCTTCCATTATGAGCATTGCTCATAATGGAGGGGGATTTACACTCCGCAGCCCAATTTCGGTGGGGAATGTGCTATTCACAGCCCATCTCCAGATATAAATAATAAAGGACCAATCAATACTAATTCATTATATATAGGTGTCAATGTTCTTTTGCATTATGAATAGTGTTTCTAGGGTCAATCATTGTGGGCATAGCAGCAGATGACCCGGACTTAGTCCCCTTACTTTCTTTCTCCCCTCATCATGTTGAGTTTTTCATGATATCCTAGTTTTGGTTTTAAAAGAACTTCTAGGTAGTTCTCTTTGTTGGAGATGTGGAGTTGGATGAGTACAATATGTCCTTGACCAATCTAAAAGGTTTTTTTAGACTAATTTAATAATTTCATCGAGCTTGTAGCTCTATATCTATATATAAAAAGGGAATTGTTATACACAGAGCAAAACTCTCTATTCGTAAACCAAATATTTAGTCATTTATTTCAATTAAAGATTCTTTGACCGCAAACCAAAGTTCTAACTAATAATTTAAAGATTAAAAAGTTATGTGACATTTCATTTCCTCCTTTTCATATAACTTGGCCTTATTGTAGTTCCTCACAAATTTATAACGAGTTTTCATTTAAATCACTCTATTTATTTTAAGATTTTATGTGTACATATAATATTTAGTCTTTTATGCTGGATATTTCTAAGTAAATATATACAGTCATTAATTGGATGAATTGCAGGAATGAATGTCTTATATTTTTTATTTTATTTTTTAATTTTATACATTGATCTGCGGATAACAAAAATATATGCAGATAATAGATTTCGCTATATGCATAACAATTTCCATAAAATATCATTTGTTAGTAATCATATATTACCAATAAGCAATAAGAAACCTTAGCTCAGCTGCAGTAATAAGAAATGTCTATCCATGTCTACCCTTTGTGTTACTTTATGTAATTTGTATTCTCTAATGATCGTAGGAGTGCTCGAATTCTAACAATCTTCAAATTTTATAGATATAATTTCCTTGGATTTGATTACACTTTGTTTTTTGAGCAAGTAATTTAGGTAATTGATTTCAATCTACCAAAGGACTATAGACCAATAGAAATTTGGTATAAACAAACATCCAATTTTACTTACGAAGTATCAACACTCTTCTTTTACGACAAAGGGCATCTGCATTTCAGAATATCAGTAGATTTGCAGCAAACCTGATGGAAGCAATGGGGCCAAACATCAAATTTGATGCACAGGTGTTCCCAGATGGCAGCGCTGCCGAATGGATGCTAAGTAATAAGCATACTCCTGCCATTTTTTAATCATTAATGTGATATATATTTTCAAAGCTGTTCATCTAAAGTTCATACCCCTTGTATGTTGTTTTACTCGCAATATTTTGCAGGGTGGAAAGGTCAGTACGTGCCCTACATGATGGGCTTCAATTGGTTTGAACATAGATCGGACCAGGGGAAGCTTTTAATAAGGTAGATTTTTAATTCACTTAGTGTAAACTATAATGAGCTTCAATCATGGAGTAGCTTAAGAAAATCAGCATCATCCTGAGTAACCTTATCCAAGTATTTGCGTTTGTCACAATGAAAATCATTATTTTTCATTTGTTCCACACTTAATCTATGGGAATCATTTTGAACAAATTTTATCCAAATTACCTGGTCAATCTCTTGTTCCTACTAATCTTTCTACACTGATCCAAAATCGTAACTGTACGAAAAGATATGTACCACATGCTCCTCATATAAAGAGAAGGAGCTAAGAATGAATCCAAGTTGTGACACTAAAGAAGTCTAAGAGAGAAATGAGCCCAATGGGTCATTTATACATTGGCCAAGTATAATGCCTATGTTACGGAGGGGAATGACTCGGAGGATGAAGGCGCGACAACCACTTGACGGCTTTACTCCCGACGATCAAGAGCGACAAACCAGACTGCAACCAGTTGAGGGTGCGGCCTTGGCTCTTGCTTAAGTTATCTTTATTTACGTTTATATCATTATGTTGGGTATATATATAAGCCCACTCTATTGTATTTTCATTCATATCTGGATATGGATTTTGGAATATTGGAGCTTAGGGCTGACATGAGGAATATCCCTCTTGGAGTTAACTTAAGTAATTTTTGTTTCCCTGCCACTCAAAACCCTAGTGCAACATTTTGGTTCGACCTGTCATTTCCGACCAACTCTAGCCGTCGGGACTCGATTGCACCCTCTCATGTCCGCACGAAGATGCTTGCGCACCCTCCAGTCCTCGTCGACATTCACGTGACGCCCCTCGCAAGCCCTCAACCGGTCCTTGCTGAGTTGTCCTTTGGCCACTGGCACCTCCATTGTGCCTCCCCCCACTTATGGCTGAGCATCATGTGGATGTCGTGGAGAAACACCTAAACGAGCAGGTCTCTGCCCTAGCAGACCAAGCATCGATCCTTTCCTCCGGCTAGACATCGATCCAAACTCAATCGTCCATCCTCGCCTTCAGGCAAGCGATGCTCCACCGCCTGGACGACCGCAAAGCACGTGCCTCCAGCTAGGCTCCACTGCTCTCCCCGCCATTTCCCCCTTCGAGATCTGTGGACCTCACCGCATCTCCGTCTCCTTCTCCCTCCTTGGCCGCCCTCGCCACAGCCCATGCTCCTCGAACACTGGAGGTTCTGCATTTAAACGTCTCGGATCCCCTCGGTTGGATCGCCAAGGATAAGCAGTTCTTCGACATCCAAGCTACACTCGACCACCAGAAAGTCTCTTCGCAATGGAAGGCTCCGCTCTACATTGGGTTCTCTAGCGTCACAACTCCTCACCGCTCTTCTCCTAGGCGGACTTGAACGTGGATTTACTCAAACGCTACGACCACCGCTATGTCAGTAACACGATGGAGAGCCTGTGCGGCCTCTGCCACACGTCGTCAGTGGATCAATACATCGATGACTTCATTGAATTGACCAATCACGTTCCCAGCCTCCCGCTAGATATCTGCAAGGGCTTCTTCTTCCAGAGCCTACAACCGCACATCCGCTCTAGCCTGCGTACTCATTACCCTCAGGATATCTCCAACGCCATGGAGATCGCTCTCTTGGTCGAAGCGAATTTCTCCGTATGATCCACCGGCCAACCATGTGGCCCTCCAACAACCGCCGACTTCTCGTAGCGCGTCGCGGTGTTTTCGTCAGTCGTTCCTCGGCCATCAGCGGGGGACTCGGCCCCCAGTTACTCCACTGTACAAACCTTCACCACCTCCCCGGATGAACCGGATTCCGATTCGTAACAGCTTGTCTACCCAGGAATACAAAAAGCTACGCAGTAAGGATTTGTGCTTTCGTTGCAAACAACTCTATTCCCCGATCCACAACTGCCCGCTCAAGGAGCTACAAGTCCTTGTGTGATGATGAGGTGAGATCACAACCGCAGGATTCGACGCCCTCCCCCTGGAGGAACAACAACCATCCGAAACGCCACAACCCGGCCCTCAGCTGGACCTCTCACACTTGTCTTTCGTGGGAATCTCATGGCTACATACCATGAAACTCTAGGGCACAATTCAGGGGACTCGCGTAGTTCTGATGATCGACAGTGGCGCTAGCCACAACTTCATTTTGGTGAATCTTGTCACTCGCGTGCAACTTTCCACCGACACGAGGGCAGTCTGCCTCGTGCACCTGGGTGATAGCCGATGAACCTGGACCGACGTCCTGTGTTGTGGGGTACCATTTTCAATAAGCATATATTGTACGACTATGAATTTTTTCATTTTCCCTTTGGGTGACGTGGTTGCCATCCCCGGGATCGCGTGGCTACAGAACCTAGGATACATTCATCACAATTGGGCATCGATGCAAATGACATTTTAGTGAGTTGACCGTCCTTGCACACTTGTTGGGGATGCTTCTCTCCAACGGCTCGCCGTCTATTTGCGTGCGGCTCGGTGCACTACCGAGACCGATTTCCAGGCCTTATTATGGTAGATGACTACTTTGACAGCCGTTTCCATCGCAGAGGACCATCCATCACTGTCTCCTATGAGCTCTCCCCTCTCTTGGAAAACTTCACCGACGTGTTTTCCCAGCGCTCGGCCTTCTCCCACCCCACCCCACCGAACACCACATTTCCCTTCAAGAGGGTACTCGGGTGATCTCGGTTCGTCTGTATCGTTATGACCAAATTCAAAAGGACGAGTTCGAGCGATTGGTGGCAGACATGTTGAAGGCCGACCTTATCCACACCAGTGCTAGCCCTTTTTCCAACCCGATCCTTCTTGTGTGGATGAAGGACGACAACTGACGTTTCTGTGTTGATTACAAGGAGCTCAATAGGGCCACAATGCCCGACGAGTATCTCATTTCAGTCATCCAGAAGCTTTTGGACAAGTTTAGCGGGGCCACTTATTTCTCCAAGATGGATCTTCAATCCGAGTACAATCAAATCCGGGTGTGTGCCCAAGACATTCAAAAGACCGACTTTTGCACTCACGATGGGCACTATGAGTTCCTGATTATGCCCTTCATCCTAACCAATGGCCCAACCACCTTTCTGGCATCTATGAACGACATTTTCCACCCGATGATGCAAAAGTACATCTTGGTGTTCTTTGATGATATTCTTGTGTACAGCCTGACGTGGCAGGACAACTTGCGCCACCTGGAGCTCACTCTGGCGATTCTTCGTCAACACTCGCTTGTCGCCAACCTAAATAAGTGGGCATACGACCAACGCAAGATCTCGTACTTCGTCATACGGTGTCAGCTCGAGGGGTGGTCAAGGATCCAGGCAAGGTGTGGACAGTGGTGCAGTGGACGACACCACTAACGGTGAGGGATGTGCGGGCTTACCTAGGCCTGACGGGGTATTATCGCAGGTTCATTCGTGACTACGTCACACTGTCACTTCTGTTAGAATAACTTGTATTGGACCATGTAGTGTTGGCCCATTTATGCTTCTTCTTCTTTAGTCCCACATCTTGTATAGGATTTGTTTCCTCTCTTTCTCTCCTATATATTTGTATACTCTCTTTGTATTTAGATACTCAAGAAATATACATAAGTTTCAGGCCATTTCTACATGGTATCAGAGCCAGGTTACACCTCTCGCGGTTTACCAACGTCTGACCGCACTGTGTTTCTCGCGGCCTGTTTTTGATTCTAGCCGCTTCCTCCCCCGCGCTTGTTTCTCGCGGCCTGTTTTTGATTCTAGCCGCGCTTCCTGGCGGCCTGCTCTTTCAGTCCGCCTCCCTCTGCTCTTGTTTTCTCTCCGTGGATCACCTTCTCCCTTCTCCCTCCCCCCTTCCTTCCTTATAGCCTTTCCTCTCTCCGTGGACCACCTTCTTCTTGTCCGCTGCGGCCTTTCTCCTAGTCGCGCCTCCTTTCTATCCGCCGCGGTCTCTTTCTTCTGGCCGCTATTCAGATCTGCCTGACCGTGCGGGCTGTCTCCTTCTCGCCTGCATCTTGTCGTGATCTCCTCTATTCTCCTCAGTCCGACGCGACTTGTCTCAGTCCGACGCGACTTGCCTCAGTCCGGCGCGACTTACCTCAGTCCGGCGCGACTTGTCTCAGTCCGGCGCGGCTTGTCGCAGTCCGGCGCTGTTTCAGATCTGCCTGACCGTGCGGGCTGTCTCCTTCTCGCCTGCATCTTGGTCGCGATCTCCTGTCTTCTCCTAGGCGCGAGACTTTTCTCAGTCCACGACGCTACTTGTCTCAGTCCGGCGCGACTTGTCTCAGTCCGGCGCATACGATCTCCTGACCGTGCGAGCTGTCTCCTTCCCGCTTCATCTTGGTCGCGATCTTCTACCGTCTCCTGGTCTCGCCGGCTTGTCTCAGTCCGCCCGGCTTGTCTCAGTCCGCCCGGTTTCTCTCTTTCCTCCGCGGCCTTCTTCTCTACCCGTCTCAGGGTTGCGGCTGTCTTCATGACTTCCTCTGGTACTTCTCCCAGCTCAGCGGCCAGCCCACCCCCTGTCCATCCGGCCTGTCCTTCAGACCGCCCGGCTTGTTCTGCCGACCTCCGTGACGAGCTCCGGATCACAACTATTTCTCTCTCTGGCAAGAAGAACTTTTTCCTTGGGTCCATTCTGTTCGGCGGGTTCTCAGGCTAAGGCCTTCTCCCGCACCTTACTCAGGCACCTCCTTCTACACCTACGGATGAGTGGCTTCGTAATGACGGTCGTGTTCAGACTTGGATTCTGAACTCCTTGGATGGTGAGCCCTATCAAATGGCTATGTACCACGACACCGCCAAGGCTATGTGGGATGAGATCCATTCCTTGTATTCTGGCCGCGATAGCCTCCAGCATCTTTATGACATCCTCACTGATCTCTTCACTCTC